>OY796658.1:32887396-33487396 GCA_963680705.1 Rhagium mordax | reverse complement strand
CATAACTCATAACTTCCACTGTATCTGGCATTATTTACTTTTCCTGAACTTCTCACGTAGGTACAATTATTAAAATTTTATTTATTTGTCAGAAACGTGTTTAACCTAACATTCCCAATCTTAATTTATCTCAACCATCAATACTTAACTTTTAATTTCTTTACGACTGCGCCATGTTTCATGGTGAGGTAGATTGAGAAAAGTGGTTTATTTTTAGATATATTTATTGAATACACACTACATTTGAACATTCAAACTGAACACATGCTTCTATTAGCATTTTTTCGCGAGTTACTTCTTGGTAACATGTTGTAAGTTGTAAGTACGTCATCGTTAAAGTGGTGGGGATGGATGTTTCGGTTGTTAGTTAACCACGCGAAAATGTAGGAAGTTACCTACTGACTGTCATTACTGTTAATACCATAACCTCATTGAACATTTTATAGATAGAACAGTACGGACCAATTCCGCAGCGTCCACACTCTTTTCAGTCTTTTCCGGGTTCATAATTATTAATTTATAAACCAACAATCAACAAAGTGCCAACGACTAAGTACAGAACACAGAACATAAAGGTTAGATTTTAAATGTCAATCAACTCTGCCCTCGCTCTCTGCTTCACAGAACGAAAGAACTTTAGTTCTGTGGTCTGCTTACAACAACTAACCTACGTACCGAGCTAGGTAAGCTGTGGTAACCACAGGGCATCGGCGATGACGTAAAGTCATGACGTCTTATGATTTCCCCTACGTTACTACTTCTCGCAAAAATGCAATATTTACACATACTACTAGCTGTGGTAACGCTGTTGTATGTCTCGAAAAAATGCCATATGTTTCATACCTTACAATTGACAGTTGTTGCCCACACTGTCACTTAACTTAACCGTGATACCAACTTCCCTAAAGGAGTATGTTCCACATTATAACAATAAGTCAAAGTAAAAATAAAATCCGTACATACGACAATACATTTACTATATTGTTTACTCGTCAAAATTTGCTTCGGGACACCTTAAAATTGACCATCAAGATTTACAACGCTGTGAAACTGTCAAAAATGTATGGATTTGTGTAGGGTTTTTAGCGTTTCAAGGGATATTTAATTGGCTTTCATCTGACCTATTTAACTCTAAGATAAAGTTACAAAAACATGTTTATACAGGGTGTCAAATGAATGACTGTTTTTTTAGTCAATTTTAACTTTTGCATAGCGTTGACCAAACACCCTGTATATTAGAATTTTATAGAATTTGTTAGTCTTATGTGTCTGCTTTAAAACATTTTTTAAATTTTGCTCCTATCTTTTTTGTAAAAAAAAATATAGAAGTTTTAGTAAAACGTTACATTTTCACAATAAAATAACGGATGGATTTGATTACTAAAATTTGGGTATATCGTGATTGACCACAAAGAGCACGTATTGTAAACGAGTTTTTTTACCAAGAGAGTATAAACCGCATGTGGTAGTCTGCATTATCATCAGATTTAAACCCTACAGAGCAAATTTGGGATGTTCTACAGATACGAATATCTAGTCGAAACCATCAACCTGATACATTGCGAGAACTTAGAGAAGCCCTTGTAGAAGAGTGGAACCAAATCCCTAACGATATAATAAATAATTCGGTTCAGAACATACCACAACGTTGCAGAGATTTATAACATCCAGAGGCCCAACTCATTGCTAATTACATTACGGTTAAGTTCTAATGTTAAATATTGTTAAATAATAGTACATTATACTATAAGGGAGAGAAATGCGTTATTTTGGCAGAGGTGCAATTTGAAGCCCGAGGGCTACAATGCGCCGAGGACAAAATAGCATCTCTCCCGAATGGTATATACTATTTTTTCCACGGTCTCATTAACTTAAAAACACATATTTTGTCATTATGAAGTAAGTAGCACCAGAATTATTGTATTTGGATTTGAGCATTCATTTAGTAGTCGTTGAGTTATTGTCATAACTACAAAATAAACAAACAAAAAGAATTGTCAAATTAAGGTGCTAGTTTAGCAGGGCCTGATATTCCCGTATACAAAACTCGTTCGCTTTGCGCATGACGTCAGCAATTGAGTGATCGTAGTTAATACAGTCACTTGATGCCAAAAGCTAATTCTATAGCTGATTGTAAATGTCTTTTTTTTGCGGATTCTTTAACTTTAGGGTCTTAACTTCAAATATTAAAAAGGAATAGATGAGCGTTTACCCCTAAGAGTAGTAAAAAAAATCAATAATTAACGAAATTCTGAGATTATTTTGCCGCTAAACGAGCAATATCGTAATTTACTAAAACGAGGCGCGCTCCTGCTTATTTCGGTCATATCTCCTTTGCAATTAACGCCAAAAATCTTCTAAAAAAAGCGTTTAGAAGGTCTTTTAATGCTCTTTAAGGTCAGGTAGATCAAAATAGTACAAAGCTTGTAAATTTTTCTATATTCATCTTAAATGCCTCAATTTAAAAAAATAAAAACATTAAGAGTTAACTTCAAACACTTCTACCTCCTAAGCTATTGCCTTTATCAAAACAATAAAAATAGTAGCATTTTCCTTAGTTTATTGCCATCATTTTTTGTTTGCGATAACATTCAGCTAAGATTCTTCCCTGCTAAGTTATTTAATCGCAAAAGCCAAAGAAATTCGTTACTTCAAAAATTAATAATAATAATAATAATAATAATAATACTAATAATAATAATAATAATTCATTTATTGGTGCATTATAGACGGAGTATTTATACAAGTCAGAAACGGAACAAGGAAAATATATATGAATACAAGTTACACTAATTTGTGTAAGAAATATGACTAGATAAAATATGATGCATCTACGAGCAGAATGTCTAGAAAAATACATTATGTAAACATAGATTGTTAAAATAATAAATAAATAATATTAAAACTGAGAAGACAGATACTAAAATATTAACATATACAACTACCAATGATAAAAACAAATATACCTATTAAATACAACCTTAACAATTACCAATTATTAAAATCAGTATACAAGAACTCCTCAAATTAGTAAAATGCATTTCTAAGCAAAACACTCTTCACAATGTTTTTGAACTTGTTCAAGTTAAGTTAATTGCTTCACATGCGTTGGCAGGGCATTAGGTATAAAACAATATACCATAATAATTTACACCATTACGCGTTTATATTAACCTTAAAAAATTTATATTTATTTTATCTCGATTTCGTATTTGATGATTGTGAAGTTGATTGTGTGTAGTGAAATTTTGCTCATTCTCTTAAACATATAATACTGACTGCAAGATAAATACACATGGCAGTGTAAGAATATTTAACTTAATATATTCCGATATTAAAACACATTGTGTAAAATCTTTTAGGTAATGAATGCATCCATGTCAAACAAATTTGAGAGTATACCTACATAATATTAATGACTAACAAAACACAATTTAGATTTTTTGGTACGCAGTTTAACAATAAAATTTATGTTGTAGATTTACTTTATAGTCAGTTTCCACGAAATGTTTTGAACACACACAGGCCGTTTGTACGTTTAATTTGTCTTTTCGCTTCGTGGCGTGGACCCACTTTTTACACAATAGGTAGTTCATTCTTAGGGAAATGAAAAAACTTTACCTCGGAAAGATTATTCTTTGACTGATTGTCAGAATTACACGAATATACCGCACAACGCATATTTATTAGTGGTAATAATTTAGATTTGACACTTTGACACTTTTTTAAATTCAAATATGGCGCATGACGTTTGAACTTACTCAATTGCTGACGTAATCGCTCCGCCCACCATGCGCAATATCTTATCTTTAAATTTATGTATCGTGCTAGTTTAGTTTAGTTTAAAGTTTGTTTAGTGCACAATGAATAATTGTGAGTCGGAAGAGATTGTGGAGGCTGCAAATATTGCAATAAGCAATTTGCTGCCTACGAAGTCAAGATCTTTATACGATATAGCCTACAATCGGTTCAAAAAGTGGTGCGCCGAGAAAAATGTTCAAGTATACAGCGAGAATGTTTTGTTGGCATACTTCAGTGAAAATGCAAAGAATTATAAGTCTTCCACATTATGGGCGCAATATTCTATGGTTAAGTCATGCTTGATAATTTACGACAACATAGATATAAGCAAATTCCCCAAACTGATCGCATTTTTGAAAAGAACCGGTGACGGATATCAAGCGAAAAAATCGAAAATATTGACAAAGGGAGAAATCGACCGTTTTCTATCAAGTGCAGGTGACAAAGAATTCTTAATGATTAAGGTAAGATTACTTTTGTTGTTAGGTATTTCAATTATTAAGTATTTTGATTTTTTATAGGTTGGAATAATTCTGGGGATTGCCGGAGCTTGTCGAACTGATGAACTAGTCAATTTAACTGTAGATGATATTGAGGATGTAGGCTCTTCCTTGATTGTAAAAATTCCAAACACTAAGACAAAGATTCCACGAACCTTTGTGGTTACCGATGTGGGAAATATGCTTGAATTGTTTCGAAAATACCTGTCCCTTCGTCCTCCCCACGTCAAGCATAAGCGCCTTTTTTGTATTACAAAGCAGGAAAATGTAGTTCGCAGCCAGTTGGCAAGAATACCATGGGAAAAATTCCTAGTGTAGTAGCTTCGTATTTAAAATTACCTGATGTTGCATGTTATACTGGTCACTGCTTACGAAGATCTTCAGCGACATTACTGGCAGATGCTGGTGTGGATATCACGACAATAAAGCGTCATGCTGGTTGGAAATCAACGACAGTCGCTGAGGGTTATGTCGAGAACTCCATTGCAAATAAGACCAAAATTGCTAATCAGGTTTTAGTAGGTACCACCACTAGCGCAATCACAAAAACTGTAAATGTAAGCGAAAGTAATATTCCTTCTAATATTAATTTTGAAAATTGTACGAATGTAACATTTAATTTAAATGTCAATAAATAATTTCAATGTTATCTTTTTTTTTTTTCATGAAAACCGTTCTCCATAATGTAAACTCCCTTGGGAATAATCGACTATTTCTGTTTTAATTTTGATGTCATAGAAACTGATTTCTACTCCCGGCCGTGGAAAAAAGATATTAATGTTAATGTGAGTCCTTATGATTATATAAAAATATAAAAGATTAAGGTATTTTATTTTATTGTGAATATGTAACATTTTATTAAAACCTCTGTATCTTATCCTACAAAAAAAGATAGGAGCAAAATTCAAAAAATGTTTTAAAGCAGACACATAAGACAAACAAATTCTATAAAATTCTAATATACAGGGTGTTTGGTTAACGCTGTGCTCAAGATAAAAATTGACCGAAAAAACAGGCATTCGTTTGACATCGTTGTATAAACATGTTTTTGTAACTTTATCTTAGAGTTAAATTGGTAAGATGAAAGCCAATTAAATTTCCCTTGAAACGCTAAAAACCCTGCACAAATCCATACATTTTTCACAGTTTTACAGCGTCGTAAATCTTGGTCAATTTTAAGGTGTCCCGAAGCAAATTTTGACGAGTATATATGTAAGATTTTCATTACATTGTTTGTTATTCTTGCTTATACAATACTATTATTACTGTAAAGAAAATGGATCAATTCATTAGGGATTATGATAACCAACCAATAAATACACATGAAATAGTCGATATAAACAAGTTTTATGGTATATTTAATGTAAATAAATTACAAGAGTCATTTTCTATTTATCATAACAATACCAGAAGTATTCATAAGCATTTCGACGAATTTCAAGTATACATTTCCCAATTTAAAAATTTTTTCTCCTGCATAATTCTTGCTGAGACCTGGAACATAAAATACATAAATGAACTTAATATTGATGGATACAAAATAATATATAATAATAGTAAGCTAAATCAAAACGATGGTATCTTGGTGTATATAAAAGAAAATATTAACCATGAATTTAAATTTTTCAAGATAGAAGAAACAAATTGTATTGATTTAGTTGTTCTGTACAATAACATAAAAATAAATATCTTTTCAATTTATAGAATACCCTCAACGTGTACCCTCAACGTGTGTTAATGATTTTAATAACAATTTATCTAATATCTTAAACAATTACAATTATGGTATGTATGACTACACCTTTATTGTTGGTGATCTAAATATAGACATTTATTAAGTACAAAAAATAGCAGAAAAAGGTTTTATTTCACTAATTAATAAGCATACAAGGGTTACTAATAATTCTGCTACCTGTATAGATCATATCTTTTTAAAAAGTCGTGGAGAACATGCTATGAATGTTAATTCAGTAGTACTGCAAACTAATATTACAGATCACTACTCAATTCTTACAAACCTAAATCTGAAAATAGACAGCGAATAAAGGTAATTATGTAAGAACATTAAAGAAAGTTAATGAAAATAAAATAAATTGTTAAATATGATAAAAAGTGAATCTTGGGAAAACGTTTACAATAAGGATCGTGTTGAGGACGTTACAAATGCCTTTTATAATATATTCCAAATATTAATTAAAGAATCGACACAAATAACTAAACAGCATAACAATAAAGAAGAACGTGGATAACAAACGGCCTTATAACATCAATTAAAAGAAGAGATAAATATTTCAAAAACTTTGTAAGTCACCCTCAAGATGAGGAAATAAAGCAACGACATGTCAATTATAGAAATAAAAATTGAAAAAAAAAAACAAACCTGCTCAAAAAATTTATGGAATGTAATAAAAGAATATTCAAGTAATTATAAGGAGAACCTGGAAATTTTAAAAATTGTTGATGAAAGTGGAACCGAAATAAATGATACTAAGCTCATAACAAATAAGTTTAATGTTCATTTCTCTCATATAGGTGAAGAATTAGCTAATAGGATTAATCAAAATACACCTGAAAGACCCGAACATCAAATTATTTTTAAATCGATATATCTAGAACCAACATCCTCAGTTGAAATAAAAAATATCATACGCGAATTAAAGAATAATAAGGCCCCTGGTCCAGACGGTATAACAAACGAAATACTGAAATTAACAATCGATTACATATCAGAACCTCTATGTTATATATTGAATAAGGCATTGGAAAGTGGTCATTACCCATCACAATTTAAAACAGCTACGGTAAGACCACTGTACAAAGGAGGCGAAAAATCTAACGTCACAAATTACCGTCCCATTTCTCTCACATCGTCGATATCAAACAGTTTGAAAAAATAATTAAAAAAAGACTCGTTAGCTATCTTCAATAAAATAATGTTTATTTCCAATAGACAATATGGTTTCCGGGAAAAGTTGTCAACGCAAGACGCTATAGCAAAGCTAATATCCTTAGTGTACGATGCTGTGGACAAAAACAAAGCACGTTTAGGTGTCTTTATTGATCTAGCAAAAGCCACGGTAAGTCATAGGCTTTTGCTAGAAAAACTTGAAAATCTTGGTGTGCGTGGAAATGCTTTCAAATTATTTTTTTTGTCTGGTTTTTGGCCTTACATGCGGTGTGTTTTGGCCATTCAAATTATTTAAAACTTATTTAGAAAACAGGAAGCAAAAGGTAGAGATAAATGGTATATTGAGTAACGAGGAAACTGTGACCTATGGTATTCCACAAGGCACAGTCCTTGGTCCGGTACTGTTTACAATTTACATTAACCAGTTACTTACCTTAGAATCCGCTGGCGTGATATTATTTGCAGATGGCACCACAAGTATATATGTTGGTGAGACCTGGCACGAGGTAAAACAGAAAGCTGAAACAGATTTGCAAAAGATAATTGAATGGTTTAATGCTAATTTACTCACAGTTAATATAATGAAAACAAAAGTGATTCCATTTACTTCATTACAAAAATACTTACCCCAGTACAACAATATTACGGTTGGTTGCCATATAGTTGATATTGTTAAAAAAAAAAGGTTTCTTAAAATTATTACTAATAAACCACTAAGATATCCATCCAATGAATTGTTTACTGAAATCAAAGTCATGGACATCAGATAACTATTTTCGAAATCGGTGATAATGTTTTTGTATAATAATAAACAACATTTAAAAAAAATTAATCACACTTACAATACAAGGGCAAAAAAGCAGACAACGTTGTCCCACCAAGTATACAAAACAGCAGGACAACGATCTTTTTTCTATATTGGTCCGAAATTAATGAATATAGTACCAGATTTTTTTAATAGATCCAACACTGCACAATTTCTAAAAAAACACTTAAAAATATGGATTATTTCATGTGATAGGCATATTTTCCATAATACAATTGATTAGTGAACACATTTGTAACTCGTGTAATGTAATCCCATTTACTTTAGTGTATAGGCGCTTCAGTAGTTACTTTAGTATATGTATAGTTTTTGCTTTATTTAATTTTTCGTACCACATATTTTAAAATAGAATTAATAAAATAGATGCTCATAGACAGGCACTTAAATGTGCCTAAATGGGCTTTCTCTCTTATTTATTCATGAACTCAAGGTACTTGTTTTCATTTAATGTATAAAAAAAAAACAACCCCAATGTATCAATTACTTCTCTCGTTATTTATTGTAAATTATATATTGTATTTTTGTGAATAAATAAATTATTATTAAATTATTATTATTATTATTATTAAAGAATTCTTCTCTCAACATTGGTAACCAATTAGAACAAAATTCTACCGGACAATTTGATACGCAAATACGTATCAAATTGTTCGATATAATTTTTTTGAAGATATAGAAGAATATTTATCTTCTTTAACTAAAATTATTGCAGATCCATTGATTTTTCTTCGTTTGCTGTCTGCAGCGGTTAGCCCTTTGTCATTGGCTACTTGAACAGAATGAACAAAATCCTAACTTTATTAGTGATACGCTCTGGACAGATGAATCATGTTTACGAGGAATGGAATTAACAATTGTCATAACGAGCATACGTGGTCTTTACAAAATCCACAAGCAACTGCATAGTTAGAATTAGTAGTTTTCAACAAAGATTTTCGATAAACATTTGGTGTGGTATTTTGAATGCTCCCTATTCAAATTTTGCCTCATAGTTTAAATGCTGCCGCATTTCTAGCATTTTTAGAAAATGGAATGCAAGATTTATTAGATGACATTCCTATTGGCCTGCACAAAAGAATTAGAAATTTCAGCATGACGATGCACGACCACATACTGGAAGAAATGCGTTAGAGTGGCTCCAGAATAATTTCAATAGGAGATGAATAGGGAGGTACGGTCCCGTTCATTGGCCTGCAAGGTCTCCAGACCTTAACTCTCTAGACTTTTACTTATGGGGTCACTTAAAACAATTAGTTTATAGTGAACTATTTAATATTATCGAGCAATTAGAAAATATAATTTTAAATTCAGTACATACTATTCAAAACACTGTAAGTATACAATTCTCTTGTTTTGCGTTGCCCGATGTGCATCAATGTAAATGGTGGCATTTTTGAAAATCTACTCTAGTTTTTCTAACTTGTAATAACTTGTGAAAATTTGTTTCTCTTATTGTTATCATTATAAAGTAAATATTTCCTAAACGAAGCCCGATTAGAAAAAAAGTTATTCTTTGTTGCTTAGAATTCGATTTTACACATGACTTCGTTTTGACAATCCAGTTACCAAACACTCTTCTGTTATCATTATAAAGTAATTATTGTTATCATTATAAAGTAAATATTTCCTAAACGAAGCCCGATTAGAAAAAAAGTTATTCTTTGTTGCTTAGAATTCGATTTTACACATGACTTCGTTTTGACAATCCAGTTACCAAACACTCTTCTGTATTAGTGAATTTGTTCTATCAATATACAAAGTTGTGCGCACACAATCTCTTTAGAGATTATGCGCAATTAATTTTTTCTACGACTGCTCTCGAAAATTACAAAAAACAAAAAACCCACAGCAACCACGACCCGAAACTATCATTTTTCACATGATGTGTGCAAAAATCCGAAAACACAGTACTGTCATGTTTTTCACACAGTCCTGTCAAAAACAGAACGGACATCTGTTATTTGTATTTTTTTAGGTAGGTTAGGCTTATTCAGTTTCATAGTAACCGACTTGTTATTTTAATTTTTAATGTAATTGGTTTTGTTAAATAAAAATATCTATCAAATTGTTTGTTTTTTTTCCAATCGTAGAAAAAATATTGTAAACAACACGTTTGAAAACATCTTTTCACACTCATTCGACTTGTGGGCCTCGCCTTCAGCTCGTCCCACCAAACTGTCTGACTCGTGTGACAAGATTCGTTTTCAAAACTTGTCATTTAAAATACTATTATTTAATCGGGATATAATAAACTTGTACAATTGGCACAATTTAATTCTTAATAAAAAGAAGTATTTTTTTATACTTAAAATTTTAATTAATTAATTTTAAGCTCTAGAATTCATGGCTAAAATTAGGACATGGTTTTCTAAACACCTTGTGTAAACTAATTTTATTATTTTAGATATACTGGTTGGGACCAAACGTCGGTGCAATTTTGGGATGTGGACTATATAGGTATATTTTTGCAATAAAAGAAAAAGAAGAAACTGATTCCGAAGAGATGTATCATTTAGAAGAAATTTCCCTGGCCCCTCAAGAAAAAGTTTGATATTTATGGAGTAATATTTAAAAAAAATAGTGAAAAAATGTATGTAATCAGGAGAAATCTAGAAAATTCATAACATCGTTCGCTTATTGAATATCTTAAAGATGTAGTTTATAGGGAATAGAAAAATTATACTGGTAATTTATGTATGGGTGATTGGTTATAAATGCCATCCCTCCTTAACTACTTTGTTTTTGAATTTAGAAAAAAATCTCAAATAAAAGTTGTACAAGCTGATCTGAGGTTTGTAATGGTGCTACACAAATTTATACAGTGTGTTCGAAGAAAGCGTGACCGACCAATGTTATGTTTTTTATTGGAACACCCTGTATATTATTGGATTTTCGAAATCTACGACTTATTGCGCTTCTAGCAATATAAATATGTTGTATACTGAATCCAATCCTTTCCAAGATATATTGCTATAAATGAGCCATAAGTTGGCATACTCACGCTGAGCTTCGTGCATGTTGTATCTGTTCTTTACATAAATTTCATAAATTTTTCGTTCCTTTTCGTCAGACAAGCCCATTTTCAACTTAATATGACACACATTGCACTGACAAAAATTGATGCACAATCGCTGTTATTTTTTCATGGCTAACTTAATTCTACTTATGACTCATTTATAGCAATATATCTTGGATTCAGTGCACAACATATTTATATTGTTAGAAGCGCAATAAGTCGTAGATTTCGAAAATCCAATAATATACAGGGTGTTCTAAAAAAAACATAACATTGGTCGGTCACGCTTTCTTCGAACACCCTGTATAAATTTGTGTAGCACCATTACAAACCTCAGATCAGCTTGCACAACTTTTATTTGAAACTTTTTTTTCTAAATTCAAAAATAAGGGAGTTAAGGGGGGGCATTTGTAACCAATCACCCTGCACATGTTGCTTTTCAAGGTTTTTGTGTATGATAATAACATAAAACTGGTTTGTAAATATTATTACTTATTAATGTTTTCATCATCATCTTAATTAGATACAAATAATGGTTTCTTGATGAAATATTAATGTGATTATAGTTATTTAAGAGTTAGTTGTTATTATATATTTTATCGTTGTAAATAAAAGTTATATTCTTTAACGTTTGGTAAGCAAGATTCATTTAAAAACAATAGTAGTTTAATCCACGAGCATAAAATGGCCTATTTTAATTACGAGGGTGAAAGTTTACGGAACGAGCCGAAGGCGAGTGTTGTAAATCACCCGAGCGAATAATAACCATTATATGCGAGTAGAATACCCAATTTTATCCATGACTATTAAATATTTTTGACTACATCTTTTACTGAAGAAATTTATAAGCAGTATTTATATTTAACATGAATCAGCATGCCATTATGTGTCCAAAGAATGGCCTGTCATAAATTAAATTTAAATGTCAACGTTGTTTATAATTAATATCGTGCTTTGACTCACACGTCATGGCCACTTTATTGAAATTTATAACAATTATCCGACACGTTGTAATAGAAACTTTGTTCATTATTCACTGCAGGGAATAATGGATAGCATTATGCTTGAGGAAATACATGCACAATGCATACATTATTTAGTAGTCGTAGATAACAGTAGTTCATTTCGCAAGCATATAATGGCCCATTTTGTTCACGAGGGTGAAAGTTTACACGATGCCGAAGGCGAGTGTCGTAAATCACCCGAGTGAATAATCATAATATGCGAGTAGAATACCCTATTTTATCCACGATTATTAAATATTTTGAACTAAATCGTTTTCTGAAGAAATTTATAAGTACTATATATATTTTTTATATTTTTATAAGCAGGCCGCTATGTGTCAAAAGAACGGCCTGTCATAAATTAAATTTAAACGTCAACGTTGTTTACAATTGATTTCGTGTTTTTGCTCGCTTGTTATGGCCACTTTAATGACATTTTTAACAAATATGCGATACGTTGACATACATGGTATAAGGAGAATGCCCGCACGCAGATACGGTGACGTCACTCAGTTTAAAAAGCGGCAGGAGTGACGTCACAATTAATCTCAAAAATATGTATTTTCTAAAATTTTCGAATATAATGTCAATTTTATCAAAATTTCTGCTTAGTTATTGTACTATCAACTAAAATATGGTTCAGTTCATTATTAATAAAGTTTTATTTGGCTTAATCTAATAAAATAAGATGCTTTTTGTTAGTTGAAATTCTAACCTAAAATTAGTAGTCTGTTTTTTTAATTTTTCCAACCTAAGCGATCTATCACAATTTATTTTTCTTTTACGACGGCCAAGAAACAGCCCCAGACATATTAACAGTTGGAACTGCATCAAATCTTAAGTTTCTACTGTTTCTGGGGGGAATATAACAACATCTGGCTGTATTAAAGGAATTTCAAAATCTGTTGATTCTGTTGGGTTGAAATACGTGCTATAAACAGACAATAGGCAATGAAAGGGATAAACCGGCGAAATAAAAAATTAACCTGCTATTTTTTCAAATTAATTTTATCGTTCATCCATACACTTTCGCGAGCTTTTCAACGCGGTGAAATGTAAAATACATGATGTCAGTACCTTTTATCTTCGTGTAATAATTGTTACACCCAGCCACAGCAGAAGCAGGCATGTGGCTATTCGTTAACACTATTATTATTAAAAATATTAAAATTAAAATTAAACGTGCGAAATTACAACTGACTTTCGACATTTTTTAAGCTGAGTGATGTAATGCGCAGTAGATACACAAATTGGACGGCAACCTGACATACCATTCTTCTTATACTAAAGCAGTCCTCCGGACTGTACTTCGCCAAATAAAGACAATTTACTATTATTATTATTATTATTTTTATTATTATTATACTGTGGTTGACATAGAAACTTTGTTCATTATTCACTGCAGGGAATAACTCTGTAGGTGAATGTTTTACAGAAAAAAATACAAACGGCGAAATGAATTATTAGCTCTGGCTTGATTTAGTAGTATTTTACTGCGGTACTTACAAATGATATAATTCCGAATATCTATACTTAACGGAAGACGGTACAGACGGATAGTAACGGACCTCGGTGTATTCTTACCGAGATAATTTTCAGCTATAATATCCGTAAGACATTGATAATGTACGAGATAATTTTATGACAATCGAAATAAGCACGTTGCTTGAGGTTTTCATAAAATGATGAGGCATTTTTGTCAATGTCTGAGGGATATTCGTTCAGAAAATGTTTTGAAAAAATGAAATCAAAATGTCCAACACAACAAAACAATTATTTATTTATTAAAAGTTTATAGATTGAGAATTGGCATTGCCAAAACGTGACATTTTGAAATTTATTTGGCAGTTATTATGAAGTCGTCAAATTTAAGTAATTTTGTTGTCATGGTGATTGAAAATTTCCCTGGATGGTGTTATCAGTGTAATGTTGAAATGATTGGGTAATTTGTGTAACATGACAAGAAATAACGAAATTTAATTGGTAGTTAGAACTGTCAAAAAATTTTCAGAGAAATTAATAATCGAAGAGGCGATTATTTTACAGACGGCTATGATGATTGCGGACAGGTTCACAGTTTGACTGCTGGATCAGAGAGAGACTTTTTGGATGCTCCTCGCGAGTTTTATGACGTATCTCGGATGCACGTTAAAGCTGCGGATTAAATTGAAACGTATGGCTCGTACTACAGACGTTACTTAGCAAGTTCGAGCGCATTATGCAATTGGCAACAGTTACTAGGAGCATCAATAACCGGTAATGGGTTGCTTGCAATTTCTAGACTATCTTGCAAAAAGAGACAGATTAAAACAGACACGGATTAATATTTTAACCAGTTTTAGTAACTAATAATTTTTATTTCCGACTCGGTTATTATTTATAATAATTCATGGATCTTAGTTATACCGGGGATTATCGAAAATGAATCAATTAATTTACTACTTGGTTACCAGCGGCTTTTACAGCTCAAAGTTAACTCAAAGTAAATGAGGACTTAAATACTAACAGAAGCTACAGGGTGTACCCAAGTGACGAAAATATTACAAAAAAAAAAACAATCCTTGACGGAAAAAATCACTTCGTTACACTACATAATAAATGATTCATTAATAATGAGATAAAAATATAACGCATATACCGTGTATAACACTTAAGCTGGAAACATGACTATTTGTTGTTAATATTTCTAGAACAGAAAACATTATTCTTCAATATTCTTTTTGCTTCTGAGTGCGCATTCTCTGACATACATTTTTTCAAAAAAATATACAGGGTGCTTGTAAGAGGCCGAAATGTTATTTTACCACAAGAGTAAACTCATGTTAGCAACGGTGATACAAGAAAAGTTAAAGGAAAAAGATATTTGAAATCGTATATTACTCAGTGGCGTAGTGGGCTCGAGCATGAGTGACAGTCATGTCTCTGGCCACACTGCCTATCACATCCGGGTTCGAGTCCCGGCATCGGCAGATGACAATGTCGGTGGGTATGGATGTTTGTCTGCGTTTTTTCTAATGTGTAGCCCCCTTCCGAAAAGCCTTTGGCTTGGGATTTGGGGGTTGTCTAGTTTCTATGGTGTTTTTTTTGTCTAAATTTAAAGTTAGATTAAAAATTCTGAAAAGTGATTTTCCATAATTTTTCAAAACACTTAAGCTGGGGACAAAGTTCAATCAATGTTAATATTCCTTGGACAGAAAAAGTTTTTTTTTTCTCATTTTCTGGCCTTGCAGACGGTGTGCTTTAGCCAAGCAGAAAAAGTTATTGTTCAAGATATCTTTTGCTTCTGATTGCGCATCCTCTGACCTACATATTTTAAATAAATATTAACAGTGTACTTGAAACATTATTTCACCACAGGAGTAAATTCATGTTAGCAACAGTGAAACTAAAAAAAAATTAAAGGAGAAAGCTGTTTGAATTATTATGTCTAAAATTAAAGTTTAGATGTAGAATTCTGAAAAATTATTTTCCACCATTTTAAGTGTTATAAAAATGACGGAAAATCATTTTTCAGAATTGTCCATCTAAATTTTAAATTTAGACATAATATACGATTTCAAGTAGCTTTTCCTTTAACTGTTTTCTGTATCACCGTTAACATAACATGAGTTTACTTTTGTGGTCAAATACTGTTTCGGTCTGTCTTGCCCACACCGTATATTTTTTTGAAAAAATGTATAGGTCAGAAGATGCGCAATCAGATAATATTTTGCAGTATTCAAAAACTAGATCGTCGGAAATAAGCAGCAAATTGTTATTTGTAATGTTATTATGTAAATTTATATTCACTTTCCTGTAATAAGATGCTGTATATGATGTACTAAAACTAATAAAACCTAAATTTACGTCAGGCCCTGACGGTATACCTGCTTTCATATTACGCGATTGTGCTGTAGTATTCGCATGTCCACTTATTATTTTTTTTTTATTCTTAATTTGCAAATTTACAACCTGCTATTGAAAGCTATAAGTAAATGTGTTGAGTGTATAAATACATGAGGGGAGAAGTTATCCAGCGATAACACTCCCTAATAAAAAAAAAACTAATTGTTTATTTGCCAGTTACTAATATCCGTGGGCCACTGTCTTTTTAACCTTCTTCTAATTTCAGGCTGGGTGTACAGCTGCCTTGCTTCTTCATTGGGATGTTCAGGGAGCTTTTCTTGGTAGTTTGTTGTTAATCTGTTGTTGATCTCTTCTTCTACGAATGGTATACCTGCGTCTTCGTGCAAGGTTTTGTTACTTACGTACCAGGGTGCATTGAAAATCATTCAATCAAGTATCTTGGATTGGATCCTTTGTATAATTTTAGTGTTGGAGGGCTTGGCACAACCCCAAAGTTGAATACCATATGTCCAGATAGGCTTTATTATGCACTTGTATAAAAGTTATTTGTTCTCTGTGGAGAGTTGTGATTTACGACCTATTAGCCAACTCATTTGTCGTATTTTTAGGTTCATTTGGGTTTTTTTTTGCTGTGATGTGTTGTTTCCATGTGAGTTTTTGATCAAAGGTTAATCCCAGGTATTTTGCTTGATTGTTCACTGGTAATTGCATATCGTTTATTGTGACCGTAGGACAGATGATGTTTCGGTTCGTGAATGTGATTTGTGTGGATTTTGTGTGGTTAACTTTGACTTTCCATCTGTTTAGCCAAACTTGTAGTTCATTTAAATGTGTTTGCAGATTCTCAGATGCTATTTGAGGGTTTTCGCTTGTGGATATTATTGCAGTGTCGTCAGCGAATGTGGCGATTGTGGTATTATTTGTAGTTGGAATATCAGCCGTGAAAATTAGGTACAGTAGGGGGCCAATGACACTTCCTTGGGGAACACCCGATTTTATAGGATAGTAGTGGGAAGTTTCTGTATTGAATTTTGCTTGAAAGTATCGGTCAGTGATGTATGATTTTAGGATAAGATAGTGAGGCGTAGGAAAGGACGATTTAAGTTTATAAAGAAGACCTTCATGCCATACACGATCTAAAGCTTGCTCAACGTCCAGGAAAGCGGCTGTACATAGTTTTTTCTCCTCGAGACTTATGAGAATGTTTCTGGCGATCCTGTGACATTGTTGTAGGGTTGAATGACTTTCCCGAAAGCCGAACTGATGAGTTGGTATTAATGTACTTATCTCAGTATCTTCAGATATTCTTTTGAGTAGAAGCATTTCAAAGGTTTTAGACATGATCGGTAGCAAGCTTATTGGTCGATATGAAGAAACTCTATTTGGAGGTTTATTTGGCTTATTAATCATTATTATTTGTGCGAATTTTCATGTGATCGGGAAGTATGTTAATCTTAATATACCGTTGTATATTATGGTTATTAAAACAACTGCTTTTCTGAGTAGTTGTTTTAAGATCTGTCCGGTAATCAAATCAAAGCCGGGTGCCTTGTGGTTGTTACATTTTCCAATCATTTCTTTTACTTCAGCTGGAGTGAAAAATTTAATTGGTAGCATCATCGGGCAAGGAGTGTCCAAGAAGTTTTTAACGTGGTCATCATTGTGGTTATTGTTAGGCTTCGGTGTACGGAAAACTTTTGAGAGGTGTTCTACAAAGGCTGAGGCTTTTTCCTGTTCAGTTTTTGCCCAAGTTCCGTCGTCTTTCGTTAAAGGTGGAATATGTGGTACCGGTCTCTTGAATGATTTTGTTGCCTTCCAAATGCTGTGGTCATCTTTTGATAGATTGTTAATGTATGATTCAAATGTGGCGTTTCTGGCTTCTTGTAGGACTGCTTTTAATTGTCGTGTTAATCTATTATATTCATATTTGTCTATATGGTTTCGACTTCTTAGCCATATGCGTCTTGCTCTACTTTTTTGGGCAACGAGGATTTTTATGTGTACAGGTATACTGTTTTCGGTTTCCTTTTCATTATTTTTTTGGGGTGTAGCCCTTTGTGCTGCTGCCTGCATGGTTTGGGTGAGATAATGTACTGCATTGTCTATGTCTTCTGGTTGTTTTAATCTAATATTTAGGTTCAGATTTTCATCTATATAGGTTCTAAATGCATGCCAATTAGTTCTTGATGATTTAAGCTTGGAGTATTTGGACGATTTATTATATGAGTGATGAGTGCGGTGATTATGAGTGTATGATCGGTAGAGAGGTCCCAGGATGCTTGTACTGTAGTATAATTTGGAGCTATACCTCGAAGGACAGAGAAGTCTAAGAGGTCTGGAGCCTTGTTTGGGTCTGTTGGCCAATAGGTGGGTTGACCTGTAGATAGATAAGAGCAGTTCAAGTTCGTAATGTTTTGTCTTAAATTTCGTCCTTTTGTCGTACATAGTCTAGACCCCCAATCTGTATGTTTGGCGTTCCAATCCCCTCCTATGATGAATTTGCCTGTTAATTGTCTGAACACGTCTTCGTATTCTACTGTGCTAATCACATGTCTTGGTGGACTGTACATAGCAATATCAAAAGACCATGGTTGAGCATTGATATGGATTACTGCCGCTTGTATTTTATCTGTTTGGTATTTTGTTTCCTCATGGTGTGGCATGGTGTTACGAATAATCACAGCAGCACCTCCATGTGCTGTTCCATCAGGGTGGTTAGTTGAGTATATATAGTAGTAAGGAATTTTAAACATTGTTCTGTCGGTGAAGTGAGTTTCCGATATAAGTAGTATATCG
Source organism: Rhagium mordax (assembly GCA_963680705.1). Taxonomy (NCBI): domain Eukaryota; kingdom Metazoa; phylum Arthropoda; class Insecta; order Coleoptera; family Cerambycidae; genus Rhagium; species Rhagium mordax. The sequence goes on along the minus strand of OY796658.1, from coordinate 33,468,699 downwards.
ATTTTTGTTTTGTTGAATAAAATTTATTATTTTCACTTTATAGTTGGCTAGGCCATTGGCGTTCCATTCGGCAATGGGTATTGATTTAATTTCCATTACTAAATTTGTTTATTACTGTGGATAGCATGCTTAAAATCATACTGTTCTGATTTATAAGTTGTGAGAACATTGTTTTGAATTCATTAAGGAAGGCATTCATTTGAGCTCCTAAGTCTGAAGTTTGGTTATTTGTACTTGCACCACTTGCTATTTGGGTGTAGGACACATGGTTTAGTATTCCTGAATTAATCCCTCCTGTATTTTGATTTTGCATTTGATAAATTTTTGGAGTATTTGGTGGTTGTCCTCTTGCTTTATTTCTTGCATTTAGTAGGTCTCTATAAACCGTGCATCCTTTATAACTAGCGGTATTTTCTCCATTGCAGAGTGCACATTTAGCAGCTGTGTTCTTAGGTTTTTTGCATTCGGCTAACATATGACTCCCTCCACATTTGACGCATTGGTAGGGTCTGGTACAGTATGTCTTCGAGTGTCCATATAGTTGACATCTGGTACATCTGGAATTATGTTTCTCTTTTTATGGGGTGGTTCTATAACTATTTTCATATTGTTTAAGTACTGTATGTCATATATTTGTTTATTATTTTCTTTTGGTTCGAGGTCTACATAGAACATCATTAGAGGTTGTTTGGTTACTCTATGTCTTATGTTTAGTATGTTACGTACTGTGTGTCCGTGTTTTTTTAGTTCGTTGATAATTTCTTCGCTTGGGACGGTGTAATGGATATTACGGATTACAACTCTGTATGCTCTGTCTTCTTTCATTTGGTAGGTGTGATGAACTATTTTAGTGCTATTTAAATGTCTTACTAGTTTTCTATACCTACGTTTCGGGGTCTTTAGTGTTTATTTTTATTGTATTGTTTTGTAGTGCTGTGCACTGATAAGTTTCTATTTCTGTCACGTCTGTTAGGTTTCTAATCATTTTGTTGTAATCGGTAACACCATATATAAAAATAGGTGGGGGTTTACGTATTGTGGGTGTTTTGTTGTTATTTACGGCACTACTGCTGTTATTGTTTTTATCATTTTCGTTTAGTAAGATGTTGAATTTATTGCTGGTGCTTACCTGTTGAGTGTCTGTATTAATTGTTGGAGATTTTGGATTTCTTTTCCGTTTCTTGGTAGGTTTTACGGTTTGCCAATCATGAGCTTCTGGAGGCTCTGCGTCGCTATCTTCCATAGAGGACTCATCGCTTTGCGATGGTGGCATAACGAGGGGGTTTGGGAAATTTCTGTTAACATTTCGTTGAGTGTTTGGGAATGATTGAGTAATGGGTTGATAAGTATTTGGAGGAAAAATATTTGATGTATTTTGAAGAAGTGGTATTGAGTTTTGTTGGAAGTTAACGTTTGAGGAGGATGGCTGATATTTTTGTTGATACTGATATTGTTGCTGATATTGCGGAAATAGCGGTTGGCCATTGCATTGCATTTCCGCATTGAGATTATAGAATGGGACATTCATTTCGAATGTTGAAGAGTATCTATTGTTTGATACGTCACTGGTATGTTTATAAGTGTTTTTTTTTGTTTGCACTGATAAAATTCGTAGGCACTATAAGAACTTGGCCTTGCGGCCGCACTAATCACCACTTCAGTTTTCGCCGGGACCGATACGATGTTTACAGGTCGAAAGTCACACGACGAATGGCATGGCATGTCCACTTATGAAAACATTTAACCTCTGTTTAAAATCCAGTCAATTTCCGGATATATGGAAACTTTCGAGGATCTGCCCTGTTTTTAAGAAAGGTGATAAAACTTTTGTGATTAACTATAGGCCCATAACTATCATCTGTAATTTTTCCAAGGCCTTTAAAATGTTATTACACAATGCAATTTACGTAAGCACTCGCGGCTTGATTACTAATTATCAGCACGGTTTCCTGCAGGAGACATCTACTACCACTAATCTTTTCTGCTTATCTCCTCAGTATATTTCTGAATCTCTGGATACTGGTGGTCAAGTAGACGTAATTTATACAGATTTTAGTAAAGCTTTTGACAGACTTGATCACGGTATTCTTTTACATAAGCTTAATCAGTTTGGTTTTTCAGTTGGTCTTTTAAATCTGCTTTCTTCTTATTTATATCATAGACATCAATATGTAGAGTACCGTGGTTTTAAGTCTGATCAATTCATTGCTACATCTGGCGTGCCTCAGGGTTCAATCCTTGGACCCCTGCTTTTTGTAATTTTTATTAATGATATTATTGAAACAATTGACGTCAACTGTCTTCTGTATGTAGATGATCTGAAAATTTTTTGTGATGTTAACTCTGTATCAGACTCCCTTAAAATATAATTGAATCTGAATAGTGCATTAATAGCTATTAACATATCAAGGAATGTTATGACTATCATAACTGCCGCAGATGTCGGTTTGAAATCCGAGCTCGTAGAGCGAGGATTTTAAGACATCTAAGGCTGTTATGATTCATAACATCCGTGATTTGTTCAATAGTTTATCGGTTTCAGAAAATAAAGACATTATTAATAGATATATATTTTGATATTTTCTTATTAATAACGTTTTCATTTCATTAGTTGGTCAAGTCTGTATGGGTTGATTTGTCGCCATGGTTACAGTTATATTTTGTTTGTTTTTATTTGTTACCTTTTTTCATATTACATACATGTTTACATTTTTAATGCCACAACGGCTACATAAAAATGGATCTTGGATTGCCTGAAAATACATTTCAGTTGGATTTCAGTATTTAATTATTATTGTTTGGAGTTTTCTGTCTGTTTGTATTAATAAATAGCCCTATAGTTTCATTATTTATTATTTCATCTGTTGACAGTTATTGACAGATCTGTATTGTAATATTACCGTACAAGCAATAAATACAGGGTGTTTCATGAGGAACTGTACATAGTCCAATGGTAGGTAGGGCCCATCAAGGTTAGTAACAAACCAATATTTAAAATCGTTTTAGCCAAGTATTTAGGGTTGTACAGGGTGATTTATGAATTTTTACCAAAATTTGCTTTCGTTGCCTTTTAGAAACTAATTGTCCGATTCAATTTATTTTCGGTACACATTAAGTACGATCAAATACCAACAGTTCGCCATAATTACAAAACCAAAATTCCAGGTCCGTATTAGGATAAATTTCATTTTATCTGTGCCCCCTAAAAAGTTCACCCTGTATATGTTTTTTATAAATCTTATTACTGAAGTTTGAAAGTACATAAACTACCAACAAAAGTGGAATACTTCGTTTTCTTGTCACACTTACAACAGATACAAAATAAACACATTAAATTTAAACATTATCTTGTTAAAATTCAAACTTTCAGTAATTCAATGCTATTTGTCAAAGTTCTTATCAATTTAAGTTTCTAAGTAATTATAACTATTATTAGTTAAAAATAGTATGAAATACCAACAGTTAGTCGCAATCAGACAAGTCTCCAGGACCGTATTAGAAATCATCATCTCGTCGATTCCTCCTAAAATTTTCACCCTGTATATCTTATTCTTAACTTTACTTGCTATAATTTAAAAGTATATAAAGTATCAACAAGTAGTGTAGTGTGATCCACACTTTTCAATAATTATTATGAACGTCAACTACCGACGCATAAGTTGTGTAGTAATTAAAGGGTAATCTAGTACATTCTGTTCTAATTTGTAATGTAGAATATTTTCATGTTCAGTTCTAGTTTTAAGAAATGAACTTATTTTATTTAGTGTGCAGCTAAAGACATTTGTGCAGGATTTCTGCGAAAGTTTGTCAATTCTTTCTACAGTAGGAAATAGGAATATAATGGACTTTTTATCTACTGACACTGTTAACAAAAGGAGTAGTCGGCTTTGGCAATCGTTTGCCAGGTATAATTGTTGATGAGGTATAACTTTTGTTTCTACGTTACTAATGCCATTAGTCCAACTTGAGAGCAGCAATTAATAGACCGAATTGAACAGTATTGTAACGTAATAAGAAACTACCCGGACGTTATACGAAAATCTGTGGGACATTTAGTAGTTAGACAAATAAAATGCCGTAAAGAGGGGGGATTACATTTTGAAAATAAGTTATAGATTTTTACTTTTTATTATGTTAATATGTATTATTTTGTTTTGTTATGTTGTTTTGTATTCATGTTGCGTTTTTTATTTTGCTTGTTCTGTTCTGTTACTATTAAATTTGAAATTACATGAGTATTATTTACAGACAGAATAGCTGCTCTAACTGAAACCAATTTATTGAAAATGTCAATTTTATCGAGATAAATTTTGTTGGTTGGTTTAAAACCTGTTGAAAGTGTAATAAGAAAACGGATCACACTACACTACTTGTTGATACTTTATGTACTTTTAAATTATAGCAAGTAAAGTTAAGAATAAGATATACAGGGTGAAAATTTTAGGAGGAATCGACAATGATGATTTTTCCTAATACGGTCCTGGAGTCTTCTCTGATTGCGACTAACTGTTGGTATTTCATACTATTTTTAACTAATAATAGTTATAATTACTTAGAAACTTAAACTGATAGGAACTTTGACAAATAGCATTGAATTACTGAAAGTTTGAATTTTAACAAGATAATGTTTAAATTTAATGTGTTTATTTTGTATCTGTTGTAAGTGTGACAAGAAAACGAAGTATTCCACTTTTGTTGGTAGTTTATGTACTTTCAAACTACAGTAATAAGATTTAAAAAATATATATACAGGGTGAACTTTTTAGGGGGCACAGATAAAATGAAATTTTTCCTAATACGGACCTGGAATTTTGGTTTTGTGATTATGGCGAACTGTTGGTATTTGATAGTACTTAATGTGTACCGAAAATAAATTGAATCGGACAATTAGTTTCTAAAAGGCAACGAAAGCAAATTTTGGTAAAAATTCATAAATCACCCTGTACAACCCTAAATACTTGGCTAACATGATTTTAAATAGTGGTTTGTTACTAACCTTGATGGGCCCTATCTACCATTAGACTATGTACAGTTCCTCATGAAACACCCTGTATAACTGTACAACTTTAGTTATGACTACTTTTGCATATGTAAACAAAGGATTAATATCCTGAAACCGATAAAAATAATTTACCGTTAAACATACAAAAATGTAATGTAGTTTCTTTTACAAAGAAAAACGAACCTTTCATTTTTGATTATAAACTTGAGGATGTATCACTTATCAGACTGACTGAATTTAAAGATCTAGGTGTTATTTTTTATTCTAAGCCTAGTTTTAATAAACATATCAATAGTATTGTCCTTTCCAGTTACAGAAGCCTTGGTTTTGTTATCAGACACTCACGAGATTTTAATGACGTTAATATTTTGATTTTACTTTTTAATACATTTGTTTTATCCAAACTTGAATATGCAAGCATAATATGGAATCCTGGGTATCAAACCTATAGTCGTAGTTTGGAAAATATACAACGAAAATTTTTAAAATTTGTATCCTTCAGGATAGATGGCGTTTACCCTGTTGTAGGTACTCCGCACCAGGATCTCATACTTAGGTTTAACTTTGTAAGTTTAAGTTGTAGGAAAATTATCCACTGTAAGCTAGACTTTTTTAAATCAACTTAATTTTAGTACCCCTACTATTGCAACTAGACACATTAATACTTTTTACATGCCAACCCCAAGGACCAATTTACTAAAATTCTCACCCTTATTTTGTCTGTGTAATACTTACCATCAGGTGCAGGATCGTTTAGATATTTTTTATTGTAGTATTAATGAAATCAAAAAAATGTTTACGAATTTTCAATAGTGTCACTTATCGATTGTAATTACTTTTTTTTTGAAGGAATGGATATATTTTGACGAAATTTGGTATACAGGCGTTTTAGGTCATACTGAACAAGAATCTGTAAAAACTATAACTCTATCTCAATCGCTAATATAAATTTCTAATTTTTGCCAATTTCTTTTGATCATAGTAGGCGTATTTAAATTTGAAAAATTTTTTTATTAATAACTTTTTAAACACAATCTGAAAGAAAAGAAGTATACCAAATTTGATCTAAATCGATCAACAAATGGCCTAGATATTGGGGTGTAGTGGTGAAAAGTGAGACACACTGTATAATACCGACTTTTTCTTATATACAGGGTGTTTCAAAAGTAAGCGTAAACCTTCTGGGGGCGTAATCCTCGGATAAAAATAAGACAAAAGTTCCGAAACCGTTAACAATCAAATTTCGAAAGTACATACTAGTGCTTGGTCTAAAGTAATCTCGTGTGTTCTTTGATGAAGGAGTATTGTTGTACTTCAGTTCGAGTTTAAAAGAAAGTTCAATTTTCAATTAACGGTTCTTTATTTTCCTCTATTTAACAAACTTTCCTAGACAACCATAAAACAAACTAGCAATGTTTCCACAACTTTTAAACAACTTACTTTGTTAAATCAAAAACACAACAATTCCTCCCCTCTTATTACAAGTCCAATTTGATTGGAGGTTTAATAGTTTGCGAAGATCTACGTAACATAGGACTCCGAGAAGTTGGGCTGAGATTGGATGGTACTGAAGAGAGGGGTGGTATTACTCTAGGAGGAACAACAGAGGATAGGTGTGTCTCTTGAGGATCTTTAACTTCTACTATATTTTGTTCACTGATGAGAGTTATTTCCGTTGGTCTCTAAAGATGGTCGGGGGAAGCTAGCATATACACCCTTTTCTTCCGAAAAGTCATTGATATCTAACAAATTTGATTCTTTTAAATAGTCAGAATGAATGTATCGTACCGTATTGTTTACAATAACTAAATATGTTGTTGGGCTTACCACCTTTGCTACTCTACCTTTTTCCCATCTTTTAATGTATTTATTAAAAACTATCACTTTTTGACCCTCAAAGAAAACTCTCGCACTAGCTCTTTGATTATCTTCATATTCTTTAACCCTGTCAGAAATCTTAATTTCCCTCTTCCCTTCTAAATAAGATGGTTTCAACAAGGACAATTTTGTTTTAGGGATTTGCTTAAGAACAAGACTAGCTGGAGTAACTCCAGTGACTAAGTATTTCTAAAACTAAGTAAGAAGTTGTCAACTTGATGCTGTAGAGACAATACAACTTGTTGACGTTTATTATCTTCTAGTTGTTTAACTAGATTATTCTTAACTGTGCGTACATATTTTTCAGCTAATCCATTTGAGCATGGATGTAAAGGTGAACTAAGAGTACACTTGATACCATGGCTCAAACAAAACTTCCTATACTGTTCACTATTAAATGGTGGTCCGTTATCGGATACGATTTCTTCACAAAACCCGAAAGTAGAAAGTATTTTTCTTAAAATTTCAATTGTGTGAATATAATTCGTACTTGGGGTTACATATATTTCTATCCAACGACTATAACTACCTATCTACTAAGATAAAAAATACCTATCGAATTTTTGAAAGAAATCAACATGGACCCTTTGAAAGACTCTACTTGATTTGGGCCATTGAGCTAACGGAACTGAGATTGCTTTCGATTGCAACAATTGACGTGACTCACAGTTCTTAACACAATTTTTCAAATCCTCATCCATATTTGGCCAGAATACTTCACTTCGGGCTAACATTTTCATCCGAACAATACCTACATACATGTTGATTATGTAACAACTCTACTACTTTTTCTCGTAATTGATAAGGGATAATAACACGATTTCCCCATGACAAACATTGGTTTTCTAAGGACAACTCATTTCTGCGAGAAAAGTAAGGTTTTAAATTTAATTCTGTGACTTTATCAGGCCAACCACTTTGTGTATATTCAATAACTTTGAGTAATGTGGAATCTCTTTTGGGAGATTCGGCAATATTGAGAGCTGTGACTGGAATTTCAAAAAATGATGAAAACGAATAAACTGCTTCATCACACGATACTGGTAGGGGTAAACGAGACATTGCATCGGCATTTGACATTTCACTTCCCTTCCGATATTTGATTGGTAAGATGACAAAATGAGAGCCCAACGTTGAAGACGTGCGGCAGCCAAAGTTGGAATATTTTTCTTCGGACTAAAAATTGATTTTAAAGGCATGTGATCGGTTAATAAAGTAAGAGGTCTACCATAAATTTAATAAACTTATGGAATTTATTGACTGCAAAAATTAATCCCAAAGCCTCGCGATCTAATTGTGATTAAGACTTTTATATTCTACGATTCTCAAGATTACAAATGGACTGTATTTCTAACAATTAGGTTGGATTAATTGAATTAATGGATGAAGCAAACTTGTGGCTTACCGGTTTATGGCGGGAAAATCGGGTGGTGCTGTTGAAACTTTTCTCTTCAGAGGCCTCTGAGTCTTTAACAGTGATCCATCGCAGATGGGTTCCCTTCCATTAAGGGTGTCTAATAAAACTGGCACTAAATGACGATTAATAACTACTCAATAACTACTTATTTAAAACACAAAATGCGGGAGAAACATTAGCACGCGCCTCTTTCTATCGTGTCTTGAGGAAGAAGGTTTTTTTCATACTTGTCGCTGCGCCGAGGGCATGCCACTTATAAGTTTCATCCAGTTTTATACAATATCTATTCCGGCAATATGAATAGCGGGTTGTCTAATTAATAGGTATAATAACGGAGCAAATAACAAAATATTACAAATTCGAATTTAATCCTAAACAAATTGAGAATATTTACTTTCTGCTGTACTAAGTGTGCTAGAACAAAACATGACTGGACATTCTTCACCATTTATGATATGACTCAGAACACATCCAACAACATATGGGGATGAATCTGCTGCCACAACAATAGGGTATTTAATTGAATAAGGAACCAAACAGGGGCTATTTATTAACAGCTCCTTGCTTTTCTCAAACGACCTTTGACACTCATCGGTCCATTCATATTTAACATATTTTCGCTCAAGGTTATACAAGGCGTGCAAACAAGTAGACAACATTGGTAAAAATCGATTATAATAATTTAATAATCCTAAGTAGGACCTAAGTTGCTGCAAGTTTTGAGGTGGAGGTGCATTTTGGATTGCTTCAACTTTAGACTTTATTGGGCTAATACCTAGTGCACTTAATTCATGGCCCAAAAACTCAACTTTGTCAACAAAAAATATACATTTATCCATATTAATTTGAACATTATATTCATTTAATCGCGACAAAACCTTATGCAAATTTGACTGGTATTCCTCCAATGTTTCCCCAGCAATAATGACATCATCAATATAACAAGCTGTATTAGTCAACCCTTTTAAAATTTCATCCATCGTAGCTTGAAACTGTGCTGGTGCGCAAGCTATACCGAATGGTAAACGCGTAAAACAAAATAGTCCTTTATGAGTATTAATTGTTAAATACTGTTGAGATTCTTTACTGACCTCTAATTGAAGATATGCATTTGACAAATCCAAAGCACAAAAGAATTTCCCGCCTGCTACCTTATTAAAAATTTCCTCCACCAAAGGTAGTGGATAATGATCAATTTTTATTAAAGGATTCAACGACACCTTAAAATCAACACAAATTCTCAATGACTTTCCGGACTTACGGGGTACTACAACTATGCTGGCATATTCACTGTGCCTAACCTTAACTAAAATACCATGTTTCACCATATCATCATAACTGTTCTTCCACATTGTCTCGTATGGTACAGAATAAGGTTTACAGAAGAAGGGAGTTACATTATCTTTTAACACTATGTTAGCTTTTAACTTATTTATACTTTGCGTTTTATCGTTCGAAAATACTTTTGGATATAACTTTTTATACTGACTTATTTGACCAACGGCCATTTCCTGGGCTACTGTGGATAATTGTTTAACAGTTTCAAATGAATCTCGCCACATTGGCAGTAAAACATCTAACCAATTTCTTCCCAAGAGAGGAGTAAAGTTGCTTTTTGATTTTACAATAATAACCGACAAACTATAAATTGACATAGACTGAGCAAGACTAACATTAACTATCATTTCACCTGTAACGGTTAAATCACCAGATACAGTTTTGACGTTTAATTTACTGGGTTTAATGATAATATTACTGAAGAATTGCTTGTAATAATCTAGACACATTACACTAACGCTAGCTCCAGTGTCTATTTCCATTTCAACATTGTCATCACCAATTTTGACCATGACACTGACTGGATCTAACTTACTACCATGCCTGATATTTACTTGGTTAGAAAATCTTACCATATCATCATTACCTTCTCGTTCTTCATGTTGACTTGTAGACTGTGGATAGGTTTCATCATCGGTAACCAGGTGAACTGACTGTCGCTTTCTACACATTTTCGAGGTATGACCTATTTTATGACAGATAAAGCATTCCCAAGATTTGGCAGGGCATGACTCTGCATTATGTTTCCTTCCGCATCGATAACACAGACCATAAGTGGCATTTTCAGGTTTCTTGAACTCCTTACCCAATTTGACTTTATTCGAGACTTTATTGACATAGTCTGGTTGCATACTTTTGGTTTCTATTTCTATGAGCTCCATACTTAGACCAATTTTACATGCACTGTCGAAAGTTAACAATTTATCCTCAGATAATAATCGAGACTGAATTTTCTCCGATTTAATCCCACATACAAATCTGTCCCTTAAAGCTTCTTGAAGGAAAAACCCAAATTCGCATGTTGTTTCTAATATATAGTTATAGCATAATGATTTAAATTTGTTTCTATTTTCAGTGTTTTTAATGGTCAGAGGAAGAGAATTGTACATTTTGGGTACTAAAAATAATGAACATCTTTGTCCAACGGATTTTTGCATACGTGGATGTTTTAAATTATGAATGTTTCTCGTTTCATATTGGTGTCGTGTGTCTAGAGCTAGTATATTATTTTTATTTACATTGTACTGTTCCATTACTAAAGTAGAAAAGAATATTTGTCGAAGATCCATTACATTTGCCAGGTTAAATAAGCTCTCAGAGGGGTAAGTACTATTTTTTTGTAATATTATTTTTAAAACTCTTTTTTGTAATACCTCTAGCTTGTGAAGATTATTATCTAATACGCCACCCCAGCCTATGATGCCATACCGTAAAAGGGATTCAACTAAAGCTTTGTATAATATAATTAGCTGTTTAATATCACAGATGCCTTGTAATGCTCTGAATAATGGAATTATTCCCCTAATTTTTTGTAAATTTGTGTACGTCCCAACGTAAATGTTGGTCAATGTAAATGCCAAGGTATTTAATAGACGCAGAGTGTGATACGTTAATAGTACATTACATACCGAGCTGGGAGGTGCTTCATTACAGCCGAGGGTTGATATCTGACAGAGGCGCGTAGCGCCGAGGTCAGATGTAAACGCGAGGCTGTAAAGAAAACGACCAGCGAGGTATGTATACTATTTTATTCACAATCATTGTATAATAACATAATATCAGCATACAATTTTTTTATTTAATTGAATAGATAGTGAATGAGAATTAGGAAATTATGCAAAATAAGTAAGGCTGCAGTGATAAAAGTTGAGCGTTGCTAGGTAACGAGCATCAAGGTTCTTCTGTCAAATAAATTAGGTTATTTCCACAAGTATTTATTATCAATAATTTCTGTTAAATTCGTTCAAAATTCTACAACAAAATGTTTGATTCTGATCATTTGTGACTTAGAGAGTGTACTTCACCAAATGTTAAAGCTGCAGCACAAAAGACAATCAAAAGATTTGCTGCCGCAAAGTGTGACGTTTAACTTGCCGGAAAAGTGACGTTTAACTAGCCGGTAAAGCTACTTTACCGGCTAGCTGAAAAAGAAGAGTGAACAAATGCCTGCCTCCCAACTTTTTATAAGCTGGCAATTGAAACATTACATATATGATTGTGAATAAAAATTTTTGTTTTTATTTTTACATTTAGTTGGGTGAAATTTGGGAGTTGAGAATTATAAGATGCAAAGGGTACAAAAAACGTACAAAAAAAAATCTAGCCATTTTTTTATTTTTACAAAGTCATTTTCTGCTTTTTCTTTCAATTCGTCCCAGGTATTTGTACCCTCGTACAATGACTGTGTCATCTGCATAGCTTATTATATTATGGCCGCAAGTATTTACCAAGAATAAATTATTTATATACAAAATAAAAAGTAAGGGACCTAAAATGGTACCCTGCGGCACTCCGTAAGATATACATTTGAATAGACTTTTTTCATTATCTATGCTAACAGACTGTTTCCTGTTTGTTAAGTAATTTTTTATCAACTGCAATGGTACGTTTCGTATCCCAGCGGTTTCTAAAGTTTCTATCAGCATCGGATGGCTCACCGTGTCAAAAGCTTTAGCTAAATCTAAAAAAATTTCTAATGCTGGTTTGCTTTGATCTAATGACGTATATATTTTTTTTGTAAGAGAAGCGATGCCATCCGATGTCGATATCTTCTCCCGAAAACCATACTGATTTTCAGATAATATGCCAAATTTTTTTATAAAATCATTTATGCGTTTTTTAAAAATTTTCTCAAAGACTTTAGCAAAGTTTGTAATCAATGAAATAGGTGGGTAATTTGAAAGAATTAATTTGTCACCTTTTTTATATATAGGTTTTACGACAGATATTTTGAAGGCTGATGGGCATTCCCCGGTATTAAAACACAAATTTATAATATATGTTAAAGGTTCACTTATAAAATTTATTATCTGTTTTAGAGTTTCGGATCTAATTTCATCAATACCGGGTGCTTTTTTATTTTTCAACTCCATAATTACTTTCATGACCTCATCATTATTTGTAGGGAAAAGAAACATTGACCTTTCATTTATTTTTATATTTTCTTTATATTCTAAATCCCTTTCTATCTGTTGGGCCATATTTTCTCCCATATTTATATAAGTGTCATTGAATATAGTGCATATTTCTTTTTTGCTTTCAGTAACCTCATTTGAGTAATTATATATTTTATTTATATTTACATTTGTGTTTGGTTTGTTTCTTATTTCATTTACTGTGTTTCATAACGTTTTACTGTTGTTTTTTCCCTTTCAATTTTGTTTTTATAATAGTCCTTCTTCCTCTTTTTAGTTTTTTTATTTAAATTATTTCTATACATATATCTTATACTCATCCCGTAAAATTAAATTCTCTGGAAATTTTTGTAATTTTAAGTATTTAACTTATTTTAACTTATTTTTATGTTCTATAGATTTAAATAACTCATTTGTCATCCACGGGTTTCACTTTTTTTATTTAAATTTATTTTTTATGCATTTTGTATGTTTATTTATTTTATTTAATATTATATTTATAAATTCATTTGTTGCAGATTCTGCGTCGTTGGAGCTGTAAACTTCAGTCCAGAGTGTGTCTTTTAATTCACGTTTTAATGTTTTGTAATTAATAATTTTAATAAAATTTGGCTTCTCAGTATGTTGTTTTATTTTACTTTTTGTTATTATTTGTATCATTACAAGGAAGTGGTCTGTTATATAATTTTTTAAGATTATTGGAATCGTGGTATCTTCAAAATCGGAAGTGGTTTTTATGAAAATATGGACTATGCAGCTGCCATCAGTACCCTGTATCCTTGTAGCTTTATTTATCGTAGAAACAAAGTTATATTCCGACAAGATGTTCAAATATTCATTTGTGTAAGACTCATGGTCTTTATAAAAAAAAAATTATTCCTAACGTAAGTTAGGGTTGTAACGATTTAAGTTGTAATTCGTTACAGCAGATTATAATTTCTATTTTGCGTATTAAAATATGATTCCTCAATACTGAATAACCCTGTATGCGTATATGATCGGTATGTGGTAGGAAAAAATGCAACAAAAACGCCACAGCGGGCGAACGTGGTGAACGAAGCACATTTCAGGCTAGATAGAATATCTTTCGCTTTTCGAATCTCATCGGGGTAAGTTGTACCTTTTGTAATTTCTTAAATATCGCTATTATCATATTTGCTTTTGATTTCTTGCTTTTTCACTTTTTGTTATGACATAATTTATATGATCATGCCATAACAATTTTTTATCTATTATTAAACCCAGAAATTTAATTTTTTCTTTTATTTCAAATTGCATATCTGTTATGTTGACTGAATTTGGGATTAGTTGTATTTTTCTTGTGAAAATGCATAATTGAGTCTTTTGTATGGAGATTGTTAAACCATTACTATTTACCCATTTATTTAATTGAATATATGTTTCCTTTATATTTGTTATACCCTGTTCTATCTCGCAGTTGTCACTGTATATGCATATATCATCAGCGTACTGCAGTAATTTAATATTATTTGTACAGATGGTTTCAATATCATGCGAATATATTATATATAGTAAAGGGCACAATATTCCGCCCTGGGGTAATCGTATGTTAGTAGTTTGTGGTCCAATAAACTTATTATCTACTTTGATGTAGATTTCCCTAGATTCATATAATTTGATTATGTTTTTAGCGCATAACATAGGGATTCCTATTTTTATCATTTTGTAGTAGAGTATTTTTAGATTTATATTATCATAAGCCCCCTGAATATCTACGAACATGGCTACTGTGGATTTTTGGTTTGTGAAGGATATATTAATGTCCGTGGTTAAGTGTGCTAAGCTGTCAGTGGTTGAATATCCCTTACGGAAACCAAATTGAGACCTTGGTATTTTTCCTTTATTTTCTAAGTATTTTTCTAGCCTGCTTTTTATAATTCTTTCGTAAGTTTTCAGAAGACAGGATGCTAATGCGATTGCCCTATAAGAGTCTGGATTATTTGGTTCTTTATTCGGTTTCAAAACTGGGATTACAATATATGTTTTCCATGCTTCCGGTATGCTACCACAAATCCATATATTATTATAAATATTTAAAAGTAGTAGTTTGCCAGAATGTGATAAATTTGCTAGCATTGAATAATGTACAGAATCCATAGCAGGTGCAGAATTGTTATTATTTTTTAGGCAATTTTCTAATTCAACTATGTCAAATTGAATCAATAGCTCAGGGCAATTCGTATTATCTACACAAAATGCTATGTCCTCTCTTGGCATAGATGGTGTGAGTTTATTTAAATAATCATATATCCAGTCATCCTCAGTCAATAGAATGCGATTGTTCTGAAACGAGTTTTTTATTTTTTTTATTTGTATCCATATATCTTTAATTGGAGTAGAAATACTCCAATATTTAATATTTAATTTTTGGCAAAATTCTCTCCAAGCATTTCCTTTACTTTTAAGAACAATTTTTTTTGTCATTGCAGTTGCTTTCTGGTAATTTATAAAATTTTCAACTGAAAAGTTTTGTTTGTATTTTTTTAATGCCTCCCTTTGACTAAGGATGGCCTGATTACATTCATTATTCCACCAATTTTTTTGAAATTTCTTATTGAAAACATTTTTGTAAGGAATTGAAGATCCACAACAATTTTTTAGTTCGCTATAAAAATGTTCGTAATTAATATCATTTGCATTTAGTGACTGTTGCGACTCTATCTACCAAACAAGAAAACAATTCCCAATCTGCTTTACAAAGATTGAATTTTTTGTTAGGGTTGCCTGCATTAATAGAATTGTTATAATTATAATGAACAATATTTATAGCATAGTGATCCGACCCTATAGTATCCTCAATTATATTCCAGCTATACTCTGGTGCAATACTCGCAGAGCATATAGTTAAGTCTATTGCAGATCCGTGAATGCTATGCGGCCGGCGCACCAGCGTTTCACCACCCGTATTAAGTAAAATTAGACCAGTCCCCTATTGACTTGAGCAAGTTTTCTCCTTGTTGGTCAGAGCAGCTACATCCCCATGCTATGTGATGAGCGTTAAAATCACCCCTGACCATAAATGGTTTTTGTAAACTGTTAAAAAATCTTAGCCAGTCTCGTAATGTTATGCTTGCTTGGGGTTTTACGTAAACAGCGTAAATATAGATATCCTTATCGTGTCTTTTTATTATTTTCACACCTACTGTCATTAAATTATTGATATTGTAATGGTTATTGATTGTAATATAACTAATATAATTTTTAAGGAGAATGGCCACGCCGCCACCTCGTTGATAATACCTATCTGTCCGAGCTATATTATATCCCTGAAAATTTACGTTTTGAGATGGTTTTAACCATGTTTCAGTATTAAAGCTACGTTTATATTATTTTCAAACAAGAAACGCTCCAAATTCCCTTTATTTGAAATAATAGAACGTGCGTTCCACTGTAATATATTATACATTATTAGAAAGTATTGAAAGTATATTTTCTTTTATATTCTCGAGCGTTTCCTGATTGTTTTCATTTGATGAAATATCTTTTACCAATTTATAAATATATTGAGAGATTTGTAAAGCTATGTTATCAGCGCTTACATTGCTTACTAAATTATGATATTGTGGCGTAGACCTATAAGTTACATTTGATTCTTGTATATTTGGCATAGAAGTAATTTCTTTATGTGCTTGTGCCAAAGGATTTCCTCCTTCAATTCGTTTTCTCTTTGTAGCGCTTTGTGTTAACCTTGGCCAGTGTAAATTTGATTGTGATGGTTGAGTTATTTGTGAATATGAAGTATTATTTGTAATTTTTGTAGAATAGTTGTTATTATATTTATTGTTAGCATCCCTAAAACTAATATTTTCTGTACTCATTATAGATAGATTTAATTGTTTTTTGTTTTTTAAACTCAGGACAGCTTTTAAAGTCTGTGGCTATGTGATCCCCTGTACACAGAATGCAATGAGATTTTTCAGTTGTACATTCGTGTTCTTTTTCCCCGCTTCCACAAACTTTACATCTTTCTGTCCCTTTACATTGATTGCTCATGTGACCATATCTCAAGCATTTAAGGCATTGCACTATTTTTGGGATATATGGTTCTACTTCTAGTGACACTTTGTGTAAAGCAACTCTTGTTGGTAAAATTTGACCTTTAAATGTTAGAATTACCGTTCCCGTAGGAATATACGTGATAGTGTCGTTTTCTATTTTTTTTCTGTTAATTCTCCTAACCTCTAATAGTTCAAATTTTTCCCCAAATATTGGTTTAGTATTTTCCAAAATTTCATCGTTACTTATCTCGGTATCTATAAATTTGATAACTCCTTGTCTGCGTGTAAGATATGAAGGGACATAAGCCTCGTATTTATTAGTTTTTATTAAGGTATTATTAACCAATTTATTAGCACTAACATAATTATTAAATTCTACTTTTACCCTATTTTTCCATACACTAGTAATGTTTATAATATCTTCAAATGTGTCTGGTATATAACTTTTTATTGTTTTAGCGATAGTACCTAATTGGATGTGCCTTACCTATATTTCCCGTACTATTTTGTACATAAACAACGAACGGGCCTTTATCGTTTTTATCGTATAAAACCACTTTACGGATTTTATTTGTATTGCAAATATAATCAGTGTGTCACGTGCGGTGGGCTGCGGATCCCAATATAACATTGATGATATACAAAAGTTATATTAGATCCATTATTGATTATGGATCTATTTTTTATTCACAAGCATCAAACACGTTTTTAAACAAATTAAATATTATAATTAAAGAAAAAATTATTCACTTTTTTAAATGTTTCAAACAGTATTTATTAATCTCTACACGTGTTTCGGCTTTTTAGGCCTTTCTCAAGAGTACATACAATACTAGTTGTTAAATATGGTTTACATTCTTATATACTACATCTGGAGGCTACAGAACTAATAGAGCATCTGATTTTTATTTATGAGGGTTAAAAAAAAACAACTATTTTTCTAAGAATTTAAATTATTTTGTTCAAAATATCATAATTTAATTTCTTAGAAAAATAGTTTTTTTTTTAACCCTCATAAATAAAAATCAGATGCTCTATTAGTTCTGTAGCCTCCAGATGTAGTATATAAGAATGTAAACCATATTTAACAACTAGTATTGTATGTACTCTTGAGAAAGGCCTAAAAAGCCGAAACACGTGTAGAGATCAATAAATACTGTTTGAAACATTTAAAAAAGTGAATAATTTTTTCTTTAATTATAATATTTAACAATGTTTCACATGATGCCAACCGCGGAATCAGTTCAATATACAAATTAAATTTCATTCAAAACAAGTGCATTAGATTGTGCCTGGGATTATTAAGAAGTATTCCAGTTGAAGCCTTGTTAGCCGAATCTAACATTGTTCCTCTTAGCTACAGAAGAAAAATACTGTGTTCTAAATTTATTATTGGGAGCTATTCAAAAAATAGCCCGCTAATAAATAATATTCACCATCTATATATACAAGACATGACTCATCGATATTGGGAGAAGAAAAAGCCTCTTTTGTATATAAACTACTATGGAGACATTTTACAACATGAAAATCAGCCACACACTACAAGCAAAAATTTTTCGTATGACATTAATATATCTCAAATTAAAAAAGAATTAAACATCATTTATTTACGGGACTACAGCAAATATCCTGAAGGAATACGTAACAACATGTTTAGCTTTGATGTGGAACAACTTTGTCCAGATTCTTACAAAATATTTTCAGACGGCTCCAAAAGCTCAGAAGACACTGGTTGCGCAATTTTTGATCCGCAAACAAATTTTAAAAAGCACATAAAGTTGCCACATGAATTCTGCATTAATAACGTGGAACTTGTTGCAATTCTAGAGGCTCTAAAACATGTACAAACTCTCAATCACACTAGATTTACAATCTTCAGCGATAGCAAAAGTGCTTTGGACACATTTAAACACATGCAAGGAAAAACTAAATTAAATTATATAACAACACAAATAATAAAATTAGTTCATGTGTTGTATGAAGAAGGAAAGCTCGTTGTACTAGCATGGGTGAAAAGCCATTGTGGAATAGTAAATAATGAAGTAGTAGATGCAGCGGCAAAAGAGGCGTTATATGTGGGAGAAGCAAACAATTACTTAATTACACCTGAAGACCTAATATCAGAAAAAAAAACAGACACTTACAAAAATGGAGGGAAGAATATATAAACAGTGGAAAAGGCAATTATTATAAATACATTAATCCCAATCCAAATGAAAAACCTTGGTTTTCAGATACACCTAACAATAAAAAATTTGTAAGTACACTATCTAGACTTCGTGTAAATCATGGACTATTTCCCAGTCACAAATATAGAATTAATCTAGCCCAGGATGACATGTGCGAATGCGGTGATAGAGGAGATGCTGAACATATGATTCTGAATTGTAATTTGAGGAAAGATTCGGTGCAGGAATTTAAAAGACAAAAATTTAGTACAGCCATTTAATCTAATTGGCATTCTAAGGTCAAACAATCTAGATCTATATTTGAAATTGTATGAACACATTGAAAAAAACAAAATTAACGTCTAGTAGTAGTAAGAAATAATTGTAATTATACACAGCATACTAGTATAAGTTTCCTTTGTGTTTGTCCTATGTAAATCCCATTTCTTTCCGTGGTCCAGTATTGTGATGTTAATGCCAAGACGGACCCCTTGGCAAACACGTGCTCCTTGTTCTTCCTAAAAAAAAAAAAAAAATTAATTAAAAAAAGAAAAAAAAAAGAAAAATTAAAAAAAAAAAAGAGAACGTGAGAAATACATACCTATAGAAAAGAAAATAAAAAGTAAAAAAAAACAAAAAAAAGTTTAGTTTAGTTTTAGTTTTTAAGTTTCTGACCTTATAGGATTCATTCAATATTATTCAAACAGAGCAGGTTACATCCTTGGAGGAATATAGTAGTTTGTGTATATGTCGTGTTTTTTATAATTTTGAACACATAGGTGTTGAGCGAATGGCCACGTAGCCTCAGCCATTAATTCAGTATATAGATAGATAGATAGATAGATTTCTTGCTTTAGTTAATAATAATTTGTCAGAATAATTACCATATTTCGTATTAGTTACGTATTTTGGATTATTTTCAGATAATCTTGTAGCACTGTTTTTTTAAACACGTGGATGGGTATTCCCATTTCCGTTTTACCGTATTTTGTCTAAAGTAGACTTTTCGTGGCTTTCGCTTAATTGACACGTTATACAATATTTAAATTGTATAAATTATCGCTGTAAGTGAAACTTGCAGATTATCGTATTTCGTGCATAGAACATTTTCTGTGTGGATTTTTATTGTTATTAGGTTCTACTGTGATTCATATGAGCTGGAAAAAAAGGAGATTAAACAGTTTTGTATAGTAAGGAAGTCCATCTGAGACTTTTTGCCGTTTTTGCCGAATTTATTTACTGTCCAGAGCTACAGATTTCTGTCCAGGAACTTCCAAAGCAAACGAGGTAAGTGATCTATAGTATTTTTTATTCTCTTTGAATTAATCAATTTGTAGTACATTTGATCACTTGCTTCGGATGTGACAGAAGTCCGATTTTCTGGTTTCCTTTTTTTTCATCATATTCACGCCATATACAATTTATTATTGACAAATTATTATTATAAGTTCATTCCGTAATTATCGTGTAAGTTACAAGAGTGTATAATTAATTACCTTGGTTTTAAGTATTCCCTGCCATTTTGAATTAGGCATAAGTCATTTTTTTCCCGTCGAAAAGCGAAAGACCTTTGCTATCATAATTGTCGATTATTTCATATATTAATTTTTGCTATTTTTGCAGTTAAACTAGTAATAAAAGATTAACTTGAAATCTTTATTTGTGTTAAAATTTCGAATTTAGTTCAATATTATTATTGTCACTAATTATTTTGTTATTAATATTAAATATCTAAATTACAGTTTGTTACGATCTAAAATCGTATTGATAAAGTGAGGTCCAGGGTATTACAAATCCTTTAATTGAGAGCAATAAAAGTCGTGTCTCTTAAAAAATTATATAATCGTTTATTAACTAGCTCAAGAGCTAGGATAAATACCAACAGCAAAAAAAAAATTTTACTATAACAATTAGTCTAGGGTAGATTTAAAATTACAATAATATAATCTGTAATAACAATAATTAAATACCTAATTAAAATAGATCAAGACAAATATCTGTAAGGAAAAAATGATTAATCTAATCACAAGCAAATAATACTATACAACAGCTGGAATTCAAAAAACGAATGTACAAAATCAACTTAACTTAATGAGAGTTAATTGGGTCCAGAAACAAGATTACTTCGTTTCGCCTAGGGAGCCTTCTGGAAAGAATACAGTCCTCGTTGGGTAGAGTATTCGTCTCAGGTCTTAGTTACTGCATAAGATGATGTTCTCAGAGTATTCAATGATAAAATAGCTAGGCTTATCTTCTAGGTAAAATAGTATACCAAAATCAAGTCCACAAAATTGCCAAAAATATCCAAAGTCCAAAAATCCAATTACAATTCAAAAATACTCAATTGTCAGTACGAGCTGGTGGTATCGCTCAAATTACACCGTACCAAAATCGTCTAAAATATTACATCAAAATTATTTTTTTTAAAGTTAACCTATAAAACACGTGGTCTTTTAAAAGACAAAAAACTACTAGAACTTACCCAGATTATTCTGGACGATGAGTTTCCTTCAAAATCCGAATAAATCGAAATTAAGTTTAATCAAAACTATATTAAACTAACCAAACAAGTAGAAATTGTGTTATATTCCGGAAACTAGCCGAAAGCAACCAAAAATGCTTTTATCACAATTATCCTACCCCGAAACTATCGGTTCAATAGTTGATGAACAAAAGAGAGAAATTTCCTCATTTTCAACACGTTTTATAAAGTATTCACTTAGCAAAAAAACACAGCTATAGTCTAGATCTAGCAGATGTTGCCAACTCACTATGTACACTAAAAAAATCCCTATATTTCTGGACCATTGAATATTTCGAGGCGTTGGACTATTTATTTATTAAAAGTAACTTGATTTTTTTTAAAACACTTTCTAAAGGTTAATATTTACACAGCATACTTATTTATCAATGTTATTCTAAACGAATAATAATTAATTGTTGGTAAGGTTGAGAACACTGTATTATCAACGACCGTCGACCGACTTCCGATGGTTCACTGAATCAGCTGTGAGGTACGTTCCGTATCTCAACTAGCGATCGGTTATGTTCAGTGGATCTTCCACAGACATTTTTAATTATTTTCAAGCCGTAATAACTCCATCCCACCAAACAACAAAAAAAAATCTGAAGGATTTTTTTTTCACTAGTCAAATAAATATGCATAGTAAAATTTACAAGCCAAAATTTTCGGTGAAGCCGAGAGTTTACAAGAGAATTCAGTACATTGTAGTCTGTACCAAACTAAAATTTTTATTAACTCAAATTGATCAAAACTGCGTTTCTAGACAGGTCAAATTTAAAACACCAGACGGGTGGAAGCAAAATTGCACAACGGACTAGGTTCAAAACATTCTTAGGTTAGACTTTGCATCAATTCAAACTAGTTATAGCTCTAGCATACGGTAAACAAACTGCATGAAGTATTCTACAGACCTACACTCAGAATAAATCAACGGGTGCCTTCCTTCAACCACAACTACACTCTCATTCATACGTTTCCCATTCATCTACTAACAATTAAGACGACAGAACATAACTTAAAACTACGGTCTATTTTAGCATAAACCAAGCTAAAACTAAGAATTGAAGAATCTTAGGGATCAAGTTATGGTACTTGCAAAACCAAAATTTATCGTGAAGCGACAAAGAAAAAAAATTTAAACACCAGAAAGGTGAAAACAAAAAGACACATCAGACAAGGTTCAAGGCATACTTAGGTTATACTATGCATCAAATCACATTGGTTATAGTTTTTGCGTCAGCATTCCCTAGCACAGACTATACAAGGACCTACACCCTGCAATACTCTCCACAACAGATACCTTCACAATAGCTACTCCCCTCACTCGCTCATTCTCCATTCATCTACTAAACAAATACTACGAAAGACAACTTAAACTAAAGTATTTTATAGCAAATACGAGCTGAAACTAAGAAATGAGGTTCCTTAGGACCAGATTATGGCATCTGCAAAGCCTAAATTGTCGTGAGGCGACAAGGAAAATGTTTGAAACACCAGAAGGGTGGAAAAAAAACTACAAAGGACAAGGTTCTTTCACGCTAGGTTAGACGAGCATCAATTCAGACTATCTCTAGCCGATATAGTTTCGTGTGTCAGCGACAACTTACATGAATCTCATTCTGTACCTACAACCAAATGCAAACTCCTGCAAGAAATCCCTCCGTATCAGCTATATCACAATCATCCATCACTAACAATCACTTTCATTCATTTAGACAAGAACAACAATAAATCCAAACATACCATCAACAACAATCCCAAAAAAATTACTAGGTCGTTTTTTTGGTCATCAGCAATGAGAGTTTCTAGTTGGTCGTCACTCAGCATCATTACTGGTATTTAGGAAACTGATCGTCGTTCCTATTAATTCATGAACAGCACCCACCCAAAAAAATTATTTAACAGCAAAATTTCTCTAACAACCCGAAATACCTAACTAATATTTAAATTAGTTTGGCAAATCACCAAAAATTTCCTAAACTTACAAAATTTTCACACCAAAAAAAAATTTACCTTTTTCAAAATACTCCCAATTCCAAAATTTATTCTATCTCTAACGTGTGATCAGGTTTCAAATCTTTTACATGAAATCGACCTACTGACCTTTTGGCATCATTCTCTAACTCATACACATTCAAACCAAACTTTTTCTTCACTCGATAGGGACCACTAAATTTGGGAGCCAACTTAGCAGAGAAATGTTTAGAAGCATCCGACAGAGGAAAGTCTCTTTTCCAAACATAGTCATTTACTTGAAAACTAACTGGACGTCTTCTAAGATCATATCTCAACTTAGTCCTTTCATAAGCCCTTTGCAAACTTAATTTAATCGTTTTATGCAACTTAGCTAGTCCCTTACTTTTAAATTCAACATTCTCTCTTAGATCATCCGTACCAAATTTACTTTTGTCTCGTCGAACGTTATATTCCTCACCATTGACAATCATCTCACAACCAAAATTTGTAAAGTATGGAGTAAACCGTGTTGTTTCATGCTTTGCAGTTCGTATTGCACATGCAAGATGTGGTAGGTTGTTACTCCAGTTCTTTTGTTGTTCATCAACATAAGACGAAAGTACAGTTTTTAATACCCGATTTACCCTCTCCGTGGGGTTATTTTGAGGATGATACAAAGCATTAAACAAGGGTTTGGCTCCATAAGAGTCCAAAAACTCCCGAAACTCTTTACTCCTTCCGTATTGAGTACCATTGTCTACAATCATGAACTCACAAACTCCAAATACTAGGAAAACATGTTCCTCAATGGCTTTTATAACATTTTTGGCAGTAGCCGTTCGAAGCGGAACAAAAATAACAAATTTGCTGAAATAATCGGTAACAGCCAGAATATACTCATGACCTGTACTACTACGCGGTAAAGGTCCAAAAAGATCACTACTTATTAATTGCCAACAACGAGTAACTTCTGGTCTCTTACCCATTAATCCCGCAGGTATCTTTTGTGTAGCTTTCTGACTACAGCAAATTCGGCACCTCTTCACATAACGATACACATCGGCTTTCATACGTGGCCAGAAATACTTTTGAATGAGACGATTATAACTTTTGTACACACCCATGTGTGCTCCGTTTAATATATCGGCATGATATTTCTCCAAAAGTTTTTGTCTCTCTGGCTTAGGTACTACTTCCTTCCATGTATCGATCCTTCCATGTATCGATATCCGAGAGAAGATCTTTAAAGCCACATTCAACACGTTTATACAACCTTCCATCCAACTCACGCCAATTAACATAATGCAATGGATCGTTTCTCACCCGAGATAGCATTTTGTCATACCAAGGATCACCTGAATTAACTATAGGTTCATTGTCTATGTTAATTGAATTTATACCAAAAGGAACTGCCCTTGACAGACAGTCAGGCACTACATTATAACGACCTTTTCTGTGAATAACTTCAAAATCAAAACTTTGAAGTCGTAAGCACCACCTGCCAAGCCGACCTTTCGGATCTTTTAAATTATTTAACCATTTTAAAGCATAACAGTCTGTTATGACAATGAACTTAGTTGCTTCAATGTAACCTCTTAGTTTTTCTATAGACCAAATAACTGCAAGAATTTCCAACTGGGTAGCCCCAAATTTAGCCTCCGTTTTAGTTAGTGCTCGTGATAGATAACATATCACATGTTCTCTGTCATCATAAAACTGAGTGAGTACACAACTCAACCCGACTTGAGAAGCATCAGTTTGTAAAATAAACGGGTAATTCCAATTTGGACGTGATAATATTGGAGCACTAATCAAAACGCTTTTAATATTCAAAAAGGCTTCATCACATTGTTCAGTCCAATCCCATTTGAAATTCTTACGAGTGAGTTTGGTAAGAGGTGCAACAATTGTAGAGAAGTTTGGGATAAATCTACGGTACCAAGATAGCATCCCAATAATTCTTTTTACCTCCCGAGGACATGTTGGTTTTGGCATATCCACTATCGCGCTAACCTTCTTAGGATTTACTCCAAGACCGTCTCGATTTACTCGGTAACCTAAATATTCAAGTTCTTCTCTACAAAACTTGCATTTCTCACGCTTCAACGTTAAGCCTGCAGATTTCAGACGTTTAAATACCTCTTTTAATACATGAAGATGAGTTTCAAAATCACTAGTTACAATTATTAGATCATCTAAATAGGCAAAAACATATGGCTTTAATTCTTGTCCAAATAATCGATCTACCAAGGCTTGAAAAGTACCAGGTGCCCCATGTAGACCAAAAGCTAACCGTTTAAATTGAAAATGACCACGGCCAGGTATTGTAAACGCAGTATATTGCTTACTGTTTTCCTCGAGCTTAACTTGCCAATATGCAGATCTAATATCAAGGCTTGAAAGATAACGAGCTGTCCCTAACTGATCTAATATCTCATGTATAAAAGGTAACGGATAAACAGGTCTCTTAGAGACATTATTTACTTTTCTGAAATCTACGACGAAACGGTAACTTCCATCATCCTTGTTCACCATCATTATAGGTGAGCTCCACTCACTCTGACTACGTTGGACAACATCAAGCCTTAACATTTCATCAAGTTCATCATTTATCTTTTGTTGCATTGGCGGACTTACACGATAATATTTTTGCTTAATGGGCTGCACCCCTTCATCTATCTCAATTTTATGTTCGACTACGTCCGTGCAACCTAAAGCAGTATTTTTGATGCTGTCAAAGTAATCATACACAATCTCATTCAGTTTTCCTCTTTGCTCCCCTGTCAAGTCATTAGCTCCCTCAAGTGAAGCTTTATTCTCTCTAACAATATCATTGATGACAGGTTCACTAGAGAAATACCATTCACCCTTTCGCAAATTAGGCACAATTCCCATTTTCACCCAAAAATTTCTACCCAAAACTAATGTATGACGCAAATCCGGTACAATCATGATTTCAAAGAGATGTACTTTGTCCTTAAGTTTTATAGGAACAGTCACTTGACCTAAAACTGGTATGTCGTTATTATCTGCGACAGTGCATGAAGTAACTGAGCACGTGTCCATTTTAAAACCCAACGATTCTAAAGCTTTCCATCCTTTCAAGTTCATAAATATACCATTTGCACCACTGTCTAACAAAGCCAACATTTGCACATCATAAATTTCCACTCTAACATACGGACATTCATTCTCATTCACTTGTGACAAAATATAATCCAAAACATTCCTTACACGCTGACTTTCTACCACACTCTCAGATAAAATAGGATTATCAACATTTCTAGCCGATTTAATCGTTAGACCTAGCTCACGGCTATTAACTAAGTCCTTGAGTCGTTTCCCTGACTCAAACAAGTAGGACAAGTACGTATTGTATGACCTATTAGGCCACAACGATAGCATTTTATCACTTTTGAGGTACAATCCCGAGCTAGATGTTGTGTGCTATTGCACTTAAAGCAACGCAGAGAGCTTACTTGTCTCTGGTCAGTTCTATTCCGACTACTGGATCGATTTCGAAACCTCTCCCTACTACTACTATTCCCCTTAGTTGATCTACCGTCTCTACTAATCGAAGCTTCACGATTATTATGAGAATATCGGTCAGTTCGGTTAGGAGTATGGTTCCTGAGCCGACTACTAGATCTATTTCTGCTCGATTGATGGGAATCTCGATCCATGCTATCATTATGTCTAAAGGTACGGTCTCTACTACTAGAACGGTCAAAATTCCTATTATATCTTTGCCTATGGTCTAGGTTATTACTTGAACGATCTGAATTTCTGCCTCTGCTAACTTCAAATTGACTATTATATTCACTTCTAAAATTTTTACCAAAATCACTATTCAAAATATCTTTTTCAAAAAATGTAACACGATTATCAGCTGGGCGAGTACTTGAATTGGCCTTAAGCCTGCTAGTGCCTTTGCGATCGTCTATCTTATTGACTAGCTCCACTAATTTTTGTTCGGAGTCAATGTCCTCTAAAATTAACCTTTCCTGGTATTCAGGTAACATATTCTCCCTAATTATTTTTAGACTTTTCTCCTTAGAGAGAGGAACTGGCAAATAATTTGATAACTCATGTACATGAGCTATGAAAGTACCTATACTTTCATCGTCAAGCTGATATCGGTTCTTAATCATATCCTTAATATGTTTTTCAAAATTACGAGGCAAGAATTCTTGTTTGAGACGTGAGCACAAGTCTGCCCAAGTCTCAATTTCATTTACAATAGATCGAAACCAAACATCCGCACGATCTTCAAATAAACAACCTATACCGGCAAGTAATCTAGATTCCGATACTTTTCTGGTTTTACAAAACTGATTAACTTTTCTAATAAAAATTAAGACATCCAAACTTTCTCTATATTTCCCCGTAAAAGTAAAATTCCAACGGGTTACTGGAACATAATCTGGATCTGTCAAAACTAATGTCTGAAGACTGGCTAAAGTGGATGACTGATCGACTGGAGTCTCAGTAGATGGTGGATCAACAAGATATTTTTTTCTATCATTAAAATCCTTAAAAATGTTTTCAAATTCTTTGAGCAACCCTGAAATTTGATCTACTTGGTCATCTGTCTCTCCAACTATTCGACCAATCCGCCCTCTTAAATGCCAAAATAAAGAATCCAGCCTATCAATTAAAGTTTGAGTCCAAATACTTTTAGCTGCCTTTGTTACTATGTTCAAAATGGTTGCACAGTTTTGCAATTCAGAAATAGGATCCAAATCTCTTAACGCTACAAAAACTTTACCCTGCGATTCCTGTCTTAAAAATGCAGATAAATTTTGTGATAAGTCTTTAGTCTTGGCACTAGACTTTACTTCTACACCGCGTATATTTAATTCATATATTAAGAATTCTCTTTCTAATTGTGATGTATTAATACTAGCCATTTTATCTTTGTGATAACAGTAAGAAAAAATTACACCAAAAAAATTACTAAGCAGTTCTAAAAACTAAGAATACCAAATTCCTGAGAGAGTCGAATATCCAACGAAGTCCTCTAAATCCCTCGTAGAATGCTTCCCAAACGTTACGAACAGCCTCTTTGGTTTCTTTCCCTTCTTGGAACTCGTCAAGTTGTACCTGTGCCAAAAATTCAAAGTAAAATTAGTACCTTCCTTATTAAGTACTTGATTGTTTGTCTTGACCAATTTATAATTAAGTTTTATTGCTCTCTTAAAGATTCCGGACACGAGCCCTCAAAAATTGTTACGATCTAAAATCGTATTGATAAAGTGAGGTCCAGGGTATTACAAATCCTTTAATTGAGAGCAATAAAAGTCGTGTCTCTTAAAAAATTATATAATCGTTTATTAACTAGCTCAAGAGCTAGGATAAATACCAACAGCAAAAAAAAAATTTTACTATAACAATTAGTCTAGGGTAGATTTAAAATTACAATAATATAATCTGTAATAACAATAATTAAATACCTAATTAAAATAGATCAAGACAAATATCTGTAAGGAAAAAATGATTAATCTAATTACAAGCAAATAATACTATACAACAGCTGGAATTCAAAAAACGAATGTACAAAATCAACTTAACTTAATGAGAGTTAATTGGGTCCAGAAACAAGATTACTTCGTTTCGCCTAGGGAGCCTTCTGGAAAGAATACAGTCCTCGTTGGGTAGAGTATTCGTCTCAGGTCTTAGTTACTGCATAAGATGATGTTCTCAAAGTATTCAATGATAAAATAGCTAGGCTTATCTTCTAGGTAAAATAGTATACCAAAATCAAGTCCACAAAATTGCCAAAAATATCCAAAGTCCAAAAATCCAATTACAATTCAAAAATACTCAATTGTCAGTACGAGCTGGTGGTATCGCTCAAATTACACCGTACCAAAATCGTCTAAAATATTACATCAAAATTATTTTTTTTAAAGTTAACCTATAAAACACGTGGTCTTTTAAAAGACAAAAAACTACTAGAACTTACCCAGATTATTCTGGACGATGAGTTTCCTTCAAAATCCGAATAAATCGAAATTAAGTTTAATCAAAACTATATTAAACTAACCAAACAAGTAGAAATTGTGTTATATTCCGGAAACTAGCCGAAAGCAACCAAAAATGCTTTTATCACAATTATCCTACCCCGAAACTATCGGTTCAATAGTTGATGAACAAAAGAGAGAAATTTCCTCATTTTCAACACGTTTTATAAAGTATTCACTTAGCAAAAAAACACAGCTATAGTCTAAATCTAGCAGATGTTGCCAACTCACTATGTACACTAAAAAAATCCCTATATTTCTGGACCATTGAATATTTCGAGGCGTTGGACTATTTATTTATTAAAAGTAACTTGATTTTTTTTAAAACACTTTCTAAAGGTTAATATTTACACAGCATACTTATTTATCAATGTTATTCTAAACGAATAATAATTAATTGTTGGCAAGGTTGAGAACACTGTATTATCAACGACCGTCGACCGACTTCCGATGGTTCACTGAATCAGCTGTGAGGTACGTTCCGTATCTCAACTAGCGATCGGTTATGTTCAGTGGATCTTCCACAGACATTTTTAATTATTTTCAAGCCGTAATAAGTTATTACTTCATTAACGTTCCTAAGTTTCTATTGTTCAATAATCTGACATTAAATTATAGTCCTTTAAAAAAAAATTACAGTCTCCTCATGGTTTTCAACCTATAGGACAAATTAAATCAAGTTAGGTTATTTGTTAACGAACTGATAGTGAAGTTTTGCAACCTTACTAAATACTTGCGTTCAAATTTTGGTATTATTTTGTTAATAATTAATTTTTTTAGTAATTGGTGTCAGATAGCATATTTTTATGTTAATTTGGTCATTTTACAAATTCTAATATTTTGTTGTGTCCTTTTGACAATTTTTTATTGTAATATTAAGAACTATTAATTTTGTGAATTGTAGTAATTTAACGATATTGCCAATACTTTGTAATTTTTCATCTATCCCTAGTTGAAATAATTTTCAACCTAGTTTTATTTCTCTGTTACTTTTCTCAACTGTTCTGTCTTTATTTCATGACATCTGGCTTTCTGGAAATTTGACTCACTGGAAATCTATACCGAGTTAACAACATCAGAAGTAAAGAGATATTGGGTGGAAACGTAACTAATTTGGTTGGAACCTGGACACTCTGGATTGAGCAGGAGTGTGGAGACAGGATCTCACAACCTTTACATCACCTCGAGTACTCGCAGGATTCATCGGTACCAGGAGAACCCCTCCCGTCTCACTTCATTCCGTCGAGTAAGCCTTACAAAAGAAACAGACAGACAGAGAAATTTGTTAAATCATAAATTTTATTCCTATTTTTTTTTGTTCACATTTTCAATACTTCAATTATATTTATTCATTTTTTTTGTACAGAATTTGTAAAATTAAACTTGTTAAAATCTAAGCTTTCTTTTCTTTCAAATTTATGTGTAGTAAATACCTAATTGTGTTTAATTAAACTTTTGTGTATTTAGTTAAAAATACTCTGGCGCCCATATATTGCTTTTAATAGAATCTCAGTACTCAAAACAAGGCTTCACCGAATTCACTACCTCGCTGTAGCTAGCTGGAGCTAATTGTTAGGTTACACTTTGAATTGGGCCAATACAATTCGTAGTGTCGCTGCAGGGACCCCACCCTTAGATAAGGGAGGAGAGTTGCTGCCACCACCCCGTGAGACTGCACGTGGAACAGGTTTTAAAAATAGCTACTTCTCTTCGGGAGCGGGTTTCGTAGCCCTGAAAAAGGGTTTGGGACGAAGTTCTCTTCGAGAACAATAATACCGATTTTTCCAAAATAAGGTTTTAATGCATGAATTAAAATAAACGGCAAATAATCAAAAGAAACAACAAATCAACACAAAATAAAATCCGTTACTAAGCGGAGAGCATCCTAGAACCCGGTATATCTAGTTTTATATACTTAGAACATTACGTGAAAATAGGTACTTATTGATACAGCTCACCCTTATCGGCTTCAAAATGCACTCACAATATTTAGTCACTTCTCTATATTAATGATTATTAAAATCTTACCGTGCCTGCTCTACATTTACTATTAAATTTCAAAGTTTTAGCCCAAAAATATTCTATACTAAGAGCGGCGTCGTCACGTCAGTCACTCGTCACGTCTTTCGGTCAAGTCTCCTCTCCGTCTCCCGTCGACTCCCCTGTTAAAAAGTATCGATGTCGTCTTTTCTTATCTCGCTTTGCAATAAGTTGCCTTCTCATTAATACTTACAGGGTGTTACAATGCTCTCCCTTAAATAAAAGAGTGCCTACTTCACCAAGTAGCAATCTTTTCAAAACACAAAAATAAAATACTAAAATAGTTAAAACATCATAACCAATAAAGTTAAGGAATGTATCTTAATTCTATACAGGTATACACAACCCAGATCAATGATCAGGTTAATTCAAGAATAAGCAAAATACCCAAAAAAATCAAATCATAAACAAATCAATTAGTTCCTCAGAAAAAGTTTTATAACTGTATGTAGTCTCCCATCCGCACTTCCATTCGAGTTAAAGGCCATAATATATTATTCGCGTATCTGTCTTACGCACTCGCGGTTACTGATGTCTTCTCCTTCTCCGTCCAGTGTAGGTCAGGGTACAGTTCTGCTATGTTACTAGATGTAGGCGGGGGTTGCTCTTCCATTTTGGTTACGCTATCATGTCGGGGTTGCTTATTATGCTGATGTACTACCCACATGGTTAAAGTACTCCATAAGCTTGCTAATAAGGTAAAACTAAAACCTACTAATTTGTATAAGTGAAAGCCATTGATAAGGAATCCCACTACGTATTTAATTCCTCTACAAATGATATAAAATCCCATGATTCCACTAAAAAATACACCAAGATCGGTAAACCATCCCCATACTTTCTATAGGGTGGATCGAGCTAACTTCTCTAACTCAGCTTCTCCAAAAATGTTTAAAGTTGAATACCCTTGGCTGTTTACTTCAAAGCCAGATACTCGCCTTGCAATAATATTTTCTACTGCTGATCTCTCTATTCCAAAAGTAAGACTTTTCTGTGCTTTATTTCTATGGTATACACGCCACTGGAACTAATAGGCTGTATAGGACTGAATTTTAGACGTTTTTCTAGTTCTACTTCTATTCTTCTAGGAGGATCTGCGATAACTGGATGTGGAGTTAAACCTACCCATTGGCCATCAATTTGATATAAAGACGGAGTTAGTAGATTGCATTCTATTTCTTCTGCATGGGACTGGATTATGTGAGTTACTGCTGACATATAATATGATTGATTGTTAACTGTTATAGGTAGCTCGCTATAACAACGGTCAGTTCTTCGTACCTCTACCTTCTTTGGAACACATTTCATAATATATAGGACTTCTCCAAGGAGTCTTCCAGTATATCCGACATTTTTCTTTATCAATACTCCAATTGCTGATGGGGTTAATGGTGCCGTAGTTAGGCGGTTAATAAGAATTTCTCGATGTTCCAAACAACGGCGATAAACAGTATCACTATATAATTTTTGGATATAACGTTTATAGGATTGCTCTACGTATAGAAATTTGCTATTTATATATATCATTAGGTTAATATTCTCTACAGAGTGTCCCAATTTATAGTTTTTGCTGGATTTTTCTCCGGTTTTCTTTACCACTAAGATTTGTGGGTGTTCCGTCATTCATATTTCTAGGCCGCATATTTCACTTTGCTTGAGTAGCGTTAAAGCGAATACTTTGGTATCTTGTTCAACAACTAAATATTTTGCCGAAGATTTCTCGGTAACTAATTGGGCTTTTCCTTCATACAAAATCGTTGACCGCCGTAGTGGTTGGGATACGTCTTCTATAGCCTCTTCAACCATCTCTACCGGGGTATCTTCTAGCCGTTGATACCACGGTAACAAATTTAAAGTATTTTGTCGAATTTCATCATCGCTTTCTACTAACTCTGATTTATCATAATTGTCATTTTCAATATTAAGCAAATCACAATCTCCCTTGTCTAATTCTATGTTCATTTCATCCCCTGCCTCTGTTTCGTTTAAATGACATAACTTGAGCTTATTCGCGTGTACTATATGATCCTTCCTACTATGCAATTTTCTAATTTTAAATGTAACTGGACCTTTTTGTTCTATAATTCTAAATGGCCCAACCCAAGGTTTACACAATTTCTTTGATAAGCCTAATTTAGCGCTCATATCCAACATATATACTAAGTCTCCTAACTCAAATGACTTTCCTTTGGCTTTCTTATTAAATTGATTTCTCCTATCTTCAGCAGACTGTTCTAAATTAATTTTTACCTGTGCGTAAACGTTATTTAATCTGGCTAATAGTTCTGATGCGAAATTTTGGTCATAGTCGTATTTAGTGATTTGCGCTTTAATAATATCGTCATACGGTAGAACAGGATCTCGCCCATGTAACAAGAAAAATGGACTATACCCAGTTGACGAGTGTTTCCTAGATCGATAAGCTAATAAAATATACGGAATCCACTCATCCCAATCTGTTTGATCAGCCGAAATATAATGTGACAGAATGTCTTTAAATACCCTATGCACTCGTCCAATACTATTCGAACTTGGGTTAAAAGGAGTCGTTTGTAATTTTTCGATTTGCAATAGTCGACAAACTTCTTTAAATAACTTTGATAAGAAATTAGACTCCTGGTCCGTTATCAGTTGCCTGGGCGTACCGTGTCTGACAATAACATGTGTAACAAAAGCTTTTTCTACCGTCTCTGCTTTTTGGTCGGGTATTGGAATAGCTTCTACATACTTTGTAAAATAATCTTGAAAAGTTAAAATGTACTTATTATTATTTTTTGTTACTACTAGTGGCCCAACTATATCCATATTAGTACGTTCAAACGGTTCGCTTATATCTGGGAATTTTTGTAATGGCACAGAACGTATATGAGGAGACGTTTTCCTCTGACAACAAGAATGACACTCTGTACAGAATTGTATTATATCCCTGCGCATATTTAACCAGAAAAATCGAGATTTAATTAAATCCATTGTTTTTTGTTGACTTTGATGTCCTGCAAAAGGTAAGCAGAAAAAATCGCGTAATGCTTTATTTAACTTTTTGGTAATACCAGCCTATCATTATTCCCATCTTCCCCTATCTTATACAAAATTTTATCGTTATCCAAAAAATAATCTAAATATAGTTCTTCTTCTGGGCTATTTAAATAATCGATTATTACTTTGCAAAACTCATCTTTATTTTGCTCTTGTTTAATATCGTCCCTATCCCAAACTGGTATACAGGGTGTTTCATTTACCACGTCTATCTTTAAAATATTTATTTTAGGATCATTATGGCTTTCTTCCTTAACGTAAATATATACTTTAATGTTCGTATCTTTAAAGACATAGCTTATTAATTTTAATACTACGCCCCAATCTAATTTATCCAACCCACACGCAATACGTGGCATGGCTATTCTAAGTGCCTTACGTGGTTTAACCGACAAGATTCCTTTAAATTTTCTAGCGCCAAATATACGTTTTCATATGAGGGTTTATCATAGTACCATGTTTTAGTAATCATATAGTAAATATTTCTTTCAGGTAAAATAAGTTCGGCGACTTCTCCTAACTTTTTGTTTTGCGCTAATAATTCGTTTACTGAACCAAAATATTTTTTAAATTCTGCCGCTATACCTTGACTCATGTGAAAGTCTTGTGATACACAGTGAGCCAACGAAAAATACTCTGGGCAATTAAATAAATTGTCTTTTACCTCTTGTACATTAGGATTTATATAATTTACTTTGTTAATATCACTCATTACTTTTTCAAAATTTTCAGGATTAATTTCGCTTTCAATGTTATGAATTCTACTAAGTGCGTCGACATTTCCGTGCTTTCTTCCTGGTCTATGTACAATGTCAAAATCATACTCGCTTAAAAGTAACGCCCATCTAGCTAAACGAGAAGTAGGATCTTTAAGATTTAATAACCACTTTAAAGGACAGTGATCAGTAAACAACAGTAAACTTTTTACCAAATAAGAACCATTTATGCGCTTTTATTCCTGCTATGATACCGGCACATTCTTTTTCCGTGACTGAAAAATTTCTTTCGGCTTTATTAAATTTTCTACTAACTAGCAAATGCAATTATTGGTCTTTCAAACCCATTTCTTACTTGACTCAAAATACTACCCACTCCTGTATCACTAGCGTCCGTTGCTAAAACAAAGGGTTGATCAAAGTTTGGATAAATTAAAATTGATTCGGATGTAATAGCCTTCTTTAACGTATTAATAGCTTCTATAACTTCCGGTGAGATCTCAAATTTCTGTCCCATTTTCGTAAGATTAAACAAAGGTAATGCAATTTCCGAAAAGTTTTTAATAAATTTTCTATACCATCCAACTAAGCCTAAAAATGCGCGAACATCCTTTACATTTCTCGGTATTGGGTATGAATCTATACACTCTATTTTTTGTGGATCTGGCTTAATACCTTCCTCCGAAATGATATGACCTAAATATTTTACTTCTCTCATCAAAAATTTGCACTTACTAGGTTTGAGAGTTATATTTGCGTCTATTAATCGTTGGAAAACCAAAGCTAATCGTTGTATATGGTCGGCTACCCCCTTAGAATTAAAAACAATAATATCATCTAAATAAACCATGCACATTTCTGTAGTTAAGCCTGCTAGCATCGCGTTTGCAAATCTTTGAAAAGTTGAGGGTGCGTTAACTAAACCAAAAGGCATCTTAGTATATTCAAAGTGACCATCCGGTGTACTGAATGCTGAAATTTCTATAGCCTCTGGCGCTAAAGGAATTTGGTGATAAGCGTTATTTACGTCAAAAGTACTAAACAAATTAGATGTACCAAAAAGTTCTAATGTTTCCTGTAAATTTGGCAATGGATAATAATCCCTCTTAGGGCCGGTTTATTCACATTCAGATAATCTTGCTGGTAACTATCTATCAGATAAATTTATCGGGTAGCAGATAATTATTTGGGTTTATTCACGTTTATTTATCCCACTGATACATATCTGGCTGAAAACGACGTTTTTGCGAGAGTAGTATACTCGTGGATAAATGTAAAGGATACACTTATATAAATACTAATGAGTAAAAGAAAGATAGTAACATACTTGAAGAGCGCGATTCAGCTTGTCGAATTTTAAAGTGTAATAGGTATTGTGAATAACGTTCTGCATTATATTAAAACAATGACTGCAAATTGCTCTCGTTACCTTTTTAATTATTTTGCAGCAAGTTGACTTGTGCATTTTGCCAAAGTCTCCAATAACAATATAAAATGAACATGTGGCCTTAAATCGTAGTGCAACTAATAATAATTGTTCGTGTGGTGTAAATGGATTATTCCTAAGAAATAAAAATGGTTTCAATTAATAAAACTTATAAGTATGTAAATAATATTTTACCATTGAATCAATGATTTTACCTAGTAGTCGGAGATTTAATATGATCTGCAATAGAATTACAAAGTTCGAGCACACTTTCTTTACTTAAATGAAATCTTTTTTTAAATTCACGATCATCTAATTCGTTAAAATAATCCACATGTTGTATGCGATTTACCGAATAATAGGATTTTCGATTGTTTAAAATGTTCAAACATTTCAACTTCTTCTGTGGTAAAAATATCCTCAAAATTTTCGATAAATTCCATTTTCAAAATAAGCGATTTGTTGACAACTTGAATAAAAGAGGTTATATATCGACTGGTAACTGGGAATCTGGCCGATGTACCGGCATATAAATTAATCTGCCTGATAGGTCATTTATCCGTACTATTTTATCTATCAGAGAGTGAATAAACACTTTTTATGCTTATCTTTTAGATATTTGCTATCCGTAACTTTATCAGAAGATGAATAAACCGGCCCTTAGTTATTGAATTTAAAGCACGATAATCGATGCACATCCGTATTTTATCACTACCGTCGTCTCCCTTCTTCTTTACTATTACCACTGGTGCACTCCACGAAGATTGTGAAGGTCTAATTATCCCTGACTCTAATAATCTATCAATTTCTTTTCTTAAAACTTCCCGTTGATAATAAGGTACTCTATATGGTCTTTTAGCTATAGGCAAAACATTCTCTGTTATTATCTGATGCTGAACTGTATGCGTATATGACAAAGTCTTTTCGCCTTGACTAAAAACTTGTTTATATTGACTAATAAATTCGCAAACTAAATTTCGAGTATCCTCATCTAAACGTGTTAAATCGAATTCCTCATATATCCAGTCGTAATCCGAAAGATCTATTTGATTAACCTGTATATTTTTTGGTGAATTAATATTTTTCAAATACGGCTCGACACTGCCTATTGTAATATTTCTATTTAAAGTTACAGGAAAGGTGTTTATATTAACTACTCATATTTTCATATTTTCCGGTGTCAATAAGGTACATGCCGCATGCACGCCCTGTATATTTAAAT
The DNA here is from genome assembly GCA_963680705.1 of Rhagium mordax. Lineage (NCBI taxonomy): Eukaryota > Metazoa > Arthropoda > Insecta > Coleoptera > Cerambycidae > Rhagium > Rhagium mordax. The sequence goes on along the minus strand of OY796658.1, from coordinate 33,430,797 downwards.
CTACTGGTTCGACCAACAATGTATGACAATCTAATTCCCTACCTAATTTGATTCCACAATTAAATTCACATCTCGGCGGTATTATTGTATCCTATAATAATCTCGCATTGCATGTTACAATTTTCCCCGTATTACTCCGTGGATTTATTTCCTCGATACAATTTTCAATATTATTAACCAAACAATTTAACTTGATATTTTTATTCATTTCGCCCTTATCAACGTTTCTTAATACCTTTATGCCGTCATTGTTTGTGATGGCACTCTGAAAGAAATCGCTGACAATATTTCTTAATACATCCGCTCTTTCTTGATTATTTCGCTCGTTTAACTGGTTATCTGGCACATTATTTTGTACGCCGCTAAATCTAATATTAGTTCGGTCTGTCTTACCATTTTCCTTATACTGATTTATTTCGCCATCATTTATACCAGTATACTCAAAACTTTCATGATTTTTATGTATTTCGTATTTATCTACCCCGCAATTGGAACATTCTTTACTCGCATTATTTACTTCAATTATCGCCGATTTATCTTTTACTCCCGTATAAATAACATCATTTTTTCCACGTATAGCCTCGTTACATTTCCCTACGTCATTTTTACTTTGATTGTGTTTCATATACAGTACCTCATTTGTATCGATTTTACCTCTAATTTCATTATTAACATTATCAGTGTTATCTTTTTCATTAAAACTTCTGCTTTTATTCCCCATACAACTTACCTCACTTTTCTTCGGTTTACCTTTATTTTCTTCATTAACAACAATATTCTCCCTATTATTTATTAACTCATTATCATTTTTATTGGTCATATAACATATTTCACCTTTATCTATATCACCTTTATCTTCTTCATTAACAACACCTCCATTATTACGATTAATATCATCATTATTATTGGTAACCCTATACTCGTTATTCCCTCTGTAAGTTTCGTAACTGTCTATGAATGCTTTTGTAATCATTTGCCTATGATCGCACTTCCTCGATAGAGCCTGTGCCGCATCAAAACAAATATCACGTTTTTCCACAGTTCCCCTATTTTCCATAATATTTTGTCTATAACCGCACTCCCTCGATAGAGCCTGTGCCGCATTAAAACAAACATTACGTTTTTCCACAAATCCCCTATTCCCCATAATATTTTGTCTATAACCGCACTCCCTCGATAGAGCCTGTGCCGCATTATAACAAACATTACGTTTTTCCGCAGTTTCCCTATTTTCCACAACACTAATAACATTTTTATTTTTACTTATAATATCTCTTTCCATCGATTTATCCGTAAGCGCATAGTACTCATAATCTATTATACCTGGTAAACTATTATCGTTTTCTTCTACGTGATTAAATGGCATTTCATTACTTTTCCCGTCATTAATTGTATCTTGTGTACCTCTTAAGTTTTGAATAGATAAAAGAGGTATCTCAATACCCTGTATAGTTAATACATTATAATCATAGCAAATGTTAACTTTATTTTTTTGCCAAAAAATCTCTACCTATAATCCCCGCTGTTTCTAATGGTACTTGATCACTACAAACTATTAATTCAAAATCACCCAAATAATAATCGTTATAGTTAAATTTGGCAACAGTTGTACCTACAATTGGAAGAACGTGCCCTGTAACGCCGGTCGGTTTAATATCTGCCCGTTCTATAATTTGACAATCCTTATCAAGAAAACTCCTTTTAATTATTGAAACAGCTGATCCCGTATCTACTAAAAATTCTGTTAATGTCCCATTTACAAAAATTTTTATATAACCTGGCGAATAAATGGCATCAAAATTAACATGAGGTATGTGTAAACCATAAGTAACTCTAGGATTTAATGTATCATATTCAAATTTTAATTTCTCGTTCCCTCCCGATGTACTATAGGGGGAACGGCTTGCGAGTTTAAATGATGATTATTGGTTGCCGTCGCCGAAACATCTTGGCTATGATCCCTATCGTATCTCCTAGGTACAGCTCCCGTATTCCACTGCGTTTGCGTTTCCTCTCTATTTTCTACAGGGTAGCTCCTGTTTTGATCGAAATTTTGTATATTATAGTTACTTCGGTCATTTTCCCGATAACCGTTGTCCCGATTTCCCTGATGCTCACTATATTGGTTTCTCTGGTAATTATTTCCCCGATAACTGTTATTTTGATTCCCTCTAAAATCTCTAGAATTATTCCTTTGATAATCATTATTGCGGCAACTAAAATCTCGATTTCCTCCAAAATTTCTAAATTTATCTTCTAAACGACAGTCTCTAGCAAAATATCCTAGTTTACCACATTTAAAGCACTTTACCCCATTATTAATATTCATTACTGATGTATGTGATTGACGCGGTTTTAACATAATCCCATTTAATTCTTCTTGAGAAATTCCTCCGCTTTATCAATAGTTAAATCGTCTTCTCTCATAAATACCGTTCCTACATTTTTTAACAAATTTTTATTTAACCCAGTCTTAAATTGATTCAATACTAACTGATCTATTTTCTTAATCAAACCCGGTTTTTCGTTTTCTTCCGCAGTCGCTAGATCTTCCTCTAAAATTTCCACGCCTATTAACTTTACTCGCGTCGCATACTGATTTACACTCTCGTCGTGCCTTTGATAGCATTTATTTAAATTACCTAAAGCCTGTCCTGGTACTACAACGGGCGAAAATCTTTTGATAAATTTTGCTTTGAAATTGTCGTATGTTGCTGCAGCCAATGTCAAATCTGTCTTAAAATAGTCGTACGCATCCCCTGTTAATCTGTACTTAATAATGTTTAAAGTCGTCTGTTCACTCCAATCGTCGAGTTTTGCTCTTTGTTCGATTTTTTCGAAATACCGTTTCGCATTATACCGCCCAGTAAATTGGTCTACCGTGTTAGCAATCATCCCCCAGCTTACTTTATTGTCCTCACCTACTGGTGGTTGCACTGGTTGCTGCTCGTCAGGCATATTATAATATTTAAAATTAGCTCTCTAGCAACAAAATACAATACTCAATAAACTTCAAGTTAACTTAATAAAGCAAACTTCATAAATTTCAATAAACTCTCAATAAAGTTATAAGACTCTAACTGTAATGACTAAAGAAAAATATTTATTTTTGAACCCTAAAAACTTTTTTATTTTCTAATTACTCCCAATATTGTACTCTCACAAAAACTTCATCCCACAATTATTGTATTCTCAGAAACACTTCATCCCCTAATTGTACTCTAAGAAAAACTTCATCCCCTTATGCTGCCACCATTGTAAGAGTCATGGTCTTTATAAAAAAAATTAAAATTATTCTTAACCTAAGTTAGGGTCCCCACCCTTAGATAAGGGAGGCGGGTTGCTGCCACCATCCCGTGAGACTGCACGTGGAACAGGTTTTAAAAATAGCTACTTCTCTTCAGGAGCGGGTTTCGTAGCCCTGAAAAAGGTTTTGGGACGAAGTTCTCTTCGAGAACAATAATACCGATTTTTCCAAAATAAGGTTTTAATGCATGAATTAAAATAAACGGCAAATAATCAAAAGAAACAACAAATCAACACAAAATAAAATCCGTTACTAAGCGGAGAGCATCCTAGAACCCGGTATATCTAGTTTTATATACTTAGAACATTACGTGAAAATAGGTACTTATTGATACAGCTCACCCTTATCGGCTTCAAAATGCACTCACAATATTTAGTCACTTCTCTATATTAATGATTATTAAAATCTTACCGTGCCTGCTCTACATTTACTATTAAATTTCAAAGTTTTAGCCCAAAAATATTCTATACTAAGAGCGGCGTCGTCACGTCAGTCACTCGTCACGTCTTTCGGTCAAGTCTCCTCTGCGTCTCCCGTCGACTCCCCTGTTAAAAAGTGTCGATGTCGTCTTTTCTTATCTCGCTTTGCAATAAGTTGCCTTCTCATTAATACCTACAGGGTGTTACATTTGTAACATTATCATTGTCTAGCAGGTTAATATTTATATCACCTAAAATTAAATTTATATGTATTGTGAATTAAAAGGTTTATTCTCAAGATAATGATCTAAGTGACATAAAAATTCATTACCATTTAAGGCTGGAGACTTGTATAGACATAAGATATCTATCTATGGTATTTTCTATAAATAATACTTTTCCTCTGATCGCTTTTATTGGACCTAAACTATCAACGGTATATTCGAAATTTAATTTTTCTTGAGTTAATAATACAACACCATCATTTTAATTGTAATTTCCATTTTTATAAAAGATATTATATCCGTTCAATTTAAATAAATTAATGTTTTCAATTTTCCATGTTTCAGTAAAGATAATACTATAATTTCAAATTTATGAGATATTGTTTCTAGAAGTGTTTCTAATTCCTCATAGTTTTTTTGTATGCTCCTTATGTTCAAATGTATAGCTTTAAAATTTTCAAAATTTGCGTTTATATACATAATGTGATTTATTTCATTAACACTTTCTAATTGTTCGGTTTTTATTTCCTTTTGTTCAAAATCTCTAATAAAAGGATCCATTTTTTATTGACCTTAATAAAAACTTATAATATAAAATAATGGTTAAATATAATACCTAATATAGAATAGAATAAAGAATAACAAAGTATTTTTTTATACATGAATTTTCATATGTGTGCATACCTAATATATAATATTGTTTTACTTCTTTTTTGTTGTGGAATTTGATCTTGTTTTTATCTTTACTGCAATGTTTTCCTCTAGTTTCTGTGTCTTCTGTATAGTTTGATCCGTTTTATTGTACTCCTCTTGCCTGTTTGTTTTTCTTACAGTAAGTAAGTAAGTTGTAAAAAGTGTAATTTGTCTGCTTAAAATTGGTTTCTGAACACAGTTCAAATTTAACCTTACTTTTATATTTTGATCATGGTGATCCCATTGTGCTTATTTTTATTTTTTTTTTTTTTTTTTTTTTTTTTTTTTAATCGTCTTATTTATATTAACGTCCTGGCGAAGTTTAGCTTAGAGCTATTCTGACACTTAACCAGGACACACCACATACACCCATTCCCTCCGACATTGCCATCTGCCGGAGCTGGGACTCGAACCCAGGAGAGATAGGCAGTAACTAGTCGCCTTGTGCCACTCAAGGGCGATCTAGTCCGCTGCACTATCCTCGGTAATGTAATGAGATACGGTCACCCATCCATTCCCCGGCTCCGACCACCGCTGCTTTGCTCCGAAGATCGAAGACCGGCAATTGTACGCATGACCCCATCTCACTACTGAAGCATTAAAGTAAATTGGTACTGAAACAGGTAACAGATATAAGAGCCACAGCGTGTTGTCGAAAATCCGCCAACTGTTGATAATGTCGAAGCCTTCTGGAAAGGAATCTACGAAGTCGCGAGTCCATTCGATAATGACACTCCAGCTATAGCACACTTCGAGGCTCTCTGTCGTAGAGTCTTAGAAGAGCCAGACGAAGTGTGCCCGGCAATCAGTACGGTTCAACAAGCACTTGTTGGAACCAAGAACTTCGCTGCCCCGGGTCCAGATGGTAAAAACAACTGGTGGTGGAAGAAGTTTCCTTCCACCCACCGCCATCTGGCCCGAGTTTTCAACTTATGGTTGAACGAGGGGCAGCAAATTCCGGACTGGTTTGTCGAGGGGCGAACTGTGCTAATACCCAAAAAGGGGGATCTGTCTGACCCAAAAAATTATAGGCCGATTACCTGCCTCAACTCCTGCTACAAGTTATTTACTCGTATCTTGTATACCAGGATGTTGAGGTCTGTTGATCCGGTCTACCAACAGATAAACGAACAGCGTGGTGCCAAGAAGGGCCTGGCAGGTTGCAAGGAAAACCTGCTGATATACCGCTGTATTACACAGGATTCTGTGCAGTACAAGCGGAATCTGTCAATGGCCTGGATTGATTATCGCAAGGCATTTGATACAACATCCCACGAGCTTTTGTTACACTTGCTCGGATGTCTTGCGGTACCAGCACCACTAGTGAGATGCATCGAACAAGAGTTGCCACTTTGGAGAACTCGCTTCACCATAGCATCCGGTGCCGAGCGAGTTTCGACAGAGTTGGTGACATTTAAGAGAGGAGTGTTTCAGGGTGACTCTTTGAGTCCACTCCTCTTCTGCATCTCACTGCTGCCGCTATCTGTTGGACTCCGCCAAACCCGCGGGTATCACTGTGGACCACCCAGCAACCGGAGGCATAAGGTCACCCATCTATTTTATATGGATGACCTTAAACTCTATACCTCCGGAGAGCGAGAACTTCAAAATGCTCTCAGGGTGGTCGAGGAATACACGCGGGCAATTGGAATGGAGTTTGGGTTGGACAAATGCGCAGTCGTCCACCTCAAGAGAGGACGATGCGGGGAATTCCACGAAGATGCGCAGCTCGCAGACGGAAGCATCCTACGACATTTGGATGCCAGAGAGACCTACACATACCTGGGTGTGGAACAACACCACATCCAGGATGTGAACCAAATAAAGGATTCTCTCCGGGGCAAGTACAGACACCGACTCCGAAAGATCTGGTCATCAGAACTTTCGGGGAAGAACAAGGTGTCTGCCACTAATATGCTTGCCGTTCCGATTCTGCTCTACTCCTTTGGCGTAGTCAAATGGGGAGTAGATGAGCTGCGTCAATTGGACAGGAATACCCGCAAGATGATGAATATTCATAGGAGTACCTCCCACGTCAACGGGGGGGCCGAGGACTCTTGAGTTTGGAGTGCATGCATGGCAGAGTGGCACTGAGTATGGCATGTAATGTCATCAGGAGCTCGGACCCACTCCTACAGTTAGTGAGAGATCATGAAGCTGTGGGAGTTGGCGCTTTATTGTTTAGGGCAGCACAGAGGGCCGCAGATGAACTCGGTCTCGTGATCGACTACAGGCGAGAAGGCCGGCGAGGTGACTCAGTCACTGAGCTTCCGCCTAATCGTCTGACAGCCCACATCAAAGCTGCCGAACAGAGAAATCTGTTCAGGCAGCATGTCGATAAACCCCTGTACGGTGTTTTCTATAACAACATAGAAGCACTGGGTTTATCGACAGAGCTGACCTTCGCATTTTTAAGGTCAGCGGGGCTGAGTCGGAGACCGAGGGATACATTGTGGCCTGCCAAGATGGTGTTATTAACACATTGGTCTATCGCAGTCGCGTGATGGGTGTAGAGGTACCTGATATCAACTGCAGGACCTGCCGTCAGGCGCCGGAGTCGCTCATGCATTTATTATCTGCATGCCCGATTTATGCGACTTCGGTCTACATCCAACGACATAACGCGGCTTTACGAGTGCTATACTACCATCTACGGCACTCGTACCAGATAGACCAAACACCAGTGCTGCCTTACGTCCCCGGAGATATCGAGTTCGTTGTCGAGAACGAGAAATGCCGGATTTACTGGAACTACTCGTTCCCGACCGTCAGGCGAATTCATGCCAATAAGCCTGACATAGTCCTCCTCGACCAACAGATCAAGGTGGTGTATGTCATCAAGTTCTCAGCACCTGCTGAGACAAACATCGCCTTGAAGGAGGAGGAGACACGGACTAAATACAGAGATCTCCGGTACGAGCTCCAAGTGCTATACCCAGGCTACTCTGTCAAAATGGTCGTCCTGATAATCGGTGTACTCGGAGGTATGAAGCCCACGCTGCTCTCCGCATTGAAGACCATGCCTGCCTGCCAAACATCGGCAAAATGGTTGGCTGGTCAAATGCAGAAAGCGGTCATCCTGGGATCCCTTCGTCTACTTAGGGCACATGAGTCTGGAATCTACAGTGACTAACACTGCGGGATGTGGGGAGTTGCTGTAGATTATTCGCTGGCGCTCTCTCTGTGTGGTGTCGGAGGCCACAGGGAGACTGTCCAGCAATTTCTTCCGGAAACGAAAAAAAAAAAAAAAAAAAAAAAAAATTATAATAATAATAATAATAATAATAATAATAAATCGGTGCGAAATGCGGACCGGCAACCTCCTCGCGGTGCACCCTGGACAGGGAGGGGCAAACCCTCTCTGACAAATGTCGGACGTGGGATTTCAGGGCTAACCATCCAGTAATCCCAAAACCTCTGGTACTAGACCACGACAGAGGACAGGCCCCTCACAATCGACCCCAGTCGGATGGGGGTCAGAGACAGGTGGGAGGGGCCTTACCGGACGGTCTCAATGATGACGACTTTGCTATTGGACATGGGCGCTTTAGGTGGACGGAGGGATTAAGAGATGATCTGCTTAACTGCTACGAGAGCAGCGAACCTGCGCGCAGGGGATACATGGCGCGATTACACCGGTTGTGGTGCGATATGCACCCGGAGTATCGCGCCTTCTCTCAACAGCATCTGAGAGATCAAGTATCCTTCCTGCGCAGAACAGGTTACGTAAGGGCACCTCGTCAGCATGAGGAAGTGCCTGACGCACTTCCACCGCGGCAAATACCAGCTGACGAGGAACATCCTCCTGAGTACACCGATATCGCTTTAAGGACGAGGGTTAACTTTAACACCAGGGTTAACCCAAAGCCACAAGACCTGGCACGAATGGATTCGTTGATTAGTGAGGAGCTTCCAGATGATGCCAACATCTGGCAGATCAACAGCGCGGTGTACGCTGCCGCCAAGCAACTCGTCCCACAACAGCGCCTGGCAAGCGCAGTTGATAGGGTCGAGAAAGCTAAGCGGCGCGTACAGAAGATCGAAGTTAAAATTCGATCAGCAAGGCAACACGCTTCTCGAATCCAGAGTGTGGTGGATTATATAGTCGCAGGTAGACCATTTACACCGAAGGTCCGGCGAGTGGCAGCCGGACTGAGACGCCAACACCACACTCTAAATCGCACAGTGCTGCAGACCATCAAGCAGCACTGTCTAGATAGGATTCGAGCGCTTATGGCTATTAAGAAAACTTTGGTCAGGCGAATGCGGAGTTTGGAACAAAACAAATTGTTTCAAACAAACCCGTCTCGCCTGTTCCAAGAGCCACAGCGTGTTGTCGAAAATCCGCCAACTGTTGATAATGTCGAAGCCTTCTGGAAAGGAATCTACGAAGTCGCGAGTCCATTCGATAATGACACTCCAGCTATAGCACACTTCGAGGCTCTCTGTCGTAGAGTCTTAGAAGAGCCAGACGAAGTGTGCCCGGCAATCAGTACGGAAGAGGTTCAACAAGCACTTGTTGGAACCAAGAACTTCGCTGCCTTGGGTCCAGATGGTATAAACAACTGGTGGTGGAAGAAGTTTCCTTCCACCCACCGCCATCTGGCCCGAGTTTTCAACTCATGGTTGAACGAGGGGCAGGAAATTCCGGACTGATTTGTCGAGGGGCGAACTGTGCTAATCCCCAAAAAGGGGGATCTGTCTGACCCAAAAAATTATAGGCCGATTACCTGCCTCAACTCCTGCTACAAGTTATTTACTCGTATCTTGTATACCAGGATGTTGAGGTCTGTTGATCCAGTCTACCAACAGATAAACGAACAGCGTGGTGCCAAGAAGGGCCTGGCAGGTTGCAAGGAAAACCTGCTGATAGACCGCTGTATTACACAGGATTCTGTGCAGTACAAGCGGAATCTGTCAATGGCCTGGATTGATTATCGCAAGGCATTTGATACAATATCCCACGAGCTTTTGTTACACTTGCTCGGATGTCTTGCGGTACCAGCAAAATAAAATCCGTTACTAAGCGGAGAGCATCCTAGAACCCGGTATATCTAGTTTTATATACTTAGAACATTACGTGAAAATAGGTACTTATTGATACAGCTCACCCTTATCGGCTTCAAAATGCACTCACAATATTTAGTCACTTCTCTATATTAATGATTATTAAAATCTTACCGTGCCTGCTCTACATTTACTATTAAATTTCAAAGTTTTAGCCCAAAAATATTCTATACTAAGAGCGGCGTCGTCACGTCAGTCACTCGTCACGCCTTTCGGTCAAGTCTCCTCTGCGTCTCCCGTCGACTCCCCTGTTAAAAAGTGTCGATGTCGTCTTTTCTTATCTCGCTTTGCAATAAGTTGCCTTCTCATTAATACCTACAGGGTGTTACATTTGTAACATTATCATTGTCTAGCAGGTTAATATTTATATCACCTAAAATTAAATTTATATGTATTGTGAATTAAAAGGTTTATTCTCAAGATAATGATCTAAGTGACATAAAAATTCATTACCATTTAAGGCTGGAGACTTGTATAGACATAAGATATCTATCTATGGTATTTTCTATAAATAATACTTTTCCTCTGATCGCTTTTATTGGACCTAAACTATCAACGGTATATTCGAAATTTAATTTTTCTTGAGTTAATAATACAACACCATCATTTTAATTGTAATTTCCATTTTTATAAAAGATATTATATCCGTTCAATTTAAATAAATTAATGTTTTCAATTTTCCATGTTTCAGTAAAGATAATACTATAATTTCAAATTTATGAGATATTGTTTCTAGAAGTGTTTCTAATTCCTCATAGTTTTTTTGTATGCTCCTTATGTTCAAATGTATAGCTTTAAAATTTTCAAAATTTGCGTTTATATACATAATGTGATTTATTTCATTAACACTTTCTAATTGTTCGGTTTTTATTTCCTTTTGTTCAAAATCTCTAATAAAAGGATCCATTTTTTATTGACCTTAATAAAAACTTATAATATAAAATAATGGTTAAATATAATACCTAATATAGAATAGAATAAAGAATAACAAAGTATTTTTTTATACATGAATTTTCATATGTGTGCATACCTAATATATAATATTGTTTTACTTCTTTTTTGTTGTGGAATTTGATCTTGTTTTTATCTTTACTGCAATGTTTTCCTCTAGTTTCTGTGTCTTCTGTATAGTTTGATCCGTTTTATTGTACTCCTCTTGCCTGTTTGTTTTTCTTACAGTAAGTAAGTAAGTTGTAAAAAGTGTAATTTGTCTGCTTAAAATTGGTTTCTGAACACAGTTCAAATTTAACCTTACTTTTATATTTTGATCATGGTGATCCCATTGTGCTTATTTTTATTTGAAGCATTAAAGTAAATTGGTACTGAAACAGGTAACAGATATAAGAGCCACAGCGTGTTGTCGAAAATCCGCCAACTGTTGATAATGTCGAAGCCTTCTGGAAAGGAATCTACGAAGTCGCGAGTCCATTCGATAATGACACTCCAGCTATAGCACACTTCGAGGCTCTCTGTCGTAGAGTCTTAGAAGAGCCAGACGAAGTGTGCCCGGCAATCAGTACGGTTCAACAAGCACTTGTTGGAACCAAGAACTTCGCTGCCCCGGGTCCAGATGGTAAAAACAACTGGTGGTGGAAGAAGTTTCCTTCCACCCACCGCCATCTGGCCCGAGTTTTCAACTTATGGTTGAACGAGGGGCAGCAAATTCCGGACTGGTTTGTCGAGGGGCGAACTGTGCTAATACCCAAAAAGGGGGATCTGTCTGACCCAAAAAATTATAGGCCGATTACCTGCCTCAACTCCTGCTACAAGTTATTTACTCGTATCTTGTATACCAGGATGTTGAGGTCTGTTGATCCGGTCTACCAACAGATAAATGAACAGCGTGGTGCCAAGAAGGGCCTGGCAGGTTGCAAGGAAAACCTGCTGATATACCGCTGTATTACACAGGATTCTGTGCAGTACAAGCGGAATCTGTCAATGGCCTGGATTGATTATCGCAAGGCATTTGATACAACATCCCACGAGCTTTTGTTACACTTGCTCGGATGTCTTGCGGTACCAGCACCACTAGTGAGATGCATCGAACAAGAGTTGCCACTTTGGAGAACTCGCTTCACCATAGCATCCGGTGCCGAGCGAGTTTCGACAGAGTTGGTGACATTTAAGAGAGGAGTGTTTCAGGGTGACTCTTTGAGTCCACTCCTCTTCTGCATCTCACTGCTGCCGCTATCTGTTGGACTCCGCCAAACCCGCGGGTATCACTGTGGACCACCCAGCAACCGGAGGCATAAGGTCACCCATCTATTTTATATGGATGACCTTAAACTCTATACCTCCGGAGAGCGAGAACTTCAAAATGCTCTCAGGGTGGTCGAGGAATACACGCGGGCAATTGGAATGGAGTTTGGGTTGGACAAATGCGCAGTCGTCCACCTCAAGAGAGGACGATGCGGGGAATTCCACGAAGATGCGCAGCTCGCAGACGGAAGCATCCTACGACATTTGGATGCCAGAGAGACCTACACATACCTGGGTGTGGAACAACACCACATCCAGGATGTGAACCAAATAAAGGATTCTCTCCGGGGCAAGTACAGACACCGACTCCGAAAGATCTGGTCATCAGAACTTTCGGGGAAGAACAAGGTGTCTGCCACTAATATGCTTGCCGTTCCGATTCTGCTCTACTCCTTTGGCGTAGTCAAATGGGGAGTAGATGAGCTGCGTCAATTGGACAGGAATACCCGCAAGATGATGAATATTCATAGGAGTACCTCCCACGTCAACGGGGGGGCCGAGGACTCTTGAGTTTGGAGTGCATGCATGGCAGAGTGGCACTGAGTATGGCATGTAATGTCATCAGGAGCTCGGACCCACTCCTACAGTTAGTGAGAGATCATGAAGCTGTGGGAGTTGGCGCTTTATTGTTTAGGGCAGCACAGAGGGCCGCAGATGAACTCGGTCTCGTGATCGACTACAGGCGAGAAGGCCGGCGAGGTGACTCAGTCACTGAGCTTCCGCCTAATCGTCTGACAGCCCACATCAAAGCTGCCGAACAGAGAAATCTGTTCAGGCAGCATGTCGATAAACCCCTGTACGGTGTTTTCTATAACAACATAGAAGCACTGGGTTTATCGACAGAGCTGACCTTCGCATTTTTAAGGTCAGCGGGGCTGAGTCGGAGACCGAGGGATACATTGTGGCCTGCCAAGATGGTGTTATTAACACATTGGTCTATCGCAGTCGCGTGATGGGTGTAGAGGTACCTGATATCAACTGCAGGACCTGCCGTCAGGCGCCGGAGTCGCTCATGCATTTATTATCTGCATGCCCGATTTATGCGACTTCGGTCTACATCCAACGACATAACGCGGCTTTACGAGTGCTATACTACCATCTACGGCACTCGTACCAGATAGACCAAACACCAGTGCTGCCTTACGTCCCCGGAGATATCGAGTCCGTTGTCGAGAACGAGAAATGCCGGATTTACTGGAACTACTCGTTCCCGACCGTCAGGCGAATTCATGCCAATAAGCCTGACATAGTCCTCCTCGACCAACAGATCAAGGTGGTGTATGTCATCGAGTTCTCAGCACCTGCTGAGACAAACATCGCCTTGAAGGAGGAGGAGACACGGACTAAATACAGAGATCTCCGGTACGAGCTCCAAGTGCTATACCCAGGCTACTCTGTCAAAATGGTCGTCCTGATAATCGGTGTACTCGGAGGTATGAAGCCCACGCTGCTCTCCGCATTGAAGACCATGCCTGCCTGCCAAACATCGGCAAAATGGTTGGCTGGTCAAATGCAGAAAGCGGTCATCCTGGGATCCCTTCGTCTACTTAGGGCACATGAGTCTGGAATCTACAGTGACTAACACTGCGGGATGTGGGGAGTTGCTGTAGATTATTCGCTGGCGCTCTCTCTGTGTGGTGTCGGAGGCCACAGGGAGACTGTCCAGCAATTTCTTCCGGAAACGAAAAAAAAAAAAAAAAAAAAAAAAAATTATAATAATAATAATAATAATAATAATAATAAATCGGTGCGAAATGCGGACCGGCAACCTCCTCGCGGTGCACCCTGGACAGGGAGGGGCAAACCCTCTCTGACAAATGTCGGACGTGGGATTTCAGGGCTAACCATCCAGTAATCCCAAAACCTCTGGTACTAGACCACGACAGAGGACAGGCCCCTCACAATCGACCCCAGTCGGATGGGGGTCAGAGACAGGTGGGAGGGGCCTTACCGGACGGTCTCAATGATGACGACTTTGCTATTGGACATGGGCGCTTTAGGTGGACGGAGGGATTAAGAGATGATCTGCTTAACTGCTACGAGAGCAGCGAACCTGCGCGCAGGGGATACATGGCGCGATTACACCGGTTGTGTTGCGATATGCACCCGGAGTATCGCGCCTTCTCTCAACAGCATCTGAGAGATCAAGTATCCTTCCTGCGCAGAACAGGTTACGTAAGGGCACCTCGTCAGCGTGAGGAAGTGCCTGACGCACTTCCACCGCGGCAAATACCAGCTGACGAGGAACATCCTCCTGAGTACACCGATATCGCTTTAAGGACGAGGGTTAACTTTAACACCAGGGTTAACCCAAAGCCACAAGACCTGGCACGAATGGATTCGTTGATTAGTGAGGAGCTTCCAGATGATGCCAACATCTGGCAGATCAACAGCGCGGTGTACGCTGCCGCCAAGCAACTCGTCCCACAACAGCGCCTGGCAAGCGCAGTTGATAGGGTCGAGAAAGCTAAGCGGCGCGTACAGAAGATCGAAGTTAAAATTCGATCAGCAAGGCAACACGCTTCTCGAATCCAGAGTGTGGTGGATTATATAGTCGCAGGTAGACCATTTACACCGAAGGTCCGGCGAGTGGCAGCCGGACTGAGACGCCAACACCACACTCTAAATCGCACAGTGCTGCAGACCATCAAGCAGCACTGTCTAGATAGGATTCGAGCGCTTATGGCTATTAAGAAAACTTTGGTCAGGCGAATGCGGAGTTTGGAACAAAACAAATTGTTTCAAACAAACCCGTCTCGCCTGTTCCAAGAGCCACAGCGTGTTGTCGAAAATCCGCCAACTGTTGATAATGTCGAAGCCTTCTGGAAAGGAATCTACGAAGTCGCGAGTCCATTCGATAATGACACTCCAGCTATAGCACACTTCGAGGCTCTCTGTCGTAGAGTCTTAGAAGAGCCAGACGAAGTGTGCCCGGCAATCAGTACGGAAGAGGTTCAACAAGCACTTGTTGGAACCAAGAACTTCGCTGCCTTGGGTCCAGATGGTATAAACAACTGGTGGTGGAAGAAGTTTCCTTCCACCCACCGCCATCTGGCCCGAGTTTTCAACTCATGGTTGAACGAGGGGCAGGAAATTCCGGACTGATTTGTCGAGGGGCGAACTGTGCTAATCCCCAAAAAGGGGGATCTGTCTGACCCAAAAAATTATAGGCCGATTACCTGCCTCAACTCCTGCTACAAGTTATTTACTCGTATCTTGTATACCAGGATGTTGAGGTCTGTTGATCCAGTCTACCAACAGATAAACGAACAGCGTGGTGCCAAGAAGGGCCTGGCAGGTTGCAAGGAAAACCTGCTGATAGACCGCTGTATTACACAGGATTCTGTGCAGTACAAGCGGAATCTGTCAATGGCCTGGATTGATTATCGCAAGGCATTTGATACAATATCCCACGAGCTTTTGTTACACTTGCTCGGATGTCTTGCGGTACCAGCACCACTAGTGAGATGCATCGAACAACTGTTGCCGCTTTGGAGAACTCGCTTCACCATAACATCCGGTGCCGAGCAAGTTTCGACAGAGTTGGTGACATTTAAGAGAGGAGTGTTTCAGGGTGACTCTTTGAGTCCGCTCCTCTTCTGCATCTCACTGTTACCGCTATCTGTTGGACTCCGCCAAACTCGCGGGTATCAGTGTGGGCTACCCAGCAACCGGAGGCATAAGGTCACCCATCTATTTTATATTGATGACCTTAAACTCTATTCCTCCGGAGAGCGACAACTTCAAAATGCTCTCAGGGTGGTCGAGGAATACACGCGGGCAATTGGAATGGAGTTTGGGTTGGACAAATGCGCAGTCGTCCACCTCAAGAGAGGACGATGCGGGAAATTCCACGAAGATGCGCAGCTCGCAGACGGAAGCATCCTACGACATTTGGATGCCGGAGAGACCTACACATACCTGGGTGTGGAACAACGCCACATCCAGGATGTGAACCAAATAAAGGATTCTCTCCGGGGCAAGTACAGACACCGACTCCGAAAGATCTGGTCATCAGAACTTTCGGGGAAGAACAAGGTGTCTGCCACTAATATGCTTGCCGTTCCGATTCTGCTCTACTCCTTTGGCGTAGTCAAATGGGGAGTAGATGAGCTGCGTCAATTGGACAGGAATACCCGCAAGATGATGAATATTCATAGGAGTATTCATCCTAGATCGTCAGTTCCTCGTGGGTACCTCCCACGTCAACGGGGGGGGCCGAGGACTCTTGAGTCTGGAGTGCATGCATGGCAGAGTGGCACTGAGTATGGCATGTAATGTCATCAGGAGCTCGGACCCACTCCTATAGTTAGTGAGAGATTGTTTAGGGCAGCACAGAGGGCCGCAGATGAACTCGGTGTCGTGTTCGACTACAGGCGAGAAGGCCGGCGAGGTGACTCAGTCACTGAGCTTCCGCCTAATCGTCTGACAGCCCACATCAAAGCTGCCGAACAGAGAAATCTGTTCAGGCAGCACGTCGATAAACCCCTGCACGGTGTTTTCTATAACAACATAGAAGCACTGGGTTTATCGACAGAGCTGACCTTCGCATTTTTAAGATCAGCGGGGCTAAAGTCGGAGACCGAGGGATATATTGTGGCCTGCCAAGATGGTGTTATTAACACATTGGTCTATCGCAGTCGCGTGATGGGTGTAGAGGTACCTGATATCAACTGCAGGACCTGTCGGCAGGCGCCGGAGTCGCTCATGCATTTATTATCTGCATGCCCGATTTATGCGACTTCGGTCTACATCCAACGACATAACGCGGCTTTACGAGTGCTATACTACCATCTACGGCACTCGTACCAGATAGACCAAACACCAGTGCTGCCTTACGTCCCCGGAGATATCGAGTCCGTTGTCGAGAACGAGAAATGCCGGATTTACTGGAACTACTCGTTCCCGACTGTCAGGCGAATTCACGCCAATAAGCCTGACATAGTCCTCCTCGACCATCAGACCAAAATGATGTATGTCATCGAGTTCTCAGCACCTGCTGAGACAAACATCGCCTTGAAGGAGGAGGAGAAACGGACTAAATACAGAGATCTCCGGTACGAGCTCCAAGTGCTACACCCAGGCTACTCTGTCAAGATGGTCGTCCTGGTAATCGGTGTACTCGGAGGTATGAAGCCCACGCTGCTCTCCGCATTGAAGACCATGCCTGCCTGCCAAACATCGGCAGAATGGTTGGCTGGTCAAATGCAGAAAGCGGTCATCCTGGGATCCCTTCGTCTACTTAGAGCACACGAGTCTGGAATCTACAGTGACTAACCCTGCGGGATGTGGGGAGTTGCTGTAGATTATTCGCTGGCGCTCTCTCTGTATGGTGTCGGAGGCCACAGGGAGACTGTCCAGCACTTTCGTTCCGAAACGGGGGAAAAAAAAATAATAATAATAATAATAATAATCATATATAACAATAATAATAATAATAATAATAATAATAATAAGATGTGCGAAAGGCGGACCGGCAGCCTCCACGCGGTGCACCCTGGGCAGGGAGGGGCAACCCTCTCTGGCTAATGTCGGAAGTGGGATTACAGGGCTAACCATCCTTTAATCCCAAGCCCTCTGGTTTTCGACCGCAACAGAGGACAGGCCCCTCACAATCGACCCCACTCGGATGGGGTTCAGAGACAGATGGGAGGGGCCATACCAGACGGTCTCAACGATGACGAACCAGCTATTGTACATGGACGCTTTAAGTGGACAGGGGAACTGAGGGATGACTTGCTGACCTGCAATGAGAGCAGCGAGCCTGGGCGTAGGGGATACATGACGCGATTACGCCAGTTGTGGTGCGATATGCACCCGGAGTATCGCGCCTTCTCTCAACAACATCTGAGAGACCAAGTAACCTTCCTGCGCCGAACAGGTTACGTAAGGGCACCTCGTCAGCGTGAGGAAGTGCTTGCCGCACTTCCACCGCGGCAAATACCTGCTGACGAGGGTCATCCTCCACAGTATACCGACGTCGATTTAAGGACGAGGGTTAACCTTAACACCAGGGTTAACCCTAAGCCACAAGACCTGGCACGAATTGACTCGTTGATCAGTGAGGAGCTTCCAGAAGATGCCAACATATGGCAAATCAACAGTACCGTTTACGCCGCCGCTAAGGAACTCGTTTCACTACCGCGTCTGGCAAACGCGGTAGATAGGGTCGAGAAGACTAAGCTCGAGTAGATAAAATCGAGGCAAAGATTAAAACGGCGAGACAACACGCTTCTCGAATCCAGAGTGTGGTGGAATGCATAATTGCAGGCAGGGCGTATACGCCCAAAGTTCGGCGTGTGGCAGCCGGACTGAGACGCCAACACCACACTCTCAATAAGACAGTGCTGCAGACCATCAAGCAGCATTGTCTAGATAGGATTCGAGCACTCATGGCAATAAAGAAGACCTTGGTCAGGCGAATGCGGAGTTTGGAACAGAACAAATTGTTCCAAACAAACCCGTCTCGCCTGTTCCAAGAGCCACAGCGTGTTGTCGAAAATCCGCCGTCTGTTGATAATGTCGAACCCTTCTGGAAAAGAATCTACGAAGTCACGAGGCCATTCCAGCATGACACTCCAGCCATAGCACACTTCGAGGAGCTGTGTCATACAGTCTTAGAAGAGCCAGAAGTGTGTCCGGCAATCAGTGAGGAAGAAGTTCAACAAGCACTTATTGGAACTAAGAACTTCGCTGGCCCCGGTCCAGATGGTATAAACAACTGGTGGTGGAAGAAGTTTCCTTCCACTCACCGCCATCTGGCCCGAGTTTTCAACTCATGGTTGAACTAGGGGCAGCAAATTCCGAGCTGGTATGTCGAGGGGCGAACTGTGCTAATCCCCAAAAAGGGGGATTTGTCCTACCCAAAACATTACAGACCGATTACCTGCCTCAACTCCTGCTACAAGTTATTTACCCGTATCTTGTATACCAGGATGTTGAGGTCTGTTGATCCGGTCTACCAACAGATTAGCGAACAGCGTGGTGCCAAGAAGGGCCTTGCAGGTTGTAAGGAAAACCTGCTGATAGACCGCTGTATTACACAGGATTCTGTGCAATACAAGCGGAATCTATCAATGGCCTGGATTGATTATCGTAAGACATTTGACACAACATCTCATGAGCTATTGCTTCACTTGCTCAGATGTCTTGCGGTACCAGCACCACTAGTGAGATGCATTGAACAACTGTTGCCGCTTTGGAGGACTCGTTTCACCATAACATCCGGTGCAGAGCGAGTTTCGACAGAGTTGGTGACATTTAGGAGATCATGAAACTGTGGGGCTCGGTCTCGTGTTCGACTACAGGCGAGAAGGCCGGCGAGGTGACTCAATCACTGAGCTTCCCGCCTAATCGTCTGACAGCCCACATCAAAGCTGCCGAACAGAGAAAGCTGTTCAGGCAGCACAACATAGAAGCACTGGGTTTATCGACAGAGCTGACCTTCGCATTTTTAAGGTCAGCGGGGCTGAAGTCGGAGACCGAGGGATTCATTGTGGCCTGCCAAGATGGTGTTATCAACACATTGGTCTATCGCAGTCGCGTGATGGGTGTAGAGGTACCTGATATCAACTGCAGGTCCTGCCGTCAGGCGCCGGAGTCGCTCATGCATTTATTATCTGCATGCCCGATTTATGCGACTTCGGCCTACATCCACCGACATAAAGCGGCTTTACGAGTGCTATACTACCATCTACGGCACTGGTACTGGCACAATGGTAATGGTAATGGTAGTGGTAGTGGTAGTGGTAGTGGTAGTGGTAGTGGTAGTGGTAGTGGTAGTGGTAGTGGTAGTGGTAGTGGTAGTGGTAGTGGTAGTGGTAGTGGTAGTGGTAGTGGTAGTGGTAGTGGTAGTGGTAGTGGTAGTGGTAGTGGTAGTGGTAGTGGTAGTGGTAGTGGTAGTGGTAGTGGTAGTGGTAGTGGTAGTGGTAGTGGTAGTGGTAGTGGTAGTGGTAGTGGTAGTGGTAGTGGTAGTGGTAGTGGTAGTGGTAGTGGTAGTGGTAGTGGTAGTGGTAGTGGTAGTGGTAGTGGTAGTGGTAGTGGTAGTGGTAGTGGTAGTGGTGTTGGTAGTGGTAGTGGTAGTGGTAGTGGTAGTGGTAATGGTAATGGTAATGGTAATGGTAATGGTAATGGTAATGGTAATGGTAATGGTAATGGTAATGATAATGATAATGATAATGATAATGATAATGATAATGATAATGATATTAATAATAATAACGTTTATCGAACAGCGTGGTGCCAAGAAGGGCCTGGCAGGTTGCAAGGAAAACCTGCTGATAGACCGCTGTATTACACAGGATTCTGTGCAATATAAGCGGAATCTATCAATGGCCTGGATTGATTATCGCAAGGCATTTGATAGAACATCGCATGAGCTATTGTTACACTTACTCAGATGCCTTGCGGTACCAGCACCACTAGTGAGATGCATCGAACAACTGTTGCCGCTTTGGAGAACTCGCTTCACCATAACATCCGGTGCCGAGCGAGTTTCGACAGAGTTGGTGACATTTAAGAGAGGAGTGTTTCAGGGTGACTCTTTGAGTCCGCTCCTCTTCTGCATCTCACTGCTGCCGCTATCTATCTGTTGGACTCCGCCAAACCCGCGGGTATCAGTGTGGGCCACCCAGCAACCGGAGGCATAAGGTCACCCATCTATTTTATATGGATGACCTTAATCTCTATACCTCCGGAGAGCGAGAACTTCAAAATGCTCTCAGGGTGGTCGAGGAATACACGCGGGCAATTGGAATGGAGTTTGGGTTAGACAAATGCGCAGTCGTCCACCTCAAGAGAGGACGATGCGGGGAATTCCAAGAAGATGCGCAGCTCGCAGACGGAAGCATCCTACGACATCTGGATGCCGGAGAGACCTACACATACCTGGGTGTGGAACAACGCCACATCCAAGATGTGAACCAAATAAAGGATTCTCTTCGTGGCAAGTACAGACACCGACTTCGATAGATTTGGTCTTTTGACTTTCGGGGAAGAACAAGGTGTCTGCCACTAATATGCTTGCCGTTCCGATTCTGCTCTACTCCTTCGGAGTAGTTAAATGGCGAGTAGATGAGCTGCGCCAATTGGACAGGGATACCCGCAAGATGATGAATATTCGTAGGAGTATTCATCCTAGGTCGTCCGTTCCTCGTGTGTACCTCCCACGTCAACGGTGGGGGGGGGGGGGCGAGGACTCTTGAGTCGGGAGTGTATGCATGGCAGAGTAGCGCTGAGTATGGCATGTAACATCCTAAGGAGCTCGGATCCACTCCTACGGTTAGTGAGAGATCATGAAAACGTGGGAGTTGGCGCTTTATTTAAGGCAGCACAGAGGGCCGCAGATGAACTCGGTTCTCGTGTTCGATTACAGGCGAGGAGGCCGGCGAGGTGCTGATTTAGAATCAGTTACTGAGCTTCCGCCGAATCGTCTGGTCGATAAACCCCTGCACGGTGTTTTCTATAACAACATAGAAGCACTGCATCGACAAAGCTGACCTCCGCATTTTTAAGGTCAGCAGGGCTGAAGTCGGAGACTGAGGTATTCATTGTGGCCTGTCAAGATAGTGTTGTTAACACCTTGGTCTATCGGATTCGCGTGATGGGTGTAGAGGTCCCTGATATCAAATGCAGGACCTGCCGTCAGGCGCCGGAGTCGCTCATCCATTTATTATCTGCATGTCCGATATATGCGACTTCGGCCTACATCCACCGACTTAACGAGCCTTTACTAGTGCTATACTACCATCTACGGCACTCGTACGAGATAGACCAAACACCAGTGCTGCCTTACATTCCCGGAGATATCGAGTCCGTTGTCGAGAACGAGAAATGCCGGATTTACTGGAACTACTCGTTCCCGACCGTCAGGCTAATTCGAGCCAATAAGCCTGACATAATCCTCCTCGACCATCAGACCAAGGTGATGTATGTCATCGAGTTCTCAGCGCCTGCTGAGACAAACATCGCCTTGAGGAGGAGGAGAAACGGACCAAATACAGAGATCTCCGGTACGAGCTCCAAGTGCTATACCCAGACTACTCTGTCAATATGGTCGTCCTGGTAATCGGTGTACTCGGAGGTATGAAGCCCACGCTGCTTTCCGCATTGAAGATCATGCCTGCCTGCCAAAAATCGGCGGAGTGGTTGGCTGGTCAAATGCAGAAAGCGGTCATCCTGGGTTCCCTCCGTCTACTTAGGTCACACGAGTCTGGAATCTACAGTGACTAACCCTGCGGGATGTGGGGAGTTGCTGTAGATTATTCGCTGGCGCGCTATCTATGTGGTGTCGGAGGCACAGGGAGACTGTCCGTGTCCAGCATTAACTTCGGGAAACCGAAAAAAAAAAAATAATAAAATAACGTTTATTAACAAAAAGGATAACATTTAAAAATATACGATATTAATACATAATCGTTGAAAGAACTCACGAAGTACTCACCAGTCATAGACTGTGAGTGCTAGTTTGTGAGAAAAAAAAAACGATTAATAAACATATAGTAATAAATATTGTTTGTAGTTTATTTGTGGTGGATAGTTAATATTCATTAAACTTAGTTCTGGGAATCACGCCAAATTCTAAAAAATAAATAGAAATAAGAAAATGTCCAAAATATGTCAAAATAAAGTGTAGTATCAAAGGCAAACCTCAACAGTTTGCCCCAGAAAACCACTGTATGTAGTTCCAAATGAATATGAATACAATATTGTTATCTAAAATTCGTATCAGTGGTTTTCTAGTATTTTATACTAGAAAATATAATAATCATTGCAGATATCTTTAATAACCTTCCACATTTGACTAGAATTTCCTTGAGTCTTTTTTTTTAAATATGATATCTTAGATTTTTTATTAGTTGTTGTAACTTATTTTTGTAATTTCTGTAATTTTCTAAAAGTTGAATATTATTTGGATTTATTTTAATACTTTTATACATATTATTTTTTTTATTTATAGAAATTAATAGGGCTTTCGATATCCAAGGTTTTTTAATTCTATTTTTATTATTTACTAGTTTAATAGTATTTGTATTCTTTTTTATATAGAAATTTAATTTATCAATAAAACTTTTTGTAATATTATCTACTGTTTCTCCAATGGTATAAAGATATTCCCACTTTTCATTTTCGAGTTTCCCATATAATTAATGTATGCTTTACAGCTATTAGTAGAGCATTCACTGTTAATGTTCTCTTTAATATTTACACACGCCGCGATAGGAAAATGATCTGTTATTTGATATTCATATAATATAGCTTTGTTTTTTCTATGAAATTCAGAAGCGGTTTTTATAAAAATATGGTCTATACAGCTTTTAGTTGCTCCGTCAATACGAGTTGCTTTAGTTATGTAAGTCACATATCCATATTCGTAAAGAAAATTTAAGTAATCTGCTGAATGTTTATCTTCATTAATGATATCTATGTTTATATCCCCAATGAGTAAATAATAATCAAAATGATTTTTGTGTATTTTGTGTAAGTATTCGTTAAGATAATAATAAAATTTTTGTACATTTATCGAAGGTAGTCTGTATGTTGCATTAATTAAAAAATTTTTCTTTTTTAGAGTAAAATCGATTTTTAAAATGTTATTATTTATTTCTGGTAAAATATGAATTTCATAATTGATGTTTATATCATCTATGATACGGGCTACAACCCCGTCATTCTTATTGATATAACATATTTTATATCCTTTTAAATTAAATAACGCAATGTAGTCGATCTTCCATGTTTCAGATAAAATTATGATGTCATATCTTATGTTTAAATTGTTTAAGGGCCGGTTTATTCATCTTCTGATAAAGTTACGGATAGCAAATATCTAAAAGATAAGCATAAAAAGTGTTTATTCACTCTCTGATAGATAAAATAGTACGGATAAATGACCTATCAGGCAGATTAATTTATATGCCGGTACATCGGCCAGATTCCGAGTTACCAGTCGATATATAACCTCTTTTATTTCAAGTTGTCAACAAATCGCTTATTTTAAAAATGGAATTTATCGAAAATTTTGAGGATATTTTTACCACAGAAGAAGTTGAAATGTTTGAACATTTTAAACAATCGAAAATCCTATAATTCGGTGAATCGCATACAACATGTGGATTATTTTAACGAATTAGATGATCGTGATTTTAAAAAAAGATTTCGTTTAAGTAAAGAAAGTGTGCTCGAACTTTGTAATTCTATTGCAGATCATATTAAAGCTCCGACTACTAGGTAAAATCATTGATTCAATGGTAAAATATTATTTACATACTTATAAGTTTTATTAATTGAAACCATTTTTATTTCTTAGGAATAATCCATTTACACCACACGAACAATTATTAGTTGCACTACGATTTTAGGCCACATGTTCATTTTATATTGTTATTGGAGACTTTGGCAAAATGCACAAGTCAACTTGCTGCAAAATAATTAAAAAGGTAACGAGAGCAATTTGCAGTCATTGTTTTAATATAATGCAGAACGTTATTCACAATACCTATTACAGTTTAAAATTCGACAAGCTGAATCGCGCTCTTCAAGTATGTTACTATCTTTCTTTTACTCATTAGTATTTATATAAGTGTATCCTTTACATTTATCCACGAGTATACTACTCTCGCAAAAACGTCGTTTTCAGCCAGATACGTATCAGTGGGATAAATAAACGTGAATAAACCCAAATGATTATCTGCTACCCGATAAATTTATCTGATAGATAGTTACCAGCAAGATTATCTGAATGTGAATAAACCGGCCCTAAGAATACTAATAGTTCATCATGATTTTTTGCAATACTGCGTATATTGCTATGAAATATAATAAGATACCTCGTGATTGTTCACCAAATCCCTATCATCAAAATTTTTTATTACAATTGTTTCGATTTCTTGGTTGGTGTAATTACGTATAAAAGCATCCATTTGATATTATTGTAATTACAACAAATCAGCAATATAATTAGAAGTATAGCAATATAATTATACAATACATATACATATAGTTAAATTAATATAATAATAATAAAATCATTAAAATTAGGCCATAGATTGAATTCAGTTTTGTTGCTTTGTGACTTTCCTTAGTGTGTATTTCGAAGTGGATGATGACTTTTCTTTGGTTAAAATGTTCTTGAGATTCCTCGGTTTTGTGTTATTGGTTCTTGGGTTTTCTTCGGAATTTTTTTTATATGATGCTTTCGTATTCGATAAGATTCGTGTTGGTGTTATTATTCCCGAATCAATTTGGCCTAAGGTGTCGGTATTACTACTTATTGCTATTGGCGTCGGTGGGGCACTTTGAGAATTTTGTTCTAATTCGTTTTCTTGTACTTCTATGTTTTTTAGATCTTCTATTGTGTATTTGGCGTTACCCACGTATAAAGCTCCTTTTTTAATTCTACACACCTTGTTTGGTTCTTCTATTTTTGCCAGTTTTAGATGTTTTCTTAGTATTGCACCTTCTTGCCTCCTCTTGTATGTTAAGTCATGGACAATTGCTATGCCTGTGTTCATTAATTTTGAACAATTCTTCATCAAAGTTGCTTTCCGAAGATATGATACTCAATTTTGATCGGTTTTTTCGGTTTCAGTAGCCGCAATGGTGTTTCTAAGAGAGTTATTTAATGCGCGTATCTCTTCTAATATTGTTGTATTGGTAACTGTATCAGGCATTCTATTCTAGATTTAAGTACCTACGTTACTTGTGTGGCACGCTTTAACTCCAGCTATTTGATTTATGTTATCGCTTTTTATCAAACCTCAAGGTGATAAATTGTTTTGTTTGTTTAGTAGCGGTACCTTTGATGTTTAATTCTTGCTAGCTTCTAGATTTATAGGTTATTCTTTATATTTTTAGTAAATAGCTTATTGTTTTTGAATTATTTAATTCTTATAAGATGTACAGGGTTATTCATTATAAATTACCCACCCCTTATCAGCGTTATTATTGCCTATGGAAAAAAAAGTTTTAAATAAAAGTTGTGTGGTTATGACTGAATTTTGTTAAAATGCCATCAAAAGTACAGTGGCGTTCAGATTTCAGGGGATACAAAAAAATAATACATTTTTTTAAATGGGATACCCTGTATATTATTACATTTTTGGAATGATCCTTTTTTCCTGATTTCAAAAATATACCATATGTTACCCCTACCATATACCGTTTTTGAGTTATTAAACGTCGAATATCTTAGTTAAACTAGTTATAAATATGGAAAAGTTAACATTATTAATATGAGTTATGAAAATGACACTGTAAACCAACCATTTTGATAATTTCATTAAAGAAATGTCATTTATCAAACAACAGTTGTCATTTTCATAGCTCACTTTAACAATATTAACTTTTCCATATTTACAGTAGGTAACTAGTTTAACTAAGATATGCGACATTTAATAACTCCAAAACGGTATATGGTGGGGGTAATATATGGTATATTTTTGAAATCAGGAAAAAAAGATCAGTCCAAAAATGTAATAATATACAGGGTATCCCATTTAAAAAAATGTTTTATTTTTTTGTATCCCCTGAAATCTGCACGCCACTGTACTTTTGATGGCATTTTAACAAAATTCAGTCATAACCACACAACTTTTATTTATAACTTTTTTTTCTATAGGCAATAATAACGCTGATAAGGGGTGGGTAATTTATAATGAATAACCCTGTACTTACTCAGTAATACTATACTGTGTATAAAATGTATAAATTATATTTGATTTAGTTGTATTCAGTAATATTTTTAGATTTTTATTTGCACTTAACACTTCACGTTCACTATGCTTAAGTATACTATTTTACTATCATTCATTACATGTAATTATATAAAAGTAAAATGACTCATCTAAAATTAAATTAAACAAATAAACAAGTTTTGAACAAATATAATTAATACAAATTACAATAACACATCTAAAATCTGATGGACAAAAATAATACAAAACAAACTACAACAAATTTTCAAACGTCTACCACCAACCTCAAAACATTTTCTTGCACATAACAGCACATTTTATAGCATCTCTGATCATGCGTGAATTATTCCTCAGTTCAGTGCATTCTCTTCTATGCATTCTTAATTCTTCTCTGGTTGCAACTTCGGTTATAGGTAGCATATATACACTTTTTACCTTTAAATAGCCCTATAAAAAATAGTCTACTGAAGTCAAATCTGGGGACTTTGCAGGCCAGAAAATTGGGCCATTCGCCATTACGACTAATTCACCTATTGGGGTGGTAATGATCATTTAAATGCTGCACTCTCCCTCTCTTAGGTTGTGAAGAGCTGTACCATCGTGCTGGCCTGCAAGTTCCCCAGATCTAACTCCAGTTGACTATTTTTTATGGGGCTATTTAAAACAAAAAGTGTATGCTACCGAAGTTGTAACCAGAGAAGTGTCAGGAAATTAAACAAGAACAGTGCGCCTTGCTTTTGCTGGCAATTTATAAATGATACATATACTATATATTGGAATGCTTAATTGTTATGTCTAGAAAAATTGTTTATTAAGAACACTTATATGAGTTTCAGAATAGGAGCGTTATTGCTTGTTAAAACTTTGTAAAAGTGGCATGGGTTTTTTAAAATTATTAAATATTTTGTGAATTTTGATAATTCTTCTTATTTTGGGCCTATCTCTGACAGTTCAGAAGTGAAATAAACAAATCAATAAATAAATAGATAAATAAATAAATTGATCAATAAATAAATTGCTAAATAAATAATAGTTTGTGCTGGCTGTACGCTGTATATGTGTGAAGTTCTTGTGACCAAGTGACCAAGTGAACAACACAGAATATCTATCTGTGACCAACATGAACGAGGGAGCAAGCTCATCAGCCGGACCTTCCACCAGCAGGGATGAAGGGGAAGTGCCAACTAGAAGTTTGACACCACCGTTGACGATGCAACAACAACTAGAACTTTTACGTCAGGAGGTGCAAACATTAAAACAGGGACAGAAGGTAGTACCCATGTGCATTCGTGGAAGAAGGTTCCGTCATTTAATCCCGATTTGAAAACATTGTCGGTGAATAAGTGGGTGAGGCTTGTGGATCAACGAGCATATTTCTTACGCTGGGATGATGTAACCACTACGAAATTTGCTATTGAAAATTTAGCCGGCCGAGCGCGAGATTGTTTAATAAACACAGACGTGACTTATCGAAATTGGAGTGATTTAAAAACATTTCTGCGGAACACATTTGACATTGATCCAAACGCAACGGGAAAACTTTTTGTAGATGCCGCGAACTATAATTCCGGGAGTGCACGTAATTATATACTATAGACTATTATAATAACAAACTATTTAAGTTAAATCGGCTTGCTTGGGCTATCCCAGAGAAAGATAAAGTAAATATTTTACTAACGAGCATTACAGAAGATAAGGTACGGCACGTGGCCTTCACCAATAATTATGATACGGTGGACAACGTTTTAACGTATTTAAGAACATGCGACCACGAGTTATCAACGGGAACGCGTGGAAAAGTGCAGGTAGGTACCTTCGGAGTCGAAAAATACGCGCCCGTCTCTGACAAATAAATCTTCCGAGTTTAAAATAACTTGTTATGGTTGTCATCAGCCGGGTCACAACTCACAAGATTGTAAATTGCCCATCAAAGCGACAGGAGCCTTTTAAACGTAAACCAAATAAACTTTTCTGTACTATTTGTAAGAAAGATAATCATACTGCTGATAAGTATTTTAAACGCTCAACTAAACAAGTTAACTTTTTGAAAAATACTACAAATTTGTATTATAAGGTAGTGTGCGTAAACAACCAACAATTGTTGGCCTTAATTGATACAGGGAGCGAGTGCACTTTGATGAAACAGAGAGTTGGTGACAAGTTGAAATTAAAACGCAACTATTGTGAAATGTATCATCTAAAATCTTTCACGGGGGAAATTATACATATAACGGAAACGGTAGAATGTCAACTCTGCATTGATTCGGTTCAAGCTTTTTAAACTATTTTAGTAGTACCCAATGATCTATGCCCAGCAGAGGTTGTCATAGGTAACTCGTTCATCAGCAAACCGCACGTTTCGTTTGTAAAGCATGGAAATGATATAAAATTCTTTGATGCCTCGCCACCTTTGAATGTGTGTTCTTTGGTACCTGTTACTACTACGTTGACTACAGAACAAATCGTTACAGGAAACGAGTATAAAAATAGTGTTTCAACAATCTTCCAACAATATCACGATTGCGTTGCTTTAAATTTGAATTTGAAATGGGGAAAGTTACTCATGTAGGAATGAATATCAAATTGACACTTGAGGTTCCGATATCTTGCAACCCATACCGCCTATCGGAGGATAGAAAGCTAAAATTAAGGGCCATGATCGATGAACTTCTTACGCATAATATCATAAGGGAGTCAGTATATCCATACCCAAACCCAATGGCACTCTACGCATTAGAAAATTAAATAACATAACAGTAAAGGAAAGGTTTCCCCTCCCGTTGATAGAGAAACAAATTGACAAATTACGAAATTCTTCTATATTTACTTCATTAGATCTATATTCAGGGTACTACCAAATTCCAATGGCGTCTGATTCAATAGAAAAAACTGCTTTTATAACCCCCGAGGGCAAATATGAATTTTTAAGAATGTGTTTTGGACTCTGTAATGCACCGGCAACGTTTCAACGTATGATGTCTAAATTAATTACAGAACTGGAACCGGGAACAGCTGTAGTTTATTTAGATGACGTTATTATCGCGACTGCGACAGTTTCTGATAATTTAAAGAAACTAGAAGAGGTATTAAAATGGTTTCGGAAATACAATTTAACTTTACAGATAACAAAGTGCAAATTTTTACAAACAACAATAACTTATTTGGGGCGAGAAATATGCAAACACGGAGTGCGACCAGAAAAAAATAAAGTTCGAGCTGTCTTGAATGTCGAACAACCTAAAAGTGTCAAACAAGTGCGACAATTTCTCGGGTTGTCTGGTTACTTTAGAAAGTTTCTTAAAAATTACGCATTCATTGTAGAACCACTGACAAAACTGTTACGTAAAAATATTCCTTGGGAGTGGGGGCATAAACAACAGCAAGCTTTCGTGACCGTTCAAAAAGCTTTAGCCGAAAGACCTATATTGAAAATATTTGATCCAAATTTACCAATAGAGACATACCGATGGCAGTAGGTTCGGTGCTCTTGCAAAAACATGAGTCAGGCCTGCATCCGGATGCATATTTTAGCAAAAAGTGCACTTTTGAGCAAAGTAAATATCATTCATATGAATTAGAGACGATGGCAGTGGTAATAATAATATATAATAATATCTGTCAATTAGGCATTTTCGAATATATTTACTAGGCGTACCATTTATTGTATATACCGACTGTCCTGCATTACGGACAGCCACAACAAAGCGTGATTTAATACCACGTATAGCTAGGTGGTGGCTGAAAGAAAATCCAGGATTACACTTTTGAAGTGCGTTATCGGCCCGGAGTCAAAATGTCTCATGTAGATTATTTAAGTCGGAACCCTATGATGGTTGCTTCAATCGTTAACCTTACGGAATTGCAATGGGTAAAAGCGGTGCAAAGTCAAGATGATGAAATTGTTAGAATAATCAATACTGGAAACAGAACGTAGCCCGGCTACCAAAAATTATTTTGACAATTTCAAATTGAAAAAGGGTATTTTATACAGAAAAATAAATAATGAAAATAAGTGGGTAGTGCCTACAACGTGCAGGTGGCAAATTTGCAAATTAAAGAAAATTGGAGAAAATTAAAGAAAACTACTGGTTTGCTAAAATGAATAATTTTGTTAAGAAATATGTTTCTGCGTGCTTGAATTGTCTGTACATGAAACAAGCAAGGGACGCTAAACCTGGGTTTTTACATCCAATTCCGAAGGGCACTATTCCTTTCGAAACAATACATATAGATCATTTGGAACCATTTATTAAGTCACAAAAGAAAAATTCTTATTTGTTGGTTCTTGTAGATGGGTTCACGAAGTTCGTATTTTTAGAGGCGGTCCGGTCTACCAAGGTCAAATATGTCTTAAAAACGTTACAAAATTTTATAGAAATATTTGGGGTACCAAAAAGATTGATATCTGACCGGGGATCTGCTTTTACGTCTGCAAGCATGCAGTTATTTTGCCAACAACATTCAATAAAGCATATTTTAAATGCGGTTGCGACACCTCGCGCAAACGGGCAATGCGAACGATACAATCAAGTTATTTGTGACTCCTTGAAATGCTTATCAACCTTATCAGTAAATGATTCCGATGAAACACATTGGGATAAACATGTAAAAGAGATACAATTTACTTTAAACACAGCCAAAAATAAGACTACTGGAGAGTTTCCATATAAAATCTTAATGGGTATTAACCCCAGCCATTGGGCAGACGCTTACATTGTAAATGCCGTGGCTGACACGTTGACTCGAGCTGATTTAAGTTCATTGCGGGTTGAGGTTGAGGAAAAAGTAACAGAAAACCAACAAAAATATAAGAAAACTTTCGATAGGAAACGGTGTAAGCCCAAACAATATGTTGTTGGAGACTTGGTTATGCAACGGAAAAATGATTCTGTGTCGACTGGGTTGAGTCGCAAATTGAATCCTGTTTACAAGGGGCCTTTTAAAGTTCAAAAGATTCTTCCAAATGATAGATATTTGTTAGAAGATCTGAGAGGCAATCGGAAATCTATTTCAGTGGCAGCAGTAGACCATCTGAAAAAGTGGGTAACTATGACTGCAGGTCCGGACCAACCATTTACGTAAGTACAATTGAGAATGATAGGTTGTGCACAACCAGGTGTGAATGAGCATGCTCTAAGAAAAAAATCTAGCTAGATTAATTGTGGTATTGAGAATGTTGAGTATACTGATGTTGACTTAATGAATGAATGAATAATGATGGTGGTTAAACGGTGAGTTTAACCACAACGAGGATACCTAATAATAAAATTAAATTTATAAGGTAGTAGGATTAATAATATTAATCTGAGAATATTGATTATACTGAGGCTAAAAATTAAAATTATAAGGTAGTAGGATTAATAATATTAATCTGAGAATATTGAGTATACTGAGCCTGACTTAATGAATGTTGGTGGCTGAACGGTGAGTTTAACCACAACGAAGGTACCTAATGAATTGTAAGGTGGTAGAATTAATAATATTAATTTACCATAATAGCAGAAAAAACAAATGAAAATAATAAAACTTCTATGGCAAGGTCGCTTTGCAAAGTGGTAGCAGGTGTGTGGCTGATCACTGTATTGCGAGCCTTGCATAATAGAGGTTGTGGAGTTCTTATGGTAGTGGAAACCTGGCAGGTAAGGGGGATAGTCCTTACAGTAGGGTGACTATGGCAAATTAAGAACATGAACTGATGAGTGCCTATTAGATGGAGCGCTTATTGTAAAGTGTTAGGGAGTATGAAACTCCAAAGAAACTATAAAATAGTTTGGATTGATGTTACCGTTTGGTGATGAGTGGTTAATGTTAAAGAAACTATAAAGTAGTTTGGAATTGATATCACCGTATATTTTGGTGGCGATTGGTTAATGCTAACTGCATTATTACAAGCTTCGTTATAATATGACGAAGCCATATCTAAAATTATAATATAATTAACTGAACGTTTTGTTCTGTAGGTCCGGCGAGGAGGACAGCCTCATGGAAACTGACAATACTGTCAAGGGTCCAAGCAGTGTACGGACCACATAACCAAGACGGCTATTGAGGACAATAGGTTTACAGGAGGGCCGACTGTCAGGAAATTAAACAAGAACAGTGCGCCTTGCTTTTGCTGGCAATTTATAAACGATACATATACTATATATTGGAATGCTTAATTGTTATGTCTAGAAAAATTGTTTATTAAGAATACTTATGAGTAATATACACTTATATGAGTTTCAGAATAGGAGCGTTATTGCTTGTTAAAACTTTGTAAGAGTCGCATGGGTTTTTTTTAAATTATTAAATATTTTGTGAATTTTGATAATCTTCTTATTTTGGGCCTATCTCTGACAGAAGAATTAAAAGAACACATAGAAGAGAAGTGTACTGAATTATAGATGGTATAAATAATACAGTTACATGCAAAAAAATGTGTTAAGGTTGGTGGTGGACATTTTGAAAATTTGTTGTATTTTGTTTTGTATTATTTTTCCCCATTAGATTTTAGATGTGTTATGTATTAATTATTGTTTTTATTCAAGATTTGTTTATCTTGTTTAATTAATTTAACTTTAGATGATTCTTTTACTTTTGTATAATTACTAATATTGTGTGCTTACTCTAGCAAACTTCATTTGTGTTTTCTAATCTTTTGTGCTTATAAAAATAAAAAAAATGCTGCAGAAATTTTAATAAAGAGTCCCGCTTTGATATTTAATGAATAATGGTATTTCAGGAATAAAATAAAACACACCTCAATAAGTAATTAATAGCGTTTTCGGTTTACATGCTCTGCGAATGCTCCTACTAAGATCTATGATCTGATCAAGATCACATCTAATCCGATCTCGAGTGCTGTCGTTGCTCTAAATGTGAGCGTAAATGGAACACCGAACAGCGATTTATTAGATTAGATTCTGTGCCTATTAGATTTTATCTGATTACGCGAAAAACTTATAAATGAATAATGACGAAGTGATTATTAGCCAAATAATACTCGACAACAATCACCAGCCGGTACCACATGATAATAATATTTTGTGACAAAATACTCAAGTTCTTCCTCTGAGCTATCAAAAGAAGACAATATCTCCATAAACAGCAAAATTTGTCGTCTCAGACGCGAACGGTCCATCCAGGCTTTAAAACATTAATACCTATAACGTCACTTCCAATGAATGTTTATTCAAAACATGTACAGGGTGTCCCAAAGTTGATGTCTCGGGACTATATCTAGAGAATGAAAAAATTTATCACAAAACCGTTTACGTGGTTTAATTTGGGGTGCACTAAGGTACATTTTACGCCATAAATTTTTTTTTTTTCGAAATCTGGAAAATGGCGAAACTGACGTCATCAGAACTTTTTCCCCAGGAACATACACTTTTTTTATGCTACCTGGAAAGTGCTATTTTTTCTGAACATTTTCTATGGAAAAAGTTTTTTCGTATCTGTCTTATTTAAAAATATACAGGGTAAAATAGTTTGGAAAATACCCTCAGTTGCATACGAGTTAGCCATGATGTAATCGAGTGGCCTATGGAAAACAATGAACTAGGGCTGTTGACATGTTTGTTTAGTGAATATATTGTTTGTGTCAAATAGTTTACGGGTGTCAATTAATTTAAATAGCGCCGAAATGTTTACAAACAATGAAAAAGTTGACATGATTTTAATAATTTTTTTTTCTCTTCCTTTTCTTTTTGGGATTTATTACCAGATCTCTTGAAATTTCTATCCAATTTATATTAGGTAAGTATCTAAAAAATATTCAAATTAACCAGTTTAAAACTGGGAAATAACCTCTACGCCTTTGACGTAATGTTAAAAACACTGCGCTGTCGTTTCAGAAACTATATCTGTTTCCTTTTCATTAGGTTTTTTATGTAACGTGTAGAATAACACGGCATAAAATAAAAATTGTTTATATCATTTCCATAGATACTTACCATAGAAATGTTGAAAAATATACTAAATAATATTAATTTTATTGAGTTCTTCTCTCAACATTGGTAACCAAGTTGAACAATATTCTACCGAACAATTTGATACGCATTTAACTTCATTAACTAAAATTATTGCAGATTCTTTGATTTGTCTCTTTTTGCTGTCTGCTTATTTGGTGAAAATTTTTGCTGAATCCCATTTTATCCTGTGGTCGTTTTCCCAAGCATGTTCAAAAATTTTATATTTTTCTATTTTACCTTTTCTAATATAACTTTTGTGTTCGCCCAAACTTACATTAAGTGGTCTAGATGATTCACCCACATAAAATGTTTATTACACTCACATGGAATACTGTAAATACAGTTCTTTGAATTTTGTTCAGGATTTAATGGTTTCGTTTTTGTCAAGATCGGTCTTAAAGTATTATTTGTTTGAAAAATTTTTCCAACGCCAAAAAAAACGATTTAGAATTTTGTTATTGTTTTAAAATATATTTTTTTTATTAAAATATACTGTTACAAATCTTTGATAAAAATATAAATAGATTTTGTTCATTGTTTTCCATAGGCCACTCGATTACATCATGGCTAACTCGTATGCAATTGAGGGTATTTTCCAAATTATATTGCCCTGTATATTTTTAAATATAAGAGATACGAAAAAACTTTTTTAATAGAAAATGTTCAGAAAAAATAGCACTTTCCAGGTAGCCCAAAAAAAGTGTATGTTCCTGGGAAAAAAGTTCTTATGACGTCATTTTCGCCATTTTCCAGATGTCGAAAAAAAAAATTTATAGCATAAAATGTACCTTAGTGCACCCCAAAATAAACCACGTAAACGGTTTTGTGATAACTTTTTTCATTCTCTAGATATAGTCCCGAGACATCAACTTTGGGACACCCTGTACCTATAAAAATCTACTATGTTCATAACAAACATTCTAGGTTATCTTTTTGATTGCTCGTTGCAGTTGCTCTGAAATGCTCTGCCAAATTTTACAAAGCAGTCGAGAGCACTCGCTTTAAGATTTTAGAGCAGTAAAATTTATAAATCTAACTCAGAACTCTGAGCGTGAGCAATTTGTATTTGATAATCGAACACAAAATCTAATTGGGAGCAATCTTAGATCACCTGAGAGCAGTAAACCGAAAACGCTATAAGATTGAACCGGAGGGTTAAAAACACACGACACAGGACACACGTATAAAAAACCACAGTCTCAAACAAAGAGATGCTACAAGTGATCAATGTGCGAAGTTCCTCTGCGCGCGCATATAATGTTTTCATGGTGAACAGTATTTTCAGAGTTGTCAGTGTTAGTAAAATTTATCTAAGTGAAATAATATTTTTCTGAAAAAATTTTCATATTGTATTAACAATTTAATTAGAGAATCCGAAATGACTCATTTTCAGATCGATTATAGAATTCAGAAGTTTGTATTGTCCTGGCCTTGAAACAGTATTATAATATTTTTTATGTGTGTTTATTATAAATAATAAATAAATAAACACACCACATATAATTACGACCCCCTTTATCCCAGAAGGCTGAGCCTTGTGCGGGAGGGGGCTACACATTTAAAGACAAGGGACACACATCCAATATCCGTGTATAATGGAAAAATCCCTCTCACAGTATTTTCCATTGTCACGACCGGGATTCGAACCCGGGACTTTTGGGTGAGAGGCAGGTACTCTAC
Source organism: Rhagium mordax (assembly GCA_963680705.1). Classification (NCBI taxonomy): domain Eukaryota; kingdom Metazoa; phylum Arthropoda; class Insecta; order Coleoptera; family Cerambycidae; genus Rhagium; species Rhagium mordax. The sequence continues at coordinate 33,394,500 of OY796658.1, read as the reverse complement.
CATCTCGACCATCAGTCATACTAAAATTACACACATAAAAAAAAAATAAAAATCAGTAAATAAGCGAATCAAATCGAATATTTCTATTTATATTGCACAAGACCCCCTAAAAAAAACCAGTAGTAACCATCGCGATTCATAATCTACATATTTTTCTCAAACGGATGGCATCATTCCCTATACTCCTTCATCAAGGAGCACACGAACCTCAATTTTATTACTTTACGCCAAGGACTATACACTGTATAAACTTTTGACGCTGAACTCGATGCTGAAATCAGAATTTAAAAATTTTAGTCGGGGGCATCACATACCGGGAAGGTTAAGGGCTAAAATAACCCCATTTTCTTTTCGTTTCAGTTTATTAAGGTTTTCGTTATAAATTATAAAATTTCAAAGTTTTCTACGTAAAAAAGGTACTCTTAGTTCATCTCGATAGAATGAACCGTTTTCGAGAAAATTGATTATGAAAAAGATACAACAGTCGATCATACAAACGTTTGTCATTGTTTTCAAGTAATTTGAAGTTTTACTGATACTGATTGTCATTGTGACATGTAATTCAATTTTGGTCCAGTCTAGTTAGTAAATATTAAAATTAAAAGATTCAATAAAATAAGAACCTTTTTTATTCGCTATTTAAAGGGCCGTAACTTCCTCAAAAAGCATTTTCGGACCCATGTTGATAGGAACTTTTTGTCTTATTTTTATCTGAGGATTTCGCCCCCAGAGGTTTACGCTACTTTTGAAACACCCTGTATATACAAACAAGGTTCATAGGATTCGACCGCAAACCGCAAACACGTGTTTCGGACTGATTGGTCCTCATCAGTGCGGTGTAGCTAAGTTCAAGGATGTAAATGACTTAGAAGTAACAAATGAAACCAGTTAAATCGAAAGACATTGACAGAAGGGCACAGACTGCGACGATGAAATAACAACAGCAATAGCAACAACCCCCTCCTGTAGCTGCCACAGAGTCAAAACCCCCGATAGCTGCCACTAGGTCAATATGACCCACTATAGTTGTCACTGGATTTCAACCCAACTACAGTTGTCACAAGATTACTGCCACACAAATACACTCCACCGCAACAGTCCAAACCACCCTGACCTATCAGTTGGAAAAAACTGGAAGGAATCAAAGGAAAACCAGTTACAGGCGCCAGTCACACATTTGCAGCTTCAGTTGGAAGACCCTGACTTCCAGCACGACAACCAAACATCGCCACGGAGGTGCCTATAGCCACCTGCGTGGAAGTCTTACCTAAAGACAACACGAAGGAGCAAATGTCGGTGTTATAACTGCGGGAAAATGAAATCATACAAACAAGGTTCATAGGATTCGACCGCAAACTGCAGACACGTGTTTCGGACTGATTGGTCCTCATCAGTGCGGTGTAGCTAAGTTCAAGGATGTAAATAACTTAGAAGTAACAAAAGGAAACCAGTTAAACGAAAGACATTGACAGACTGGCACAGACTGCGACGATGAACTAACAACAGCAATAGCAACAACCCCCTCCTGTAGCTGCCACAGAGTCAAAACCCCCTATAGCTGCCACTAGGTCAATATGACCCACTATAGTTGTAGAGGAGCGGATTCATTTAAAAAGACGCTCCGTTAACGAAAAACTGAATCATGAAGTAGAACTTATTGAGACCCCTACCATCCTTTTCAGGACTTAATTTTACATATGTTTTCAGAATTCACGACTCTCTCCGTTGGTCGAGACAAAAGTTTTGGGGGAAAAACTAAAAAAAAAAAACATTTTTTGCAGTAATTTAAAGTGCTTCCTTCTCTTACTTTTACTTAAAAACCGCAATAGATATTGAGATGATTCTTTCGCTATTATTTAGAATATGTTCCGTTAATACACAATTAGGAACCAACAAAGACCAAGAATTTTGACAGCGGTTGAATCTTGGTTAATCGGTTACGTAATTATTAACGGGACGCTCATCGTTTTGTTTCTGCCGGAACTATAACCTAAGATTGGTTGTTGGTATACTTCTATAATATTAAAAAATTATAGATAACCAAAAAATTTTTTAGCGCGGATGTCTTACCTCTGCAAAATCTAATGTTTCCATAATTTATTATAATTATAATTTGTATTGTATGTAATTCGGAGAGCACAAGTAAAAACCCAAACACTTTTTACACTTTCTGATCTTCAGTCAATACAGTTTGACGTTCCCCCTCCAAGAAGGTCAAGGGCAATGAAATTGCTGACTCCCTAGCTAGAAAAGGTGCAGGAGCACAATTCATTGGACCAGAACCTGTACTCGGCATATCGTCAAGTACTGCCAAAAACAGCAATCTCAGCCTGGGCTGCGAGTAAAACACTCCAGCACTGGCAAGACTTACCAGGATTAATCCATTCAAAGGCGTTCATACCGTACCCTTCGAAATCAAGAAGTAAAAAACTATTAGAGTTAAATAGGTTAAACCTAAAGACTCTAATTGGCCGGTACACAGGGCACTGCAGACTAAATCACCACCTACACAGAATTGGACTGGTGGAAAACGCCGAATGCCGTCTGTCTTTGGAGGATGATGAAAAGGCAGAGCACATTTTATGTACTTACATGCCCTGCTGCAGCAAGAATCCGGTTCTCATTATTTGGCAAAGAAGAGCTTTTGCCGGAGGACCTGGACAGAATCTCACCCAATAAGGTTATCAGTTTTATTAAAAGACTGAACCTATTGGGTGAAATATAATTTGGAGTGAGCCACAATAGACCGAACGGTCGCAGTGGAGGGTCTGACTAATAGCCCACTCACAGTTTACCAATACCAATACCAATACCCCCTCCAAGAAAACCGCTGACTACCGATCTAAAACGTCGGTTGATTTGGTCCTAGCTGAAATACCAATTTTTCAGGAACCGCGTTCCATAATTTAACTTATTTTCAGTAATTTGCCATTTACGGAACACTCAAATCTCAACCAAAACAACCAAGTCGATTAACGGAACATATTCTTAGTGTAGAATGTCTTCCTTCGATCGACATATAATAGATTATGCTCAATAAATTCTTTCCAACCCTAATTTAGTGTTATATCAGCGCGTGCAATATGGGTGAAATTAACTGGGTGAAAATTGAGATTCATCATCGAATAACTTTCTTGTACAATAAAAAGGCAAAAATTGGTACACGTGACGAGACGCAGAATTTTATAAGGACCATTTGACTCGATTAGTATATGCACTTATTTTCAAAAACAAAGGCAGGAAGGAGAACACAGAAACCGAGGCCGCTACACCTTACTTCGCATGCCTTCCCCTCACCGCACTACCCGCTGCGAAGCCAATATTCGCTGCATCGGTTGCGTAAATTCATTACTATTGGGCTCTATTAATTTTGTTAATGATTTATACGACTTTTGATTTTTGGATAATTAAACATTAATTTATTCAATTAATTATAATTTTTTTTATAAAACTTAACTTGAAGGAGTGGAAATAGGTAATTGTAATCCATTATAATAATATAATAATATTATTTAACTATATAATAGTAAGTTATAAAGAAGTTATAGCTATTAACATATCTAGGACTGTTATGACTATCATAACTGCCGCAGATGTCGGTTTAAAATCCTAGCTCGTAGAGCGAGGATTTTAAGACATCTAAGGCTGTTATGATTCATAACATCCGTGATTTGTTCAATAGTTTATCGGTTTCAGAAAATAGAGACATTATTAATAGATAGGTATTACCTTTTGATATTCTCTTATTAATAACGTTTTCATTTCGTTAGTTGGTCAAGTCTGTATGGGTTGATTTGTCGCCATGGTTATAGTTATATTTTGTTTGTTTTTATTTGTTATCTTTTTTCATATTACATAAATGTTTACATTTTTAATGTCACAACGGCTACATAAAAATGGACCTTGGATTGCCTGAAAATACATTTCAGTTGGATTTCAGTATTTAATTATTATTGTTTGGAGTTTTCTGTCTGTTTGTATTAATAAATAGCCCTATAGTTTCATTATTTATTATTTCATCTGTTGACAGTTATTGACAGATCTGTATTGTAATATTACCGTACAAGCAATAAATATAACTGTACAACTTTAGTTATGACTTATTTACCAGCCTACTTTTGCATATATAAACAAAGGATTAATATCCTGAAACCGATAAAATTAAATTTTCATCGCCACTTTCTTCGTCGAATCTTTGACTTTGAATATTAATATTTTGGCATAATACAGAACACGCTGGAGAACAAAAAATTCCCTCCTTGACACACAAACATTTTAAACTATCGTATTTTTTTTCACTACAAAACAAATCAAGAACATCTCGTTACTCGTTAGAAATAGGTTCTTGAGTGGTGTAGGTACTCCTTTTTTCTTTTCCCACCCATATTCAAAAAGGTCCAAAATCCTCATCATAGAATAATGGCTACTGATCCAAATATGACACTGGTAATAACATCTGCAAAAATGTATGCCCTGTAGATCTACTTATAATATAAAGTATTAATAGGTACGTTTACCTTAAGATATGTTGATTAAAGGCATCTTCTGTCGAGGGTAATTGGCAGTTTTTCTCGAACCCATTGTTAGTCTCAGCCTAATCTTGTTCAGAAACTCTTCTGTCTCGCAGTCGTATAGTTTTGCAATACACTTCTTAGCTAATTGTATTGATTCCTCAATTGGGGTTCTTCCAAAATTTGACAGATTGAAATTTTTATTTTTGATCAGCAAATTAAAAGGTGTTACTTTAAAGAAAGTGGCGATGAAAATTTTTAATTTAGCTTCTTTATAACTTACTATTATATACTTAAATATATTATTACATATTATAATGGACTACAATTATCTATTTCCACTCCTTCAAGTTAAGTTTTATAAAAAGAATTATAATTAATTGAATAAATTTAATTATTGTTTAATTATATCAAAATCAAAAGTCTTATAAATTATTAACAAAATTAATAGAGTCCAATAGTAATGAATTTACCCAACCGAGGTAGCGAATATTGTCTTCGCAACGGGTAGTGCGGTGAGGGGAATGCATATGGGAAGTAAGGTGTAGCGGTCTCGGTGTTTGTGTTCTCCTGCCTTTGTTTTTGAAAATAAGTGCATATACTAATACAGGCAAATGGTCCTTATAAAATTCTGCGTCTCGTCACGTGTACCATTTTTTGCATTTTTATTGTACAAGAAAGTTATTCGATGATGAATCCCAATTTTCACCCAGTTAATTTCACCTATATTGCACGCGCTGAGATAACACTAAATTAGGGTTGGAAAGAATCTATTGAGCATAATCTATTATATGTCGTTCGAAAGAAGACATTCTACACTAAATAATAGCGAAAGAATCATCTCAATATCTATAGCGGTTTTCAAATAAAAGCAAGAGAAGGAAACACTTTAAATTATTGCAAAAAATGTTTTTTTTTTTAATTTTTCCCCAAAAACTTTTGTCTCGACCAACGGAGGATGTCGTAACTTTTATTTCCATATTCAGGGTTTAAATACGATCATTTTGACATATCACTCATTAAGTTCTACGCCAAGATTGGGTTGATGAACGTTTTCACCGATCATCCGCTCGTCTAGTAAGGCCAATTACCAGTTTAATTTTCGACACACATTTAAGACTCACCCTGTATATATATAATCGTAATTTGTTAATAACAATTATTACTAACAAGAAAATTAAGTTTTATTATACACAAGGCAATACTATACGCTTAATGCAGTGGGATTGCACCGAGAGATAACGAAACGTACATTCAAAAATGCCGACAGCCGCCTGCCTCAACTGGTACACGCGTCGACTTTTTACACTCTAGAAAGTTTATTATTAACGTGCGTGAGATAATGTTTTAACAAAAAATATTCTATATACAATTCTGCAGTTTTTCAAACCATTTACTTTAATTTAAAAATTGTCCATAAACCATTTATGATGAGAAATATTAAAATGTTATCTGTCAAATTTGTGCGGCCAATGTTTTAAACAATATTTGTCATACCTTTCGTTAAGACAATTGTACAAAATTATACATTAGATGAAAGTTTGATGTTTAAGCTATAAAATTTAAAAAAAATTATCACTATATCGTTCTTGGTTTTTGAGTTATGACCCATTGTATTTTAAATAGTTCCCTTGTAACTTTTTTAAGTTTTCACCCTGTAGATTCTTTCACGACCAACGGAGAGAGTCGTGAGTTTTTAAAACATATGTAAAATAATATGCTGAAAAAGATGGTTAGGGTCTCAATAAGTTCTACTTCATGATTGGGTAGGTGAACGATTTGGACAGGTCCCCGCTCCACTATTATTGTCTTGTCACTGGATTTCAACCCAACTACAGTTGTCACAAGATTACTGCCTCGTAAGTAGCTATTACGGGTACTAGTACTGTAAAGTGACAGATCATCTAAACGTCAATATCAATTTGCAGGTTATATTTTACTATGAATCACATTAATCACATTCTTACTCGACGCTAAACATTCGTATTGCTATATTGTTTCTTCTGATACTAAAATTAATATCCCAAATGTTTCAAATCGTCCTGGAATTTGCTTACTCGTCAAGTAAAAGACCACTTTCAGAACTTGTTACGTACCTAAATAACTATTACAAGCCGATTGAAATGTGCTCAGTTGACTTCTTGAGTTATATAGATACAAATTGTCTTGTTTTGAAAACTAAAATAATTAATCTAACTTAAGAGGATCTAAAAGTATAATTTCATGATTTTGAAAACTATTATGTACATAGACTCGAATAATTTTTAAGCATGTTATAAAAATTATCATAACCATACAAATTATCTTATGGTGTTTAATACTTTTTACAATGTTTTTGCGGCAAAGTTTTCCAGTATTTTACATATAAATGAGGGATTGGTATTGATGTAATTTGGTTTTAACTTATTATGGCCTAAATTAGAGATTAAAATCTGATTGTTTTATACTTGACTTTAATTAATATAATTCTTTTTGTTGATATGAAATATCTTTATTATTACTTATCTTAAATATGCAATAAAAGCGATACATATTCTCAATACTCTCATACCTATAAAAGCAGTTAAAATAATTTGCTGCTTATTACTACTTCACTTAACTTGTACTTTAAACGTGTCTACTTATTTCGAATATCTCGCTACAATAGGAATTTACCGTTGAATAAAGAATTAGCAATTATTAACAAAAACGTATTAATTGACACGTGATACAAAGTTTATATTTAAATATTATTTAGATTTGTATTTATAATTGTTTGATTGTTGATTATAAACATAATTGTGTATTGTGCATATATGGTAAAATGGTGATTAATACAATTGTGGAGAGAATTACATCTACTAAAACAGATCTGATAGAAGATGAGTCTAATACCGGTAAGTTCAATTTTTTATTCTACTTTATTATGCACATTTACGCACAGTGCAGTCTACAAAAGTGTGAGTATAGCGCATAGCCATAGCGTAATATTGCAGTAAAAAAATTCTAGTCTATGCTCTGCGAAGTATTTAATTTCGCTACACCCAATTTTGACGTGTGGCAAGCCTTGAGCTCCGTTGGTCAATTATTGATTTTCATCTTAGCTACTACATTGCATAACTGCAGTAGCGTAACTACTATAGTGCAAAGTGGGGCAGTGCTCTGGAGCCCCGGAGCTCAGGGGGCCCTTGGCCAATCCTAAAGCTACTTCCTTGAGAAATAGTAATTCAGACAAATTAATTGAAAGAATTATTAATTTATTAATAATTTATTTATTAGTATAGTGACGTTGAAAAATAATGAATAAATTCAATATCTTCAAAACGCTCGAATAGGGCGATTTTGATTTTATATTAGGCATATTTTAAACATATGTTTTATTCTACAAAAAAGCTGGGCTGTGATCAACTTTGATTTTTCAAGATAACCCCCAATTTTTTTGCTATTTCGAATTCGTTGTAAAATTTTTAACTTTTCTATGTAACACCCTATATCTAAAATCAAGTTATTAACATTTACTCGCATTGAACAGGCTAATTACACCAGAAATGGTTAGAAAGAATGAAGAAAAATTTATCAATCGTTTAGGTTATTGTCAATTAGCCAATTGGAAGTATTTTGAACACATGTTGAAATAATTTTAATTTGTTAACTTAAAAATAAAATACATTTAATATTAATAATATTTGCTTTTTCAAAATAATTAATTTTGTCTGCGCCCGTTTAAATTAATGTTTAATTATGAATTTATTTTTACTCCTACACTAGGCAACACTTCTTACTCTGTATTATAAATTGGTAAGAAATCATTTTTAGTTTTTCATAGTTTTTTTATAGTGTATAAAAAGAAAATACTGACTCTGAGTTTTAGAAGCCAATGATTAGAATTTGTGCTTTTCAAACATACACATATCACTGTTAAATAAGTAATAAACAATATAATCTTTAAATTAGTGTTAAATATAGACCTAGTATATTTGCAAGGTTATTGTGACCAAACTGGACACCGGTAGTATTTCCTATTGTCTCCTGTTATCCCTTTGTGATACCCTTATAACTATACCAGTGAATATTGAAATCAACCAGAATGGGAAGTTATTTCCATTTAGGTATCAAATTAATTTCTTAGTATATCTTGCATTACAACCCTTTCATTTAAAATATCTGTTTTAACCTAATACAAAACATAATATGGTCCAGTATCGAGCCTGATTTAGTAATTATAAAATATTTTGAAAATAAATTCACATTGTTGGAATCAGTTTCAATTATAAATATAGTTGAATTTGTAGATTTTGCTTGGAAAAGTAAAAGGTTAGTTCTTTTACTTTCCAACGGTTTTTTATTCTTATTTATACAAGTGATATATAAAATTAAATTTATAGTATATTTTAGTCAATTTTATTCCAATATAGTAGAGAAAAGTATTCACACACAGTGCATATACAGGGTGGTCAACTAAAACAAATTTTTCATAGAATTTATTCATAAAATAATTAAGTAAATAATTCTTTCTTCTTTCATTAAAAGTGGTTTCTTATTATACAGGGTGTCCCGTAATAAAGTGCAAAAAATTTAACTGGAGATTCCTCGTCGAAAATTAAGGTGGGTACTTCATATAAAATTTTCCAAAATAAGCTTTACCTGTTCGGCTACACCCCCTTAAAGTGGTGGGCTAAAAATGGTTTTTAATTTTTATCTCAAAATAGCATAATCGGAAAAAGATGAAATTTGGCACATCTTGGTTACTAATCAAAAGGCATCCAACGAAATCATTTCATCCACCTAGCATGTACACAAAGGGGTGAAATTAACTACCCTTCTTGAAATTTTGTAAATATCTTTCTGCCTGCTATTTTTTTTTCAATTAAAAAAAATAACTAAACATAATGATTCATTTAGAAACTTTTTTATCTCTTGAAAAAATTTCGTAAAGTCGACCATTTTTGAGAAAAAAATTAAATTACATCTGCCTAAGTGATCAATCAAAAGCGATGAGCACGATTATATTAGTGTAAAATACTAAAAGTAGGCTGGTGTCAAATTATAATTTGACAATATTACGTACTGAGATGATCATTTGGTGCTTATAATTTGACACAATTAAAAACCATTTTTTAGCCCACCCCTTTAAGGGGGTGTAGCCGAACAGGGAAAGCTTATTTTGGAAAATTTTATATGAAGTACCCACCTTAATTTTCGACGAGGAATCTCCAGTTAAATTTTTTGCACTTTATTACGGGACACCCTGTATATATATAAAGGTTGCTATAGCATAGTGATATTGTATTTTTGTTTCTTGGGAAAGCTTCATAGTGTATTATTTAAGTAGTTTTATATTAGTAGTTATAATACAAGAATTAAATATATTAGTGGCAAAGAAAGAGCAGTATTTTACTCGGATTCAACGTTTATTTGATAATAGTAGACATATTTCAACGACAGAAAATGTCAATCAATTTAAACTTAGATATGAAACTTTGGAAACAACTAAACACAAAATTGTAGAATGTTTAGATCAAATAAATACATTAGAGTATGAATTAATTAAATGATGATTTTGTTCCAAATTATCAAATTTTAGAAACATTTGACGAATTTATTTGTCACATATAATTTGTAGCAAACCAAGTAAATTTTAGTTTTTTGCACTTGAACTTGTTTCCTTATTTTACTAAAGAAAAACTCGAGTTTGTGTGGACTGTATTTTTAATTACTTCTTCGTGCAAGCGTCACAAGACAACAACCCTGAGTGCAAACGCTTGCCTCTCCCTACTCCTACTCCCGCTTCCTTGTTGAATAAGGGTGCGGCGATGGCGCTACAAGCGCGCGAAATTTAAAATGACAATATGTAGAATTTGGCCTTAACATGCCGGCCGCCTTGAAACATGTTACTAAGTACAGTTTCAATAAATAATAATTGACATGATTAAATCAAAAAGTCCTAAAATAATAAAAACAATGAATAACATCTATGAGTCATTTTTTAAGTTCTTTCACAAGGTAAAATACATATTTTCGACACTGCTCTTTTTAGAACGTATTTTTCGTTCACTCTCACTGACACTACTCTGACGACACAATCTTGACCTGGATGCACTTCGGCGATTTTGCCAAGGTGCCATTGAAGTGGTGGTACGTTGTCTTCTTTGAGGAGGACGATGGCTCCAATTTGAATAAGCTTCACTGCATTCTGCTTCCATTAAGTTGGTGTTTGTAGTTCGCCTACATATTCTTTCTGCCAGCGAGCCCAAAAATGTTGTATGAGTTTTTGTAGCATATCAAAACGTTTTAAACGACTTTCTTTAACGTCTATATAGTTTGGTTTGGGTATGGTAGTTAATCTTCTTCCGATTAAAAAGTGTCCAGGAGTCAAAGGATTTAAATTGTCAGGATTTGACGTAAGGGGACACAAAGGACGGGAGTTCATATTCGATTCTATCTGAACTAAAACAGTGGTAAAATCTTCAAAATTTATGTGGGCATTTCCGATTACCCTCTTTAAGTGAAACGCTTTTTATTCCTGCCTCCCAAATTCCACCGAAGTGTGGATCACGAGCGGGTATGAAATGCAACGTTACTTTTTCCTTTGATAAACCCTTGCAAATGGTTTCGTTTTCCTCTTTAAAAAATGACTGTAATTTTTTTAACTCAGCGCATGCACCAATGAAATTAGTTGCATTGTCGGAGTACATATTTAACGGCTTTCCGCGTCTTCCCATAAATCGTCTCAAACTTGCCATGAAACACTCTGTCGTAAGATCGGATACCGCCTCTAAATGTACTGCCTTTGTAGCTAGGCAAATAAACAAGCATACATACCCTTTTATTAATTTAGGTGCCCTCGTGTACCTATCAATAGCTACGTTCTTAAATTCGCTCGATTGGCTCTTTTAAATCCTTTGTCGTTCTTTTATCACATAGAGAGCAGAAAGAGTAAATCTGGCCGTGTTTTTTTTTTAATCTCGGCGATGCTTTCGAGCTAAATCTTTTTGCTCCGAGCAACAATGCCGAGCTCGGAGAGTTCATCTTAAGGAAGATAATCTCATTGGCTACAAGACAAGGATAAAATACTCCTTGGGTTGCTCTCACAGAATTTATTTATTTAGGTCTGTGGTTGCTCTGATTGTCTACCCTCACTTTTGCTGTATTTAGAATTTTCAACTTTCCTACTTACTTAAATAAAAGATGGATAGACTGGAAATACAATTAGTGACCATGACCCATCCAAGTGGTGTCATTTTAATAAATTATGAGTTAAATAGGGCTCAAAAAGGTAAATAAAAGAGTTGTAACATTTTTATGTGTAAAACCTCATTGTTTTGATAAGGTACAAGGTGCAGCAAATATACAAAGTTAGGTTAAGTTCAAATTCAAATTCTCTTATTCCCAAACAAGTCATCTAGCCCTAATCTAGTCATCGTTCCCCGTTCTTTTATTTAATCCGCCGATTCGGAACTCGAGTACCACGTGACCCAAAATCTGCTCTCGCTCTGCTCTCATCTCGGAGCGAATTTAAGAACCTAGCTCTTTAATAGAAAAGGGCCAGCGTAATCTACGCCCGTATTGAAAAACGGTAAGTATTGGTGAATACGTGACTGAGGTAAGTCTCCCATCAAATATTCGTTGGATCTCGGATTAACTCGAAAACACGTTACGCATTCGCGAACTATACCTTTGGCAAGATTGCGTCCCGTGACGGGCCAGAACCTCTCTCTAATTGAGGAGAGTAGCATTGTAGGTCCGCAATGTAGTAATCGAATATGTTCGCCTCTTAGGATCAATTTGGTAATGATATGTTTAGCTGGTAATATAATTGGATGTCTTTTGTCAAAATCATAATTACTTTGTCTTAGCCGGCCTCCTACTCGCAATAAATCGTCGGCCATAAATGGAGTTAACGACAGGAGGTGACTTTTTAAATAATTGTCCTCTTTTTTTGTAGCGCATTATATTCGAGACGAAAACATTCTTGTTGGGCTAGTTTAATTAACAAGTTCATTGAAAGTTGTAATTCAGGAACTGTCAAGATTCTTCCTAACTGTCGGTTTTCTCTTTTAAGTTTGCAATTAGATATGAACCTTAAACACCACGCGGTTGTTACTTGCAATTTTTTGAAACTTGAGTATCTGTTGAACAGGTCTGAATTGTTGTTTACAGCCATATTTACAACGGATCGTTGCTCTGGTATCATATCTAAAGGGGCGCCTTCCGTATTTACGCGTTTGAAATTATCATCAATGAGTTAGGCCGGACCTGACCACCAAAGAGTCGAATATTTTATATCAGTGATCGACGCTCCTCCAGACAATAAATCGGCTGGGTTATGTTTGGAAGTCACATGGCTCCACTCGTTTATATTTGTTAAACGTTGAATTTCACTCAAGCGGTTCGCAACGAAAGTTTTCCAGCGATTCGGGACTGCTTGAATCCACGCAAGTGTTATTTTTGAGTCGGACCACAAATACTGTTTGTCACATTGAACGTCTATAGAGTCGCGTACCTTTTGTACCAATTGTGCAAGAAGAAGAGCGCTGCAAAGTTCAAGTCGTGGTAACGTTAATCTTTTGAGCGGCGCGACTCTCGATTTTGCGCATAATAATTTTGTAGAAAAATTATTATCATTTTCACTTTTACAACGAATAAATATGCAGGCCCCCATATGCCTTTTCGCTTGCATTCGCGAAGCCATGAATTTCGAAAACTACACAATCTGACACAGTAACGCGCAGTGGAATTTCAATATTTTCAGATATTTTAAACCGTCACGAAATTTTAACCATTCACTTTCTAAATTTTGAGGAATAGGATCGTCCCATGAAATTTTAGCTTCCCATAAACTTTGAATTATTAATTTCTCTATAATAATTATCGAACCTAATAAACCTAGTTGGTCAAATATTTGCGAAACCTCAGATAGAATTGTCCGTTTACTAATAAATCTTTGTGTTTCTGAAACACATGCTGAGTACTGAATAACATATTGTCTAATAGTATATTACGTAATGAGAGTTGTAAATAGCATATTACGCACGAATGGAAAAATTGCTCACGATGCCGCGTAGCGGCGAGTGTGGCAATTCCATGAGTGCGTAATTGCTTTACAACTCGAATTATGTACTATACTTTACCTACGATCGTATTTATTGAAATTAAAACACAATTTTGTATTATTTGTTGCCTATGTCAGTTTTGACAGAGCTAGAAAATTAAGTTTTGCACCTGCCATTTTTAATAATTTTAGCCTGGTGTCAGAAATATGAACTACAAGTGTTGTGTAAAGTAGGTCACGTGGTCACATTGCATTGCACCTCAGCGGCTGAGCGTGCGATTTGTTTACGTGTGTAAGGTTCAATTTACGTAGGTGGCGGAGAGTGCGTTTTCAGCTATTTACGTTAGTGATCGTAGGTAAAAGTTATTTGTGGCATCTTTCTGTATTTTCTTTCTGTTCTTATTTGGGATTTACGGCCACACTTCTGAACATTACCCAGATAATCTGAAAAATATCTGGATTATTTAAAAAATAACCTTTACGCCTGTGACTTTACGTCAAAGGAACAGTTAAAGGTTGGTTTTTTGACATAAAATATAATTAAAATAAAATAAAAACAATGATGTTTTGCAGACGTTTCGGAAACTTAATCTGTTTCCTTTCTCAATGCTAAATAGTCTTTCTCTTGTGTAATTCGTGAAATTACACAATTTTAATGTTTATATCATAACCATAGATACTTACTACGCTCACAGAAAAGTTGATTAGATTAGATATTCAAGTTGCTAAGTTCTTCTTTTAGCATCGGTAACCATATTGTACAACAATCTATACAGAATAATTTGATACGCATTTGTCTTCATTTAGTAAAATTATTGCAGATTCTTTAATTTTTCTCTTTTTACTGTCCGGTTCTTTTGTTAAAATTTTTGCTCCATTCCAATTTATTGGATATCTGTTTTCGAAAGCGTGTTCACAAATTTTTGATTTTTCAATTTCATTTTTTCTAATATAACTTTTGTGTTCACCCAATCTTACATTGAAGGGTCTGGATGACCCACCAACATAATATTTGTCACATTCACATCACGGAATACTGTAAATACAGTTTTTTGAATTTTGGTCACTATTAATCGGTTTTGTTTTTGTAAGTATAGATCTTAAAGTGTTAGTAGTTTTAAATGCCGTTCTAACATTAAATTTATAACCGATAGTGAGTAACTGTTCAGATTAACCCTGTACATAAGGAATCATTGTTAATGTTGTGTATTGCCGTTCGGGTTGGCATTAATAATTACCTCTATTTTCAATATTTGTCAATGTTCTATCAACAAAGACTTCTGGGTACTGATTGTTAATTAGTACGTTTCTAATAAATATTTTTTCTTTATTTAATAATTCTTCAGTAGAAGAAATTGTTTTTGCCCTATCATATAAACATTTTATAACACCTCTTTTAACACTTTTTGATTGATTTGAGTTATAATTTAGATATCTATTTGTATGGGTTATTTTTCTGTAAACGCTAGTTTCAAATCTATTGTTAACTTTTTTAATTAAAATATCTAAAACAAAATCAATAGAAAGCAAAATTTATAGAACTCTTTTTAAATATAAGAATGACTTTAATAACTTTGAACGCAAAAAACTTACTCCACATTTTAGTAAACCTCCTCATTTTTATGGCTTACCAAAAATACATAAACCAAACATGCCTTTAAGACCAATTGTTAGTTCTGTCAATTCACCATGTCACAATTTGGCAAAATTCTTACTCAAAATTATTAATTCGTTATCTGGAAATACTGATTCATATATTAAGAACAGTAAACATTTTTTAGAAAAACTTTACGAAAATGATATTAATAATACACATTTGATAGTCAGTTTTGATGTAGTTAGTCTCTTTACTAACGTTCCGGTTGAAAAACTAAATTATCAAACGATATTACTTTGCCAGATAGAACTAAACTTAGTGTAAATAGTATTATGGAATTATTGACAATTTGTATCAAAACAACATATTTTCAATTAAAAAATGACGTCTATCAGCAGGATTTCGGCATGGCAATGGGGTCTCCATTATCTCCAATATTAAGTAATATATTTATGGAAGATTTTGAAAGTAAATATGTTCAAAATTATATATATAAACCGGTCATTTGGTGGAGTTATGTTGATGATATTTTTGCAATTTGGTCCCACGGAATCGATTTATTAAACAGCTTTTTGGAAAATATTAACGATAAAGAACCATCTATTAAATTCACATTGGAAATAGAAAATACTAATGAATTGCCATTTTTAGATATTTTAATTAAAAAAGTTAACAATAGATTTGAAACTAGCGTTTACAGAAAAATAACCCATACAAATAGATATCTAAATTATAACTCAAATCAATCAAAAAGTGTTAAAAGAGGTGTTATAAAATGTTTATATGATAGGGCAAAAACAATTTCTTCTACTGAAGAAGAATTTTAGATTTTCCGCGTATAGTCAAAGAATCGGCAAAGGATATAAGAAATTTATACAATAATGTAAATAAGTAAGTATCTATGGTTATGATATAAACATTAAAATTGTGTAATTTCACGAATTACACAAGAGAAAGACTATTTAGCATTGAGAAAGGAAACAGATTAAGTTTCCGAAACGTCTGCAAAACATCATTGTTTTTATTTTATTTTAATTATATTTTATGTCAAAAAACCAACCTTTAACTGTTCCTTTGACGTAAAGTCACAGGCGTAAAGGTTATTTTTTAAATAATCCAGATATTTTTCAAATTATCTGGGTAATGTTCAGAAGTGTGGTAGTAAATACTGAATAACATCGAGGTGTGTGTTCCAAGAAATGCTCAGAGTTTTATTGGACTCGTTATCCCCTATTTGTTTATACCAGCCTCTAGTTCGTTGTTTATTTGAAATTGTTCACACAATTCTTTTTTGTTACAGAGCCATTTCCTTAATTCGAAGCCAGCCGTTGAAAGTATTTTAGAGACCTCGCTTTGTAGTTGTAAAAGCTCGAATTCTGTATTAGTTCCGCATAAAAAATCATCTACGTAAAAACTAGTTCTTATAGCATTGCACGCTAAAGGATATTTATTTTCAAATTGACTGGCCAATTGGAATAAGCAACGAATAGCTAAGTACGGCGCTGACGCAGTGCCGTAGGTAACGGTTTTTAGTTCATAACATTTCACATCGTTTAATGCAGTATTGCGCCAAAATATTCGCTGAAAACGCATTTGGTTAGGGTCGATTAATACCATTCAATACATTTTTGAAATATCGGCAGTCATCACATATTCATATGTTCGAAACCTTAAAATAATGGTAGAAAGATCTGATTGAATAGTAGGTCCAATGTGTTGAACGTCGTTTAATGACAGACCGTTGTCGCTTTTCGTTGACGCGTCGAAAACTATACGTACTTTAGTTGTGCGACTGGATTCCTTGACTACTGCATGATAAGGAAGATAATAATTTAATTCTTCCGTGTTACAGGTTTCTTTTATCTCTGCCATTTGACCAAGGTTCTCGTACTCGGACATGAACTTTGAATAATCGGAATATAATCGTGGATTTTTTATTAATCGTCTCTCCTGCGAGTAAAATCGTTTTAATGCAAAATCTCTCGAATATCCTAGATCGGCGTAATTTTCCTTAAATGGAATTTTGACTATAAATTGTCCGTTAGCGCCGCGCATGTGGGTATCTGTAAAATGGTTTTCACAAAATTGCTCGGACTTTGATAGAATTGACCTTGCATTTATTTCTTCTACATTCCAAAACTTAACAATATTGTTGTCAAGACTCACTGAATCGGCACTAAAACAGCTAACTATATCGGAATTTTGTCTCGGAAAGTGAAAATTGCCCGCGATTATCCATCCCGGCTTGGTTTCATTTAACATAATTTTGGAATTTTCTAATTGCACTTTACCCATGCATAGAAGTTCCCAAAAGATTGATGAGCCTATTAGTAAATCAATTGACGACGATCGATTGAAGCTGGGATCTGCTAATCGTAAATGGCTTGGAATTTTTAACATTGTTTTGTTAAAGGAGATCGTCGGTAACGCGGTTGTTATCTCTGATAACACTAAACATTGAATTGACTCGCTAAACGATCTGTCGCTTGAAGACATTTTTAAATCGGTTATGAATTGTATATTCGACATTGCGTTTTCCACACCAGTGACCGCATAATATACTCGTTTTAAATTTAAGTTTAGTTTATCGCACATGTTTCTTGTTACAAAATTACTCATTGACCCGCTGTCTGAGAGTGCTCGGCATTGATGTAACTGCCCACGCGAATCTTGGATTAAAACCACAGCCGTTGACAATAAGACTTGATTGGCAGCGAGATTAGCGACTGTGCTATTTTCTACAGTGTGAAGCGTAGATGCCGTTATCATTTGTGTGTCGGTAATATCATCTGATGGGGAAACATTGCCTACTTCGCCACCTGGGCTTGCAGAGTTATTACTGAAATTCGAGACCGTAGGATTAAATTGAAAGTTATCGATGTGTAAAAGCGAATTGTTGGGTTTTTCACATTTTCGACATTTCGAGGATTGACATTGAAAAACACTGTGATTTGGTCTTAAACAGTTTTTACGTAACCTTAATCTCGTAATTTCATTGATTCGTATTGCTACCGGGTTTTTCAAAAAGGCATCGCAGTTATAAATTGTGTGATCCTTTTTACAATAGAAAGAAGAAATATTTGTACGAACGTTAGAGCTAGTATATGAATGATTTTTTCGCGTATCGGGTTTTATCGTTTTATTATCATGTTTGGGATTGACATCCAATTTTTGTAATAACTCGCATCGAATTTTTAATAATAATAATAATAATAATAATAATAATAATAATAATAATAATTTATTTTATCCATATTGATCAATACAATGATATTGGACACGTCACAGAGTAAATAACAAACAGTACCTATCTAATACACAAATATAAAATACATACATAACATTGAATTTTGATAAAGTATAAATAGCACACTTGAATTAACTTAAAAGCATAGGTATATACAAAATATAAATTATAAAAGGTAATACAAGAGAAAATATAAACAGGTCGAGATACATACAAGAGAAAATTTAAACAGGTCGAGATACATAGTAGGTATTCGACTATATTAGTTGTTTACGGTAGTAAATTCAGCTATACTATAGTAACATTTATTTACAAGAAAATCTTTATTAAATTGAGTAAATCGCTTAATTTGTCTCCCGACTTATCAGTGGAGTTCTTTTTTGCATTATTTCGAGTACAAAACGATTCCCACTCGCTTGGTAGAGGGGTCACATTTATCGGTGATAATAGGGATCATTATAGTATCCCACTTATCAGTTGGTTCGCCTAGGGCATTTAGTGACTGTAAATTATTATTTACATTATTGTATAAATTTCTTATATCCTTTGCCGATTCTTTGACTATACGCGGAAAATCTAAAATTGAGAGTACAATTAATTGACTTTTCTCGTATTGATCTTCGAGTGCCTTCCACGCTATTTTGTAATTGGCAGCGGATGCTGGAATTGCCTTTATTGTTTCTAAAGCGTCTTTATCAAGACTATTTTTAAGATGATATATTTTTTGAACATCAGAAAGCATAGGACTACTGTCAATAAGAGATATAAAAGCATCTTTAAAGTTGACCCATGCCTCGTATTTACCGTTAAAAGTTCGCACCTTCATCATTGGTAAATGCACTTTGAGGTAATTGAAATTGAACATTATCATTTGGACGATTTCTACTTCCAATACTGGAACTACTAGAACCTGATTTATTGTCATTGTTACTTCTAATACTTGATCTACTAGAACCTGATTTATTGTCATTGTTTTTTTATTCGAAATACCTTTGCAAGACTTCATCAACGGAACCCGTTAATAAATAATAAAGAGTTTCGAAATCTTTCCGCTCGTTCCAGCTTCGAGTTCGTCAACATTTAATAATGACTCTATCTTAGATTGTATTTCATTGAATTGTCCTAATAGTGGACTTAAATTGTCTAACCTTCTTTTTAATTCATTAATTAACCTGTTGTCGGATACATTGACTTCAGCAGAATCATAGAAATTTTTAAATCTATTGGGACAACTTTTGATTTGTCCCCTTTTCCTTTTTAACTCGGCTACCTGTGCCATTGTTTATTATGTGGAGGTATCTATGTTCGTATAAAAAGACTGAGCAACGAATCAATATAATTTATTAAGCGGTAACATTATAACTACTACACACAAAAGACACAGATATTTAGGAAATCATCCGATCGGGTTGAACTGTCGTTTCGAACTGATTGTCTAGTCTTCTCTTCTCCCATCTACCTAACCTCTAATCTACCTGTAACCATCGCCTCCTCTCGGTATTTCCGTAATTTAGGGGGATAGGTACTCGTTCTTGGGAAATACCATCCTTAGCCGGTGGTCAGACCTACCTAGATAGCTATGGACTTGAAAAACTATGTTTCTATGGCTATTCGCAACGAAAGAACTGCATTCATTCAACATCAAATACGACTTAATAAAAACAATCCTAAAAAGCTCTGGAAGGATTTCTCATCTTGGAATATTCATGGAAAAAAGTATGCAGAAATATCAACTATAATCCAAGATGTTAACTTGATAAATAATTATTTTGTTGAAGGTGTGCAAGGAGTTAATATAGACAACAATCTTCTAGAACATTACTCTAATAACTTCGTAAGCGAGTTTCATAATATTGAGAAAATAGCTCCAGTATCGGTTGAAATAGTTAACGAGAAATAAACACGATTAAATCAAACGCGTTAGGTGCAGACAATATTAACTTAAAAATGCTAAAATATGTTTTCCCGTATTGCAAAGAAGCGTTAACAGCTATATTAAATAGATCCCTAGAAACTGGTATAATTCCTAAAATATGGAAAACGGCTATTGTCACACCTATACCAAAAACAACTAAAGCCATAGGACTGAAGGAACTTCGTCCTATTAATGTACTGCCAACAATGTCTAAATTACTCGAAAAAATAATATACTCTGAAGTGCAAACACATTTAAGTATTAGATAACAATATTATTCCATCTATCCAATCAGGATTTAGAAAACATCACAGTACCAGTACCGCCTTAATGAAAATTATTAGTGATATCTCAAGAAATATGGACAACTCAGAAGTTACTTACCTTACTCTATTAGACTTTAGTAAGGCGTTTGACCTTATCAACCATGACCTGCTAATAGCTAAACTTAAATTCTACAGACTTTCGGGAACTTTACTAATGTGGTTCAGCAATTACTTATCAGGCCGTGTGCAATGTGTCAAACTAAATAATATGTTATCTGACGATCAAGATGTTTTGTGCGGTGTTCCCCAAGGCAGTATATTGGGCCCCTTGCTTTTCATTGTATTTACCTCTGATCTGCCAAACATTCTACAAAATCAGTGGATGATACATTTATATGCCGATGACACGCAAATGTACAAATCTTGCAAACCGGACCTAGTCAACGACCTCATAGGTGAGCTAAACATTAACTTACAATTTATTAGTGAATGGTCTACAAAAAATGGCTTAGTGATTAATGCGTCAAAAACAATGGCTATGTGTATAGGAACTAAATATCAGGTAGATAAAGCTAAACAAGAACAGACCCTACATATATCTTTAAACAATACAATTATAAATTTAAGTACTGAAACTAAAAACTTAGGCATGATTATAGATGAAAACTTGACTTTTGAAAAGCATGTTATTCGGAAATTAGGCTTGTGTTATGCTAAATTCAAATATTTATGGAGATATAAATATGTATTACCTCAGGAAACTAAATGGAATTTAGTAAATAGCGTAATTTTAAGTCACTTGGACTATGGTAGTAATGTATACCTACTATACCTTCCTCACTGAAGCATTGAAAAACAAAATGCAGGTTCTACAAAATTCTTGTTCAAGGTATTCGTATCCTGAACTTAGTAGACGCGAACATATTACTCCTCATTACATTAAAATGAATATTCTCAAGATTGAATTTAGATTTGCTCTACTATATGGCTTACTTATTTACAATGTTGTAAAAAATCAAATTCCTCAATATCTGTTTCTCATATTAGTTACCAGATCTAATATTCACAATGTTAATGTCAGAAATTCGCATATGTATAGTATACCCAAACACAATACTACTAAGTTTCAGAAATGTTTCGAATATATTGCCCCTTCAACAATTAATGCATTTCATGAGTTTTTTAATAAACCTACTTTAAGTCAGTTTAAATTCAGCTATAAAAATCATTTATTATCTCTCCAACACAGTAACTACCATTAAGTAAATTTTTATAATATTTTATTTTAACTCTTATTAATTAAGTTAAATTCAGTATAATATTAAATAAAATATAATTCTAGGGAAATAAGTATTAATATTAATTATGTGTTTAAAATGTACAGTTTGTTTTGGTTTCCCTCGTGTCTGGTCCTGGGACTGTCGGGTGATGTGCGGGAACAAATGGCAAATACTGTTTGTCTTCTGCGCGTTTCTCGATGGTTCCGGGGCTGGGGCGGGATGGCACCAAAACAAACCTCCAAAAATTTAATATAAACTCTTAGTTAAGAAATAGGCAAGAATGAAAAACGGCTTTGCCGATTCTTAGCCTTTTAGATTATATAATGCGTGCAAATAAAAATTATTTTATTGTTATTATATTTTATCATCTGTCATGTATTATGTATATCTAATAAATATTTTATTATTATTATTTTTATTATTATTATGGTAAATTCGATTCAGAGAAATTGCCGTTCGGCGGAAGACCCTAATAAACTTTATGGTGTCCTACTTAAATGTAAATTAAATTTAAACATATTACAAGTAGCTGTACTAAAATTTAATTACGATCCGCTACATCACCCCCCCGCCAGTGATAACGTTATGAGAAATAATAATTATAATACATTTGTGGTATCAAATTCATTTTGCGTGACATCTTCTTAAGGTGCATTGGGCATTTGGAACATCATAACATTTTATCTCCATCGCAACATGGTTTTAGATCAGGTAGATCCATTGCTATCACTTATTAAATTATACAGATAAGTCCAGGATGCTTCGAACACGACAGGGATTGGGACCATGGGCGTCGTTTGGGGGGGGGCAAGGAGGGGCAAGTGCCCCCCTGGCCTCGGCAAAAACTAATGCGTAAGAATTATATGGACCTTATATGTTATATGTTCCTATTAAAATACGTATGTTTTTGTTTCTAATTTTATTTTTTTCTGCATTTGCCCCCTCTTGGAAAATTTTGTAACGACGCCCATGCGTACAAGCAATAAATATAACTGTACAACTTTAGTTATGACTTATTTACCAGCCTACTTTTGCATATGTAAACAAAGGATTAATATCCTGAAACCGATAAAATAAATTGAACGGCTGTACAAGGATCGGTTTTATAACACAGGTGATTACCTGAATACTTACTGAAATTACTCTACCCCTTTATACAGGGTGTACTCGAATTTAACTATAAATAAACAATTAATAAATTTATTAACTGCAAATAAACAGAACGCGTAATTCTAGGTTCAATAATTCGTATATTTTTACTAAACCGGTTATTCAGGGTGAACTCAAAAATACTAGCGGATAAAATAATAATAGTAGGTAACGAGTAAATTATTCAACTGAATCTGTAGGCTTAAAAATTTGCTTCGTTACACCCCCCCCCCCTTACTTGGAGGAGAAAAAGAAGAAAAGAATTTTTTTTTTTTTCTAACTATCTTCGGACTAAACTACCTAAACTCTACAATACTAAACTTGCTCTTTCGCGGATACCTAAAAGAAAAAATTTTGAACAAACCAAAAAAAAAATCCTCTAGTCTTCAGACTTTTCTCTTGTCCAAAACAAATGGGATTCTTGGAACATCTTCTCTGGTGTGGTGCCAGAGGGTATTCCTTTCCAAGCCATTACCACAAGCGGTGATGCGGACAAGGACAACCGCACAGGTGACACGGGTCGTCTCCTGGGGTTATGTCGGTATGGACGGACGGATGCGGCGGTTTGGTACTCTGGCGACTTGATGATCCCGGCATTTTTATTTCTCGTACGAAATTCCTGTGTGCTGGCGTAAAACCAGTAGGTTCGTGACGTGAACTGTTTATGGCGAAGTTTCGCTCAGAAAACTGGTAGTCCCATTTTCTTTGGTTGGCTTCGCAATACTGGGTGGTCATAGCTTTCAGAGTCTTCTTTCCGTCGTTGGACCGTGGCAAGGGCCTTACTAGGTCCATGCTGACGGTTTTCCATGGCTGCCGGTTCGGAGACGGTTGCATTTTTCCGCGTGCCTGTTGCTGTGACGGTTTATAACGCTGGCAGGTCAGACAGTTCCGTACATACTTTGCAATTTCCCTAAACATCCCGGGCCAATAATAACGGCGAGCTATTCTAGCTATAGTTTTCGAGATTCCCAGATGTCCTGCGGTAGGAGCATCATGGTTCTCCTGAAGTATCTTCAGACGGAGCGGGCCAGGTACGCAGAGTTTCCATGGATCTGACGTACCGGGTTCGGACAGATCATTCGAATCCCAGAAGCGACGGTACAGCTGATCGTCGCGGATGCAAAAATCCGGACAAGCTCCAGGGCTTTTCCTTACTTCCTCCCTCTTGCGGCGGTACGAATTACATGTTGATACCTCCTCTGACGGGCACAGGTCCTCTGTGCCCGGTACGGATGAGGTTAACAGAAGTGATTGCCTTGACAGGGCGTCTGCCACTCGGTTGAGTGCGCCCTTCCTGTACTGGATTTCGAAATCATATTGCTGAAGGAATATACTCCACCTGGCCAGGCGGCCAGTCGGACTTTTTATGGAGTGTAACCAACGGAGGGACTGATGGTCGGTGATGACTGTGAAACGGTAACCTTCTAAATACGGCCTCATCTTTTCCACGCCCCATACAATGGCTAAACATTCCTTTTCAGTAACAGAGTAATTCTTTTCGGCAGGGGTCAAGGTACGACTTGCATATACAATGACTCTTTCGGCCCCTTCGTGCTTTTGTGTGAGAGCAATTCCAAGTCCGGTATCAGATGCATCTGTCTGAAGGCTGAATGGCTGACCAAAATCAGGACAGGTCAGTACGGGTGCCTCTGTCAGATAGGCTTTCAGTTTCTGAAACGCATCTTCTTGCTCTTCTTTCCAGTTCCAGCGCTGCTTTTTCTTCAGCAGACTGGTTAACGGCGCTACTATTTGAGAGAAGCCAGGTACAAAACGGCGATACCAGGAAGCCATGCCCAAGAAGCGTCGAACTTCACGGACAGTTTTCGGGGCCGGGAATTTTTGGATCGACTCCACCTTATCTGGATCGGTCTTTATTCCCTCGGCCGTAACCATGTGGCCCAAATACTTTAAGGATTTCCGGCAAAACTGACATTTATCTGGATTTAACTGGAGGTTGGCGGCTCTCAGTCGACGAAATACCTCCTTCAGGTTTCGTAAATGCTCCTCGAAGGTTTCTCCCAAAACTGCTGTCTAGCAGTCGTTGAAAAGAGGCTGGTGCGAATGCAAGCCAAATGGCATCACCCAAAACTGGTACAACCCTCGACCGGGTACAGTGAAGGCAGTAATCGGTTTACTGTCTGTCGTCAGGGGTATCTGCCAATATCCTTGCTTCAGATCTATACTAGATATGTAACGTGCTCTTCGTAGTTTATCTAGGGTAGCGTTGATATACAGTAACGGATATGCGTCCTTGCAGGTTACCTCATTGACCTTTCTGAAGTCAATACAAAATCGGTACTTGTCATCTTTCTTTCGGACGATCACAACAGGTGAACTCCACGGGCTGCTAGAGGGTTCAATGATCCCTTCTGCTAGCATGGCATCGACCTCCTTGTCGATGATTTCTTGCTTACGTGGGTTCCGAGGACGGTAACGTTGTTTGATCGATTCGGTATGGAGTAGCCGTTTTTCGTGTTGTACCAGGAAACGCTGGAGCTTGGCTTCATCCTCCACGGTCAGGGTAGGTGTCAGACCTCTCAACGAACTGCAAGCCTGGTGTGGCAAGCGTCTGGATACCACTTGACTATTCAGGTATACGGTGGCAGTCAACATGTCTATGTTGAACTTACTTAGCACATCCATACCAAGTACTACATCGGACGATAAGTGAGGGAGATACAGCAGTATTTCAGAAAATTGGGTTCGGCCAATCACGAAGTTGAGACAGTAAGCCCCACTGACAGGTATGACTGCACCATTTTCTAACTTAGCAGCTGGTGCTTGGATTCCTTCCATGGCTATTCCTCTCTTCTTGCAATGTTCGGCTACTTGCTCTCCTACATAGGACCTTACGGCTCCGGTGTCGATCAGGGCGGTAAATGTTTTTCCACTTATCTGGATGTCAACAAACGGTCGGTTATCTTCAGGTAGGTTGGTTAATTCGGACGAGGCTGTGCAGTCGGGGAGCTGTTCTGGCCTCGTAGTGATACAGCTCCTTGCCTGTTTTCTGAATTCCGGCATTCACAATCGCGAGTCATTACTCCATTACGGCCACATCCTGAACAGAAAAGTTTCGGCGGTGTGTGACATTGTCCTCGGTAATGTCCAACCTTTCCACAGCGACAACAAACACGACTTCTGTCGAAGCCAGCAGCAGAGGCTCGGGTACTCTGCAACGGTTGGGACTGGTCCCTTCTGGACGTACCGTCAGGTCTGCTTCTGACCCCGGTAATTCCTTGGTCAGGTGGTATAACTCCCTCCTCCTGTGCGGCGGTCAACGATTGCTGGCGGTGTGAAGTCTTTGGCTTCTGCCCTTGGTTAGTGAATCTTAGCTGTGCCACCTCTGTGGGGCTTGCTGATTCTCTGAGCTTCTCCATTGGACATCTCTTGACACAGGTTTTCATATTCCTCAATCCTCTTCACCAAGTCTCGGGCATTCTGGACGTCTCCACGTCGGATGTATTGTCGGTATTCTGGTAGCAGGTTCTGATACAGGCGGTGTATGGATTTGTCTGGTGAGAATTCTCCATGACGGCGGAGCAAAGTTTGTAATTCCAGGACATATGCTCGGCCGTTCTCTCCAGGAAGCTGGCGACGGTTGTGAATTTCTTCTTCCAAGAAGGACTGGTAATCTGCTGGTAAATAAAATTGCTTAAAGTCTGAGATAAAATCTTCCCAGTTTTCCCATAATTGTCTGTTGTTACGGTACCATGCTAATGCGTCCTTTCTGAATATCTCATACAGGGCGGGCAGTAATTCAGTGGTTGGTATTCCGCTGTGCTCTTGGAATTCACCTAGTTTTTCGAGAAATTCCACCGGATCGGTTTCCCCGTTGTAGTGGAAGTTCCACTTCCTAACTTTCTCATACACGGTGTATCGGTCGTAGTTACCACTCGTACGGCCGGTGCTTGAATGCCTGCTAGTGCTGGTCTGCGGTGGCAGGTCTCTGCTTACGAACGGCCTACGTGGTCTTGTATTAATCCTGACTGGTGTGGGTGGCCTCGCCATCTCTTGGCGGGGTAATTCGTTAGCGTGGGGCGGAGAGTACGGTTTACGGTCGGTTACGATGTGCTGCGGAGCGACGGACGGACCCTGGCCGAGTGTGTCTACCTCTGTTGCCAGTACCTGAGGTCTGGTGACCCCTCTCTAAAAAAATTTACCAACCTCCTTCGAAGCGTAGGTACGGTACCTTCGGTATTCAGATTGAACTTTCCCATTTCGGCTATCTTCTTTACGTAACGGGTAAATCCAGCCTACTCTGGTCGGTCTAGTTCTCTCTTCTTCTTCGGAGCTTGAGTCTATATCGGCGGATTGCGGCGGCGGCGAGTCTACGGGTTCCTGCTCGGTATCGGTCGGCATGTTATAGCTTTAGGGACGGTGCCGGTATCACACAATACTTTCCAAAATTCTCTCTCAAGTTAAACTTCGTTAAACTTTTCAGTAACTCGTTCAACCCAAATCGATATCAAAACCCAGAAAAAAAATCGATCTACTGAACTTAAGAGGGACGGTCCTCTTGTTTTACCTAACAGTCTAACTGTACAGCTACTATGAAACTAATACACCTCCCTACTGAACTATCGGTAGGGTTACGGACAACAAGGTTAATCTTAAAGCAGGACGGCTGCAAGTTAGTTTTCTTTTGAGTAATTTAGCTACTGGACGGATAACAGTAGTTACTGAACTACAAAACAAATATTTGTTCTTATAGTTGCTTACAATACTCGGTTACTTATATCAACTAAACAAAATTACCTAATATTTATCGGATAACAGTCTTACTGAATAAAAAAAATAAATCAAGTCA
Organism: Rhagium mordax; assembly: GCA_963680705.1. NCBI lineage: Eukaryota > Metazoa > Arthropoda > Insecta > Coleoptera > Cerambycidae > Rhagium > Rhagium mordax. Next base: position 33,366,697 of record OY796658.1, on the reverse strand, counting down.
CTTAAAACTTTTACTTTATTAAAGTCCCTGCTCGGGCGCCATTTTGTGATGCTCTTCTTTTTATTCGGACATCATTTGTGACGTCACTTCTTCTAAATAGTGAATTAATGTTACGCAAAATGACTGTCGCTAATATTATTGCCTCGGGCGCCAATCCCTTGTTTAACGTGAAGGAATGTCACTTTGACCTATCAACAGTATGATAGGGCCGGATAACTTCAGTGAAGACACGGTATGTCCGGGTTCTAGGTTTGCTGGTCGCCGCTCTAATGGAGCGTCCCGACTGCTGACTGTATAAACTTTTAGAGTTAGAGGCTTATACTGATGTTATTATAAGGTATAGTAATGTTAGTGTATAGAAAGCATAAACTATTTGACAAAACAAATTTATTACAATAAACATTTATGGTACATCATTTGTTACACGAAAAGAAAGCAAATCAACGGGGTAGATATAAGTACGGCTAACTTACCACAAAGTATGTAAGCAACTAAATATGTATTTCAAAACATCTATAAACAAAGCAACAAATATTTACAACAATACTTAAAGTATTTACTACAAAAATAATTTAATCAAAATTAATTTTACTCAAAGGAACTACTTAAAATTAAATACTCAAAAGGCAACTCTCAAGCGGAGGTGTGTGTAAACAAAGCGGGTGCAAAACTAACTACAAGCGGCAGGTTCTAGTTTTGAAGAAACTAAACGACTCTCAGAGTTATGGAAAGTACTAAAGCGGGTAAACGGATGTGTAATTACGGTATTAATCTAGAATTAATCGGATGCAGGTATCTAAAAAGCGGTAGCAGTAGTAAGCAAGCGGCAGGATGGTTAAAAAGCGGTGACGAATGTAAGCAAGACTTGAAGTAAGCTTTGGAATAATTACGGTACGTGTTTTCAAAACTACCTTTGATAACGTGAATGAATTTTATTTCAAAACGGTAAACGTGTGTGTTGAAATGTGATTGTCCAGTAAAAGAAACGGCAATAAAAACTTCTAGTGGTAACCAAAGAAATTACCAAAGAAAAAAAACCTAATCAGTAATATCGTGCTAGCAAGTCGGATTTTCAGACTAAATATTTACTTTAAATAATTCTACAAGTAATTACTGCATTCGGGTTGTTCGTGTTAACCATGTGATCCAGACGCTGGCCAGCGCACTCACGACAGGATGTTTTAGGTTTCTACCCCTGGCAACCTCGATTGTTTATTTTAGCTAACTCCAATACAACCACCTCGGTGAATAATTTTCAAACCAGGTTTATTCGTGTTAATCTAATCACCCGGACGCTGGCTAGCGCACTCACGACAGGGTGTTTTTAGATTCGTACGCCGCCGGCAACCTGATTCGTTTACGTCAAAACCTAACTTGTTAGACACTGGCTAATTCGCGCTCGTCTCCACAAGGTTTTGGGGTTTTTACCACAAACTATTACTCTGAGTAGTTACGAACAGATCTGATTAATAAAACACAACTGTACTGGCACCCCAAGACAAACCTCTGAACCTGAGGGGAAGATTGTGTTAACCCTTGCACTATCAGTTGTTGGCAAGTTCGCTCTCTCAACGGATAAATGCGTTGGTATTTACACACCTCCTTCGTCTCGTATTCTATCGGGCCACCAGACAGACAGACAGACGGACTACTAAATTTATTTAATTAAATAAATTACGGAAATGACTAGCTCTAATACCTTCTATCACGTTTCAAAACCAATAAAATATTTTATTCCTCACTTAAACTTAAAACACGCAAACATACAGCTGTTACAATGCAAAGTGATTTATTATAAATCAATTGTAACGCACGGCCTGAATTTATAATTAATTCTTTTTAATAATTGACTATAAATTTCTCTATCAGAATATTGAAATAATTCGCAAATTATTTCTAAGTCGAAAAGCAAATAACTAACGCGGTTTTATCTTTTTACTTCAAGTACCGTAAATATGCCGAGTGCTTAATATTTACCTAAATACAACTGGAATGCTTCGATCGTCGATATAGACTGATTTTTAAAACCAATTCGCGGATCCTACTAATGCGGCCAACGCACAAGCTAGTTTTGCGGCGTTTTGGCAGCTGGCGTTGTCGCCAGCGTCCAATACGCACAAAAATCGCAAAATAAACGCCCGTGTGTGAGTATTTGCTGCCGCGCTGACGATTAGCTGGACGGCCCAGAACGCCGGACGCCAAGATCAAACTTGTTTGTTTTCGGCGGCAGTAAAGTTAGCGAAACGTATAGAAAACGCATGTGTGTGTGCAGAAATGGCGGAAAATGGGCGATTTGGACAATCCGAAAATTCCATTTCTGCTTTTATTGAATTATTTAAGCAGAAAAAATATTTATGGATGATAAAAAGAAAAAATATTCTAATAGAATTATTAAGAATAAAGCTTCGGATGTAATTTTAGTTCGTTCAAGACATTTATGTGGGATAATTGATCTTTTTTCAGCAACCACTCTTTCACCCATGAACGACGCTTTTTGGACTTGCTAGTCTTTTCTGCTTGAGCAACATTTTCAGACATTTTCAATACTATTCCGTTAATGAGTAGCTCACTACTGGGACGCTTGTGTGTGGTGAAATTGTAAAAGCGTTTTCGACGCTGGCGACAACGTCAACTGCCAAAACGCCGCAAAAGTAGCTTGTGTGTTGGCCGCATAATGTCGGTGCGGCCGCAGCGCCTCTCTTCGCGCGCTGATAAAATATCTACGTATGCTTCCCGTGGCTAGCCATTGAAGTCGCTCTGGCTCATTTATTTATCAATCCCGAACGGAAATCGTTATTAACAATTTTAGTTCGGACTCCTGTATCGGCGGAATAGCTTCTACTAATTTTAGTATTTTAGTGAAAGAAACGGACTTAATAACGTACGGATTACTTAAATAGAAAAATAAATAAGTTTATTTATTTATAACACGTTTAAATTAATTGAACGGCTGTACACGGACCGGTTTTATAACACAGGTGATTACCTGAATACTTACTGAAATTACTTTATCCCTTTCTACAGGGTGTACCCGAATTTAACTATAAATAAACAATTAATAAATTTATTAACTGCAAATAAACAGAACGCGGAATTCTAGGTTCAATAATTCGTACATTTTACTAAACCGGTTATACAGGGTGAACTCAAAAATACTAGCGGATAAAATAATAACAGTAACGAGTAAATTATTCAACTACCAGCTGAATCTGTAAAAATTTATATACTTATAACTTATATATTTTTAACTGTAAAATTTGTGACATTAGGAATTTAGCCAATTAATACTCTATTATGTTCCGTTTTTCGGTTTAGATACTGTGTACTTAAATTAGTGTAGTTAATTACATTTATATATAAACTATGTATTTCCCTCCATCCCTTAATTGGTCGTTGGACTGTTGGATGGAGTAACCCAAAATAAATAAAATAAATAAATAAGCTTGTTTTCAAGTGACAGACTCTTCCAGACTTATCATCAAAACCTTCTCGTTGTAACATAAAAATTTCCCCTGACAATTTTCCATTCAGAAACGCTGTATTTATGTCAAAACTGTGAATTTTTAGTCTTTTATTTGCAGCATGACTCAGTATTAATCTAATACTAGAATATCTAGCTGGTGCGAAGGTTTCATTATAATCGACTCCATGTACCTGATCAAAACCTCTAGCTACAACCCGTGCTTTCAGACGTCCATCTGCTTTCTCACGTAAAACCCATCTACATGTTAATGGCTTCCGATTTTTAGGTAAGTCTACTAGCTCCCAGGTTTCCATTTGATTCAGTGCGTCAATTTCATTTTGCAATGCTTTTCTCCATTCGGAATCTTTCAATGCATCTTTCACTGAAATATCTTCAACTTCACCAATCATACCATAGTCACTGTACTTTGGATGCGGCTTAATATCCTGACGATTTCGCAGACCATACCTCGACATTTCCTCATTTGCTTCTAGACTTGGTTCTGACTGATTACTTTCACAGCTTTCGTAGCACTCCTCCTGACCTTGTTCGTCATCTTTTGACTCAGACTCAGACGATTCTTCGCTATCAGTTGTTACTCTGTCTTGCTTTTGCTCAATTTGCTTGCATTTTACTTCTATGTATCCATATTCTGGACCAATTTTCTCATCGAATAGTACATTACATGAGACCTCGACATGACGTTCACTTGGTAAATAGATCGATACCCATGTTCTTCAATATCATATCCAACGAAGATCCCTTTCTTACTCTTTCGGTCAAGCTTCTGACGTTGATCATCGGGTATCATCATGTAGCATTCACAACCAAAACTTTTCATGGCTTTCAGACTGATTCGACGACCAAACCATAATTCGGCTGGTGTCTTACCAACGACATTACTATTTCCAGTTTGATTTATTGTAAAAACTGAGTAGTTTAGTGCTTCTGCTCATAAAGATGATTCCAGATTTTTTTCATAAATTTCTGCTCTTGCTGCTTCAACCATGGTACGCATTTCTCGCTCAATTCGGCCATTTTGTTGCGGTGTGTAAGTAGCTGATCGTTCATTAAATATTCCAAGCTGTTCAAAGGTATTCTTCCGTCTGACATTTTTTATTTCTTTTCCATTGTCTGACATCAAAATTTTCACTCTTTTTCCAAACTGATTCTCGACTAAATTTAAGTATATATTCAGCTTATCCACTGCTTCTGACTTTTGCTTTAGAAAATACACTGTCCTAAAGCGACTGTAATCATCTTTGAACAATAAAAAATATTTAGCACCACCAAGAGACCTAACATTAATTTCTCCTAGATCAACATGTACTCTGTCAAGAGGGGCCTTGGCAATGACGTCATTTTTTGGATGAGACACTTTATGTTGTTATCCATACGCACATCCTTTGCAGACATTATCTTCCCAGTCATCAATGTAACGAATATCGTTTCTATTCAGAATATCTTTGACATGTCGAATATTTTGATGCGCCAATCTTTCATGCCAAAGTTTTAAGCTTACTGCCGACAAACTGTGCTGCTCCATTTGACGAAACATCATTTGAAATAATCCTCCAGTCCTTTTCGCTACCTACTAATACAACCTTGTCTGCTTCCATGATCAGCGATTCTTCTGCGGTGGCTTGTTGTGTATAGCCTTTATCAAGTACAGTCGTGACAGAGAATAAATTGAACGTGAGATCCGGAACGAACAAGACATCTCTCAATACAATAGGATACCATTTTTTTCCATCACAAGCATGTAGCTGCACATCACCAAACGACACACTTTGTAATTTTGTTGAGTCTCCAATTTCAACTAGGATAGGAACATCCAAGGATCGTACATTTGTCAACCACTTAAGATTTCCAGTCAGGTGATGAGTTGCCCCACTGTCTTTGATCCACAGTTCACGTTTATTTGACAAGTGTTCTAAAAAAATTGATGACAACGCCACTGAAATGAATGATTTGGCTTTGTTCTTATCATTACTTGACTTTTTGGGACATTCATTAGCAAAATGACCCTTTTCATGACAATAATTACAGTTGTAATTTTTCTTGCAGTACTCAAGGTATTCTGAACAGGGTTTGTTTGTGCATTCGCGTTTCATGTGACCAGGCTTGCCACATTTAAAACATTTATTATCACACTGACTTGACTGCCTATACTGACTAGGACCGGACTGATCTGTCTTCTTTCTTGACATCATCTGACTCTTTCTATGCTGATCCTTCCTGAATCTTTCAGACTTCCCGACAAATGCATTTCTTACATTTTCTGACTCACGATCTTGAAGTCTTATTTCTTCTTGTTGAAGACGATCACGCAAATTTTGGAGGGTTTTCTCACTTTCTGCAACTGATTCCCAAGCAGCATGAAAATAATCAAATTTTGCTGGCAGAGAGTTTAAAATTCTCGACATTACCCAACTATCTTTAGCTTCTTCACCTTTTGAACGTAATTCCTGTGCCAGCCCATCTATTTGAAGACAATTCTCTGCAACTGACTTTAACTCATCATACTTATAACTAAAAAATTGTTGTAGCATCGCTGTAGATTTCTGACTTTTCTGACCATAAAGCTGCTCCAGTCTTTCTATCATCTCTGCTGCAGAATTGCATGTTGTAATTTTTAATGCAATTTTTCATCAACATTGAGACCAATGATTGTTTGAGCTTCTATATCTTTCCTTATCCAATCACTTACACCTCCATCTACAGCAAATGGTTTCGGTGCTACACCTGCAGCAATATCTGACAATTCCTTCATCCTGAGCAACAAATTCAGCTTAAACCTCCAGGATACGTAGTTTGACTTTCCGTTTCTCCAGACTCGACCAACTTTTCCAAACCCAACCTTGTATCCATTATTAATTGGTATGTCCTTGTAGGTTGTTACTTTATTCGTTCAGATTAAAAAAAAATATATTTTTTCTGGCCTACTGGGCCCATAACCTGTTGTAGGGTGAATGTTTAATAATTAATTTAATCCAAATTGCTCAACTAGTACGGTACAGATAAAATTGCAAGAAACAATTACAACTATATATCACAATATTTTTATTCAAACTTAACGGACAGTATATATCAACAACAAAACAAAATTATTTTATTTTTACTTTTTAGCCCACTCACTCTATTACATGTATGCAAGCACATACAAACATGCAGTTGCTTACCCAAGAGGGCAATACTTATAATTTTCTCCAACAAGGATGTAATTAACTCTTTGTCATTTGGCTTTTGCTAGAGCGTCGAGGTTATTAGCACATAATTATTCGATTATAATACAAAGTATACTGTAATAGCGGTAGGTACTCCAATTGTATGCGTATTCACCATTTGGAAAACTTTTATATAATTTATCATATTGATGAAGGCATCAAGAAAGTTTAAAACATATTTACAATAACAAAAAGATATACATAACTATTATCACTAATTAAAAATGACAATTATAGATCTGCTTTATTTAGTACTATGTAAAAATAAAGAAACAAAAACCTCTTACTGTTAAATTAAGTTTTACCATCATAATTTAGGCATGTCTATGAACATAAAATGCGTATTAAAAATGGTGTTAAATACAATATGTGGTGGTTAAAAAATAATACAATTATATTGATTACAAATTTTAATAGTAAAATAAAGTAAATGACAGGCATTTTAAGTAATGAAAAATTCTTTTTTGCCGCTGCCTACATGGTGAAGACCAACAGTCTCATCTCGCCCTGTGTGATAGTATAGGTTTCCTTTAAGTGACATATCTCATCAATACAAATAATGCAATGTTTCTCCTGCTTCAACATGGCTCGTGATCGTATCTCAAGGGCTTTACCTATTGCATCATTTTGAAAACCAAAAATAAGAGTTTTTAAGTCATATGTTCGAGACATCTTTTTGTTGGAAGACATAACAAGTTATTCATGAATGAATGTGCTCGAGGTCCCAAAAAGTAGAGAGTCAAGGCGAACTGTTTATATTCTGCAGAATACCTTCTTGCCAGTGGATTTTTGTTTTTGAACTTCGCTAGTGCCTTCACTATCGCTGCCAATGGTGCATTAAGAAATTTGTCACACAGTTTATCAAGTTTTCAAGGGTCCCGTCTGTTTCCTTCTTTTGCACTGGTTTTTTCAATATACTTCTTAAGGCTTTAAATTTTTTCCATAGTTTCGTCTTTCTGGGTTAGTTACAACTTAGAGTAGCAGATGTTTGTGTAGATGATGGAGATAACAGATGAACAGAATGCTCATAGGGTCCCCTGTTTCTTCTGTATGATCAGCCACCGTTAAATCTGTAAATGATATTCAGAATTAATATTTTCAAGATTTCTGAATTGATTAATAATAATAACACCACATGTAATTAGACCCCCTTTATCCCAGAAGGCTCTAGAGGAGCCTTATGTGGGAGGGGGCTACACATTTAGAGACAAGGAACATACATCCAATATCCGTGTATAATGGAAAAATCCCTCTCACAGTATTTTCCATTGCCACGACCGGGATTCGAATCTGGAACTTGCAGGCAGGTGCGCTACCGTTCGACCACCATTAACATAAATAGAAATGAACTTTTCTGGATGGTTCCTCGGAGCTAATATTAGCTGGAATATCTTCCACTAAAGAATGTTTGCATTTTTCAGGAAAAATAGTGGGAATTGCTTGTTGAAATAAATGTTTCCTGGTTCCACCACTTCGAGTCATATACTTTTTTTCAAAATTGTTCTCGCATACCTTATAATTTCTATGCAAAGCATCCAAACTTTTGTCTGATAAATCCTCTCGGTTACAAGCTTTCAACATTCAACTCTGAAAACAAATATAATGATTCCAATGTACTATAAGAGCCACACGAGACATCTCTTGAATTTCCTTCATAATAAAGTTTTTAATATTCAATCATAGTGGATTTCCGAAAAAATGCACCATTTAAGTGTATCTACTTACCTCTTTATTATTAATATTATTATCAAGATGCTATACCTGGTCACTACTCGGTTCTACGTCACTATTTATTTTTGTACATACCTTGCAGGATCTTTTGGAAAGTAGAATAGGGTTATATTTCCCCCAGTCTTGGAGGAACACCCGCGAACAACACAAACAGTCCCTCCTTTGCGATTCACATTTATGAATATCACAACACAATCTTAAATTACTGTTAAATGTAACGAACCTAAACAAATACGTCAAACCTAAACACGAAGTGAGGTTGATTAATAAACCATTTTACAAAATGGCGATTTTGCGCATGCGCATTCAAATTTGGTTTGGGCGCGACGGCAAGCCTCAAGGCTCGTAAACTTATAAGGTTACCCCATCCGAACCTGACCTATCTCAACATATCGTACGTCACAAGGAGCCCTGTACAGTTCTGGTTTCTCCAGATATAATAGTAAGTTTTTTAATTTTAGCGAAATATTCTGTATCTATAGGTATTAAATTTATTATATTTTTGTGAGAAGACCCATTTTGATTGGGTCAAGGCCACTTGATTTTCTTAAGCAAAATTGGTCAGAACAAACGCGGCAATTATCGGGATTCCATAGTCAAATTCTTTTCGGCTGCCCATCTTTACCTAAGTGCAGTTGTTTAGGGCAGTTGGAGGTGGTAAAATACGTCATTTTGACGTCACAAAAAGTGCTAAATTCAAACTATTCTATTCATCTGATTTCAAGATTAATATTTTTGGTTTTGTTTTGTTTTTAATGAAATTTATAACCTATAACGTAACCTGTACTATAATTTCAATGTTAACTTATTATTGTTATCATCAAATTGCCAAGCATAGAAGTTGATCCAAGCATACCCAACTGCAGAGCTGGTTAAGCTTGGGAAGGTAGGGGAGGTAACCCTGGTGAAGCATTACGTCACTAGGGCAGTCAAAAGAATGCAAAAATTGGTTCCCTGGGCACCGGGGCAGCTGAAAAGAATATGACTCATGTTCCGTGTCTTCGACATCTTTCAATCCAAATTTGTCGCAGTTGTGTTGTTTATTTTTTGGAAAGCGATAAAAATAAATTTGTTTCCTGATTTGTGTACATTTTCTCTGCTGTTGTTGCAGATTGCTATAGTACATCGCATTCCAGGCATTGTGTAGTGCTGTAAAGAATAAAATAAACTAAAATATAATTACCTAGTCGTTATTTATTAAGAAATTATTACAATACATACAAAAATTTGGAGAGAAAAAATGTAACAGAATGGTACAAACAATGAACATAATTTAAAAAATTAGGCGAATTTGTACCATCGTCTTAAATTGTAGAATATTATACATAAATACTCTATTTATTGTAGTTATACTTACTTGTAGGTATTCTTTATATGTTCTAAAAGTTTATTATTTCAATATGAACAAAAATCCGCTATATAAACACACTTAACTAAATATTATATAAAACTAGTACACAAGTTGCAGGTAAATAACACATAACACAGATAGGCCAGTAGAATTAGACGATGTGAACGGGAATCTGTAACTAATTCGTTTCAGATAGCCGTAGGTAAAAACAGGTGTATTTAGTTATAAGGAATATACCTCTGCGATTCCTCCCAAATCAAATATACAGAACATTGTTTATAAGTCACTTTATTTATTTATTTATTTATTTATTTATTTATTTATTTATTTATTTATTATACAATGATAAGAGCAGAGGAATAATCCTATTGTGCTCATATTAACAGTACAAAAAAAAGAATAACAAAAATGTTTAGTTTACAATGACAAACGATCAAGTCTTACTTAGGAACAGTTTAAAGTAGGTGCACAAACAAAAGAATCGCATATAAATGTTCAGTTTACAATGACAAACGATCAAGTCTTGCTTTGAAACAGTTCAAACTAGGCGCACAAACAACATCAGATGGAAGGGAATTCCACTGATAAAACACTCTAAAAGGCAGGAAATTTTTACGAGTCGTGGTCCTAAATGGTTCGCGAGAGAGCTTCAAAGGATGTCCACGTAGTCGTTCATCGGTATTTAGTATAAAAAGATCCTGTATAGGTGAATTGTCAGTGTGAAGCGCTTTATATGTATTAATTAAGTCACCTCTGAGTTGCCGTGACTTGAGCAAAGGCAGATTAAATAACTGTAGTCGTTCTTCATAGGATGGACGTTGAGAGCCAAAAGTAAGGCGGGTGAATCTACGTTGTACATTTTCAAGGAGATTACTGTCTCGGACTAAATTAGGAGACCAGACGCAGTTAGCAAATTCAAGAATGGGTCGAACATATGTTTTGAACAGTTTAGACAAAGTGTTGTAGTCTGCTTTCTCAAACACTTTCATAAGTAAATGGATCTTACTATTGGCTTTCTTGACTTGACGCGCTATATGATCCGACCATGATAGGTTGTGGGTGATTAAAACGCCTAGGTCATCATGTGAATTTACAACGGATAGAGTCGTGTTGTTTATGTTGTACGACAAAAGAGGATTCAATTTACCTAAATGAAGTACTACACATTTTGAAATATTTAAAGGTAATAACCAAGTATCACTCCATTCCTGTATGTAGTATAAATCCTGTTGCAATCCTAGATGGTTGGTAAGTGGATTTGAATAGATCTTGGTATCATCTGCATAAAACGAACAGGAAGAAATTAAGTGCCGTCGAATATCACAGGTATATAACACAAATAACAGAGGCCCAAGAACGGAACCCTGGGGAACTCCACTAAGAACACGTCTCTCGTCACTGACAGAAGGCCCCACTTTAACTTTAAATATACGATCTGAGAGAAATGCTTGAATCCATAAAAACAGACTACCTCGGATACCGAAATGTTCTAATTTATATAGTAGACGATTTCTGGGCACCTTGTCGCTTTACTAAAGTCTAAGTAAACGATATCCACGCACTCCCCATTGTCAAGCATTCTTGTCCAATCAGCCACACAACACAGTAGATTTGAGTCGACTGATCGTCCTGGCGTAAAACCATGTTGTTCCGTTGGGATTAATTGATTAATTTCTGCAAAAGGGCGTATGTTGTCGCATATAATGGATTCTATCAACTTAACTACGACAGAAGTCAGGCTAATTGGTCGATAATTTAGCGGATCAAATTTGTCACCTTTCTTAAATATTGGCTTGACAGTTGCAGTTTTCCAATCGGTTGGTATTTCACCCGCGGCAAAAGACATTCCCATTAAAATACGAAGAGGTTTACAGAGATAGGATGAGCAGGATTTTAATAATGAAGCAGATATATTATCCACACCTGTATGTGAAAAAATCATGAAATTTGGAGTTTTTTAAAAATTGCAGTAAGACTGCAGTAGATTAATTTTTTTGAATGCTTCTGTTTACTAGGTAATTCCAAACCGGTTAACTTAAGCCCCGGTTGATTTCATTTCATTGATTATTTATTTAAATAATTGCCGAAAACCATCGAAATTTTCGAAAATTTCAAGCATTTTTTATTCTGAAAGGAAAAATGCTAGACTCTTGAAACTTTGGTGGAATATGTGTCTCATTACCCGTAACTTACAAAAAAAATTTCGTTTTAAAATGTATTAGTTTTCGAGAAATTCTATTTGTTTATTAAAAACGTCCCAAATGTTTAATGAAAAATTGACCTATTAACGTTATCAAAAATAATTCAACCACAGCTCATTTTTTTCGTCAAGACGTCAATTTTACGAATCTGTTATGGGCGTATCGATTTTCAATAATTTTGACCGTCAAAATGGCGTTAACAACATTGCTACTTTTCGGAGCAGCGTTTTTTTGCAAATAACTTTACAACAAATGAACGTATCTGCACAAATCTTTCATATTTGAGTTGCTGGTATTTTTCTACAAATTTATAAAAAAAAATTGTTGCTCTGGGACATGTAGGAGCCGAGATAATTTTTTAAATTGTTTAATGCGCCAAACGTTTATTTATTAATATTTATGGCCAAAATTAAAACTGGTTGTTAATAAGATCTTGAATTTTGTGAATTCATCAAGTCCTATTGAAAACGGGCCCTTTTTGAGGTCAAAATATAATTTTTAATAATTAGTGATTTTAGAGCGTCTTCAATTTGTTTGGCTCAAAGGACAGAATTTTTTATCAAACGATTTTCAAATTGGGGTAGCGAGAAAATTTCGTCATATCTCCGTTATTTTCCGGCCAATTTCGACGTTTTTTTTTTTTAATTTGGGGTAGCTCACGAAAATAATAACAATGGGCACATTTGCAATATCCAAATAATAAACAAATAATTGTTATAAACAATTTTTTTTTCTTTTTTTTTAATTTTCCATTTTTGGGCTTATGCAACTTGTAATGTGCTAATGTATTAAATATAAATTTATAAAGATTATATAATGGTAACAATGTATGCACAAACTATTTCTCCATCAAACAATATACGATGTTACAGCATTGTTATTATACTCTGAAAGGAAAATGCTAGACTATTGAAACTTTGGTGGAATATGTGTCTCATTACCCTCAACTTACAAACAAAATTTCGTTTTAAAATGTTTATTAGTTTTCGAGAAATTCTATTTGTTTATTAAAAACGTACCAAATATTTAATGAAAAATTGACCTATTAACGTTATCAAAAATAATTCAACCACAGCTCATCTTTTTCGTCAAGACGTCAATTTTACGAATCTGTTATGGGCGTATCGATTTTCAATAATTTTGACCGTCAAAATGGCGTTAACAATATTGCTACTTTTCTTAGCAGCGTTTTTTGCAAATAACTTTACAACAAATTAACGTATCTGCACAAATCTTTCATATTTGAGTTGCTGGTATTTTCCTACAAATTTATAAAAAAAAATTGTTGCTCTGGGACATGTAGGAGCCGAGATAATTTTTTAAATTGTTTAAAGCGCCAAACGTTTATTTATTAATATTTATGGCCAAAATTGAAACTGGTTGTTAATAAGATCTTGAATTTTGTGAATTCATCAAGTCCTATTGAAAACGGGCCCTTTTTGAGGTCAAAATATAATTTTTAATAATTAGTGATTTTAGAGCGTCTTCAATTTGTTTGGCTCAAGGGACAGGGGAATTTTTTATCAAACGATTTTCAAATTGGGGTAGCGAGAAAAATTCGTCATATCTGCGTTATTTTCCGGCCAATTTCGAAGTTTTTTTTTTTTAATTTGGGGTAGCTCACGAAAATAGTAACAATGGGCACATTTGCAATATCCAAATAATAAACAAATAATTGTTATAAACAATTTATTATTTTTTTTTTTATTTTTTGGGCTTATGCAACTTATAATGTGCTAATGTATTAAACATAAATTTATAAAGATTATATAATGGTAACAATGCTGTAACATGGTATATTGTTTGATGGAGAAATAGTTTGTGTTACCATTATATAATCTTTATAAATTTATATTTAATACATTAGCACATTATAAGTTGCATAAGCCCAAAAAAGAAAAAAATAAAAAAAAAATAATAATAAATTGTTTATAACAATTATCTGTTTATTATTTGGATATTGCAAATGTGCCCATTGTTATTATTTTCATGAGCTACCCCAAATTAAAAAAAAAAACGTCGAAATTGGCCGGAAAATAACGGAGATATGACGAATTTTTCTCGCTACCCCAATTTGAAAATCGTTTGATAAAAAATTCCCCTGTCCCTTGAGCCAAACAAATTGAAGATGCTCTAAAATCACTAATTATTAAAAATTATATTTTTACCTCAAAAAGGGCCCGTTTTCAATAGGACTTGATGAATTCACAAAATTCAAGATCTTATTAACAACCAGTTTCAATTTTGGCCATAAATATTAATAAATAAACATTTGGCGCATTAAACAATTTAAAAAATTATCTCGGCTCCTACATGTCCCAGAGCAACAATTTTTTTTTATAAATTTGTAGAAAAATACCAGCAACTCAAATATGAAAGATTTGTGCAGATACGTTAATTTGTTGTAAAGTTATTTGCAAAAAACGCTGCTCCGAAAAGTAGCAATATTGTTAACGCCATTTTGACGGTCAAAATTATTGAAAATCGATACGCCCATAACAGATTCGTAAAATTGACGTCTTGACGAAAAAAATGAGCTGTGGTTGAATTATTTTTGATAACGTTAATAGGTCAATTTTTTATTAAACATTTGGGACGTTTTTAATAAACAAATAGAATTTCTCGAACACTAATAAACATTTTGAAACGAAATTTTTTTTGTAAGTTGAGGGTAATGAGACACATATTTCACCAAAGTTTCAAGAGTCTAGCATTTTTCATTTCAGAGTAAAAAATGCTTGAAATTTTCGAAAATTTCGATGGTTTTCGGCAATTATTTAAATAAATAATCAATGAAATGAAATCAACCGGGGCTTAAATTAACCGGTTTGGAATTACCTAGTAAACAGAAGCATTCAAAAAAATTAATCTACTGCAGTCTTACTGCAATTTTTAAAAAACTCCAAATTTCATGATTTTTTCACATACAAGTGACTTATAAACAATGTTCTGTATATTTGATTTGGGAGGAATCACACCTGTTTTTACCTACGGCTATCTGAAACGAATTAGTTACAGATTCCCGTCTAATTCTACTGGCCTAAGAAATGTAAATAACACATCACGGTCGCCACAACCTCTGCCCATACGCCGCATTTTCCTCGCCCTAATGCTGCTCATTGAGGCAACCTGTACAAAGTCTATATGCCTTGGGCAAAGTTTACTAATAGTATTCAGTAAACTTTGCCTTGGGCAAGCCTTCGTCTCTGTAATAGGTAAAGTCGAATTCATTTTTGTACCGCAGATAAAAAATTACCGATAAAGGAACACGTGCGGCGGCTTGTTTGAACGTTAAAGAGGCCGCATTTCTGCTTTGTAAATAGGGCATTTTTTTCCCTGCTTTACAAATATGAAATGAACTATACTCTGTGACCGTAGTAAAAGCATATTTCCGAACTCCGTGTTGCTTGCGCCTCGATAAGCAATCTGCACGGTCGTCCGGGAATGTTAAGTTTTTCCTACTAAGCACACAATGTACTATTTAGCATCAATTCTCTTAGTAACTAGAAAATTTTTAGAGAAAGTTTATTTACATTTTTTACCTTAATTATTAACATTATTATATTTTTTTAACTTCCTACATATTAAAGGTAAAATTTGACGTCAAAACTGGTTTTTCTTAGTATACTTAACTTTCGGCAAGAAACAATTTTTGAGAAATTAATTATAAATAAGTTTTCTATTATGCTGCATACTGTCTGGCGATCGCACTGTATTTTTACGTAAAAACATTCTTCAAAATTCTTAAATATCAAATATATTGAATGTATATAATATGGTTAATGTATCCTTTTTTAGATTTGACTTACCATTTTTGTAATTTCGAAAACTTCGAATAACAAGAACCCCAAAATTATTAATTTGTAGGGCCAGACATATTCAACAATTACAAATCGAAATACATGCCTACGAAAAATATAAATTTACGAGTTAATTTCGTATTATTATACTTATATTCACGTATAATATAGAAATATCTGCATAAAATAAATCAAATGTAGTAATCAGTGTTAAATGTGGGCTCTTATAAATTTCATATAAAATGTAGTAATTTAAATAGCAGTCATTAACTTAGTATTACACTATAAACAGTGACCCATATTATGAATAAAAGCCATAAAACAGAGTTTCTTAACAAAATTTGATATTAAATTCGAAAACGCGACATAGATTTTAAAAATTACTCACACACTGTGTGACGTCATGCGCAAACCGGACGAAATTTGAACGCTTTGATATCATATCTTGTGTTGTTGTATCATGCTGCAAACTCATAATTTGAATTTTTGCATTCTTTATTCCTATTCGCGAAAATCACGTACCGCGAGATGGCGCTGAAAATTTAGTGTGTGTATGAACCAAGTGGTCAACAACAAACCTTTGACAGTGTTTTAACATTTCCGATAAATTTAGAGGTTAATTCTAGTAACAATATTTTTTTATTAAAGTATCGTGACAACCGTTTCATTAATTGATTACATTGCTATATTGTTTATAAACTATTTAAATATAATAACAACACTTTAAACTAACTTTTAATTTAAAAAATCACAAGATAAATTTAAGGAATCCGCGAACTGACAGTGATACATATATTTTAACATATTTTTTAAATGTGAAATAGATATTGGAAGTCCTCAAATAGTCTTTTAACATACAGAAATACAATAAAATTCCCGACAATGTTTTTGTACTATACCGGGTGACCACGAAATGACGCTCGCCCTTATATCTTCTTTGTTTTATAAGGTATAAATTTCAAATTTGGGCACGTCAAATAACGGTTAAATATGCATTATTTCAACCATATTATCACTTTCTATCGCTTCCGGTTTCACCGGAAATGACACTAACTTTCGTTTTTTAAATGGAACACCCTGTATATTTTTACATTTTTGGATTCAGGAGGCCATTTTGAATACAGTTATGGTATATTGAGATAGAAATATTACTTACAGATATTTTTATGATCAAATTTAATTTTTGATCTAGGTGGCCGTGACTCAAAAAACATGTTTTCTTTTGCTTCAATAATTAATCAAAAAATACAATTATGATATTATGTCGAATGACATTTGTGTTATTAGATCTTAAACATTTCGGAAATCGTCTATAAGCTAAATAAATTTAACGTTTGATATAAGTAACCACACTTAAACATTCTAATTCTAATGCATTGATACGGTATTTCGATTCAGTAGCTGACAAAGTATTACTTGCGTATAAGACTATAAGCTTTTCATCTTTCTCGCTCAACTGGTACAAAACGGCAGCTATGCCCATCAAGCTCGCATTGGTTTGAAGAAAAAATTATTTGTTTAAAGTCCGGTCTATGAAGCTCCAGGGGTCCCATTAAAATTGTTTTGATTAAGTCAAAGGATTGTTGTGCTTCCGTTCTCCATTTGAAACGATATTGTCCTTCGAAAGCAATCTGGTTAGCGGTTTGGAGATGATAGCTGGTAGGAATGTATTCCCTTACCCAATTGCATAGACCGAGAAAGTTGTTTCCGTGTGGTTGGGGCAGGATAATTTTGTATCTGTAACTTATGTTTTTCCAATGGTTGCGTAGTATTGAGGGAAATTTTGTGTCCAAGATAAGTGATTTCGCAAATAGCTGTTACACATTTTTCAGGAGAAACTTTTAAATTATGGAGGCGAAGTTTTTCAAAAACAAGTCGAAGATGTCCCATAATATGCTGTTCTATAGTCTCGCTATAAATTATTATATCGTCCAGATAATTAAACCTTGCAAAAATAATGTAGATAACCTGTTAAAACATCTCTTGCCATAAACTTTTGGAAAGTGCAGGGTGCAGTCTTAAGTCCGAAAGGCATAACATTGAATTGATAAGATGCGCGATCCGGAATTGTGAAAGCAGTATAGATTTTCGAATCTTTCTCTAACGGGATTTGCCAGTATCACTTTTAAGATCCAGCATGGTAAATAACGAGGCTTTTTCTAAATCCTTGATGCTTTCATATATTTTAGGCAATACAGGTGCTTCGTCTTCGGTTACTTCGTTCAATTTTCTGTAATCAATGCAAAATCTTGGTTTCTTATCTGGACGTTCTATAATAATGGGAGGTGAGCTATAGGGAGCTGTACTTGCTTCAACAACGCCAGCTTTAAGCATCTCTTTTATTTGTTCGTACATAATTTTCTTTTTAGCAAGAAACATTGGATATGGTCTGATGTTGAACGGGTGGTTATCCTTAACTCTTATTTTATGTTTAACACTGACGGTAGTAGCTTGAGTCAGTACTTCTGTAAATCGTTCAACAAATTCTAAGAATAAAGGCATTAATATTGGATTTGATACATTCAGGTTTTTAGGCAATTTTCCTTCGTTTCGTTCCTCGTTAATAGCTTGTACCCACGTTCGTCGGATCCCACATAGATGCATTTCCATTTATAATCAAACACAACGTTATTTGCATAAAGGAATGGAGCTCCTAGAATTAATTCTTCATTTAATTCGTGTATAGCTTGGAATTCTATAAAAAAGGGGACTTCTCAAATTCTTATTTCTAGTGTCGTAGTTCCTAAAGAGTTTACTACTCGATCACTGCAAGCTAGTGTAAATATTTGAGGTTCAGTGGTCTGGTCCAAAGACGAAAGAAATTGCGGTCTTATAAAATTCCTGGTTGTTCCAGTATCTAAAAGAACTTGAACTGACTGGCTATTTACCAGTGGCGGCTGCTCCGCAGGGGCTCTGAGGCTCGAGCCTCCCAAGAAGAAAGAAGAAAAAAACAACAAATGAAATATCTTAGTTTAGGTTAAACAATCTCTTAATATAAAATTTTGTTATCTATTTTCTTCTAAAGAATATTATATCCCATGCCATATTACGCTCGTGAATGCAGGCAACTACTTCATTTCCGTTCTCCGTTGATGGTTGCCCAAGCTCTCAGTCATAGATTGGCTCTCAGTCCAATCCCGGTTTTCTCGCACGATGGCTACAAATATTATAGCCGCGGTCCATCGATACTGGCGTGGCAGATCGGGCCAAATGCAATTTTAGCATGTAAAAAGGCTCTCGACTTGTGAGCCGCAATGCTGTCTCTGACCTCTGTTGTACTCTGTACTCTGTAGTAGTAGCACTCACGCGGTCGCCCGAGGTTGTTGTTTGTTATTGTATTTTTACGTGTGCCGGCGTAACTTCTATCAAATGGCAGATAATAGCGTACGGAACGTTTTAAAAAGTGATTATTTTTATTTTTTATAGAGATTATTATTTATATATGTGTATATAAATAACTTATTAATATATACCTATATATATAAAAACTCTACACCTCCTCGCTGGTTCTTGCTGGGCAATATTCTGTATTATTTATTATTTGATATACTTATATTTTTTAATACATTATATTAGCTAAGTAGAGTGTTTTATATTTATTGTAATAATAAATAATTTCTTCTAATCAAAATTTAAAAAGCATCACACGTTTATTAATGTCAATGCTGTTGGGGGATTTCTCGAGGCGGTTGGGTTGTCTTGCTCTTGGCCCCTCGTAAAGTTTTCCGTTCTTCTATACGGATTATTGCCGATATTGTACGGTGGTACAATCGATCAAGAAGAAGTCGTGGAAAAGTTACTACTGAAGAGCAGGACCGGTTTCTAGTTCAAATAGCAAGAAGAAATCCGAATGTTAGTCGAGATCAGGAGTCGGAAGGGGTACCTTTTTTTGGCAGAGCGCCAATCTAGAGACCCCCCCCCCCGTTTTCGAGGTCGCTGAACACGATGGTGGGGGTCCAAAAATTTTTTTTTTTCGAAACCCCTTCAAATTGGCCAAAAACCGCCCCCAAATCGCCCTCCCGCTTACAAATGATTTTCGAATCCCTTTTTTGACCTGATTAAGACTTCCTCGAGTACAGAGGTTCGGTCTTCCAGACAGATGAGCCAAACCACCCCCACCCCCTGATTTTCACCCCCTCCGAAGGGGTGGAAATGTATTTTTTCACTAGTAATTAAGTAAACCGGCCTCGTGTTTGTACGATTTTTTTTGTATTTTGATATATATATATACCGGGTGCCACAGGATACTGGCTCACACCTATATTTCTTTTATTTTTTAACTTTTCCATTTGAAATTTGGGGGGCATAAACTGCCGTTTAAAATGTATTTCTGCACATTACAAACACTATGGTACCACTTCCGGTTTATCCGGAAATTATCTCAACTTTCGATTTCCAAATGGAACACCCTGTATATTTTTACATATTTGGATGCAGGGCAACATTCTGCATACACCATGTAAGTTTCGCGAATTTTTGAGCCGATGTTCAATTTTTTCAAGCATTTAAAGAAATCCGTCTAGAGTGCTTTGGAATTCCAAAATTCGTAATACGGTAGGTAAACTTCAAAGGAAAAATATAATTTTTGCTAACAATAAACTGTTTACAAATGTCATCATTCTTTTGTTTTATAATGTGTCAATTCGTAGTGCAAAGGTAACTATGTTTTAAGGTTCAATAAAAGTTATTTTGAAAGTGGCTTTTATACTTTTAAACGAATGAAATAAAATTGAAAATAAATAGCACAGATATGAAATAGATATCAATGAAATCAGAAAGAAAATTATAATTTTTCAAAGACTATGAGCCACCACCTTCCCATTTGAAAAAAAAAATTTTCGATAAAAAAGTGATATGTTCAACTTTGGAGGCTTCGCAAACAGTTGTTAGTGAAACAAAAAGAAGAATTATATTTTTCCTTTGAAGTTTACCTACCGTATAACCAATTTTGGAATTCCAAAGCACTCTAGACTTATTTCTTAAGATGCTTGAAAAAATTGAACATCGGCTCAAAAATTCGCGAAACTTACATGGTGTATGCAGAATTTTGCCCTACATCCAAATATGTAAAAATATACAGGGTGTTCCATTTGAAAATCGAAAGTTGAGGTAATTTCCGGATAAACCGGAAGTGGTACCATAGTGTTTGTTATGTGCAAAAATACATTTTAAACGGTAGTTTATGCCCCCCAAATTTCAAATGGATAAGTTAAAAAATAAAGGAAATATAGGGGTGAGCCAGTATCCTGTGGCACCCGGTATATATATATATATATATATATATATATATATATATATATACGTACCCAACTACCTATACCAAGCCCGGTACATATCACAGGCTCTCAGAAGCCCAGGCTTCCTATTGCAGTTAGAAGTGTGTATTTCACGCGACTGCGCACAGGACAATTTATATACATTTAGCAACAGGAGAGGGGTAACCTTATATAATATTTACTTAAATATATATTTCCCAGTTCTTCCCAAGCCCCCTCAAGCCACTTCACATCACCACCTTACTAAGCCCGACTGTATATAGTTAATACAGTTTACGCATTTTGAGAAGCCCAGCAACGTTGCCTTTATTTTCATGTTCTCAAGTATTTTATTACAATAATTAACGTTTTGAAAGATTCGTAGCTGTTCAACAAAATTATTATAATAATAATTTTTCCTCAACATGGAGAAAACTAAAGGGCCCGCACAAAATACATATAGGCAAAAATGGCTCTAGGTGAATTTTTGCTAAAGTGTTAGTGTTAGTATGTTGTAGATTTTAATTTCCTGATCAGAACTGTCAAGGTCCTAACTCAATCCTGTGACTAGTTTTTAAGGTACAGGGTGTTAAAGATATAAAGTGGTTATTTTTATAAAATATGGTCCAAAAAAACCGGAATTTTCATTTTATCGTATAACTTCTTTATTTTTTCACCGATTTTCAACTTTTTGGATTCGTTTGACAGATAAATTTTCCAGCTATTTGATTCTCTATCAAAAACTGATATTATCACCATAAGTGTCAAGGCAGACGTATTTAAACTTGAGCAATTTTTAGTAACTGCTGGAATTTTGTTGAAAAGCCGCATTTACAAACGGTTTGTCATGACTGGTCTTCTGCCAATATTTTGGTGGGTAGGTTTTAAAAATCGGTCAAGGAACTACGGAACTGTACCAAAAAATGTAGATGCGTGTTGTAAACATTTCGGCAGCAATGGTAAAAACCGGAATTTTTTATTATCCTTTATAGCTTTTTTGATTCTTTGCCGATTTTAATTTTTTTCGGGTCATTTAAAACCCAAAGCCTTCCAGTACAATATTAAATCTCAGAAATTGACATGAATCATAAATCCAATATGGCGGAAGTAATCAAATTAACCTAATATTTAAAAGCCTCTAGAATTTTTTTAAAATGGCGAATTTAGGCTTTCTTTGATCTTGAGGCCTTGTCTTCTAAGAACATTGAAACGTATTATAGATCACGAAAATCGGTTAAGGACTTACGAAGATATGAATAATAAATGAAATCTAATTAAATAACGGGCTGAACCAGAAACATAATTTAATTACGAATCATTTAACTAAATAACAATAACTTATTGTCAAAATTAATACTTAAATAATGGAACATGACCTCCATTAGCGTTCACAACGAGCTGAACCTGCCTGTGCCAACCGTCTATTGCTTATTTAATAATTTGCTGGTTAGTTTCTTCCCAACAGTTTAAAATTCTTTGTCGCAATTCGCCTAAATTATTGAAATGACGACCATTCTTATACAACCGTTCTTGTAAATGTAAAAGTAATTGTCATGGGGATTAAGATCTGGACTATTAGGAGGCCAGTGTTCTTGTTCAATAAAATTTGCTGCATGTTCTCTTAAACATCCAAGTGTCCATCCTAAAATTTCATTGTAGTTACCAAGACCGACTAATTTGCATGAGTATGAAATCACTAATTTAAGGTAACATTTGACTCGGAACAACCTCGCAATACTGTTGAAAATTAAGCCGTATTCCATGTTCAATAAAAATTATGCTAGTTTTAAAACCTCTACAAATTCCCACAGATACTTAATGAAAATCTTGTCTTCATTTGACAGCACCATTATAACAAAACTAGGGACCACAAGACACTTTTTAAAAACAGCTGACTGAAATAACAGTTATGAATCAATGTTCATTTGTTTTGTAACCATGACGATAACTGCATAGGTAACTCTGTTAAGAATTAATTTGATACTGTTGTTGTGGTGTACATTGTACATGACTACGTTATACACCTTTATAAGTTCTTAACCGATTTTCGTGTTCTGCGTCACAATGTTCTTAGAATAGGCTTCAAGTTAAAAGAAAGTCCTTTAATTTGTCATTTTAAAAAATTCTTACGGCTTTTAAATATTACGTAAATTTGACAACTTCTGCCATATTGGATTTATAATTCATGTGAATTTCTGACATTTATGATTGTAGTGGAAGGCTTTGGGTTTTAAGTGACCCGAAAAAAATTAAAATCGGTAAAGGAATCAAAAAGTTTATAAATAAATAAATACACCACATGTAATTACGACCCCCTTTATCCCAGAAGGCTCTTATAGGAGCCTTGTGCGGGAGGGGGCTACACATTTAAAGACAAGGGACACACATCCAATACTCGTGTATAATGAAAAATCCCTCTCACAGTATTTTCCATTGCCACGACCGGGAATCGAACCCGGGACTTTTGGGTGAGAGGCAGGTACGCTACCATCTCGACCATCAGTTATAAAGGAAAATGAAAATTTCGATTTTTATTATGGCTGCCGTGACGTTTACAACACGTCTCTACATTTATTGGTGCAGCTCCGTAGTTTCTTGACCGATTTTTAAAAACTGCCCACCAAAATATTGCCAGAAGACCAGCCATGATCATAAAGCAAACCGTTTGTAAATACGGCATTTCAACAAAATTCCATCAGTTATTAAAAATTGCTCAAGTTTAAATACGTCAGCCTTGACATTTATGATCATTATATCAGTGTCTGATAGAGAATCATTTAGCTGGAGGCTTTAGCTGTCAAACGAGCCCAACAGGTTGAAAATCGATGTAAAAATAAAGAAGTTATGGGATAAAATGAAAATTCCGGTTATTTTTGGACCACCCGATATATTTATAGCAATATAAGGATTCGATTGCAATTTTTTGCATGAATGTTATTTCTTTAACTTCAAATAATATATTGTGACAAATATGTGTTTGTATACAGGGCGAGGCACAAATAAAATAGAGTAATTTTTAAAAATCGATTTTTTTCTGCTCAAACCACAAAATATTACAAAAATCTATTAGGAATAAAATATAATTTTTTGATGTTACCGGAAGCAATAATTTGTATTTCATACAGGACGAGTCAAAAGTATGGCATTGCGAATGACCCATTCTAATGGGACTTCCTGTATATTATCATATTAAGTTGGGCAAACCAGGTGTGTCTCCGGATGAGGTACCGCACTCTTGTAAACTTTCTTATATTTACTAAAAGTTATTCTTTATAAAAAGTTTTCCTTGCCATAGGAAGTCATAAGCAGTCGTCAAACTTAAGATAAATTATACAGGGTATTCTAAAAATTTTAAAATTTATGGACTTTTAAGTGAATTGCTTTTTTACATCTTTATTGAACATTTTATTTAGTGTTTCCAATTATTTAAAATACTTAATTTCAAAAAAATTACATTTCATTTAACTAAGTTGAGAACTATTCTACATGTAGACCTCCAAAAAGTACACATTTCTCTAATCTTTTTTTAAATTCTTCGTGTGCATTAGAGGTCACATCTTCATTTATGGTTGCAAGAGCTTCTACAATTTTTTGCTTTAATAAATCTACGTCGTCTTCGAAATCATTGCGGCCGAAATACTCGAACTCGAATTGTAGAATGTGCTGGACATCCGTCTTGTTGAAAAATTATTCTTCTACGTTTTAAATTTTCATTGTCCAATTTCCAAAACAAAATTATTTAAAAGTTCTAAATAAGTATCTTGGTTCAAAATTCTATCAATAAAATAAGGACCGTTTATTCTATGATGCAATATGTCGTTTTTAAACTTTCGACTGTTAGTGATAAATCGGAAAATTGGATTTTCCTGAGCCCAGTACCTACAATTTTGAGAGGAAACTATCCCATGGCCCATTAGTCTTAATAGTAGATTCGTCCACGAATAAAATGTTTCGATAAATTAATGATATATCTGTTAAAATTTTCTCACCCCGTTAAGCAAAAGTCCAGGCGGAGTCTAGCCTAAGCTATCTTCTGAATATGAGATTTGCTAATACCTAAATTTAACGACCATCTTGGGTGTTCTACAATCTACAGTCTAAAACTACACCGGTAGCAGCGTCATCTTCATTTAATTGTTTTTGTTTTTTTTCACATTTTTTACTTCCCCGGTGGTATCAAATTTATAAATTAATTTACATACTGTGAATCACTGTAACATCTGGATATTTCTCATTGAAAACTTCAATAGCGTATTTATAAGAAACATTTCCGATTCCATAACATTTGATCAAGTAAATTCGTTGTTCCAAGGTTAAGGCGCTTTTAGACAGTCATGCAAATTGTGCCAGTCGGCTTGTGTATGCAAATTTGCACAAATGTACTGAGTCGTTGTACATCTGTTTAGATGCTCATGCAATTTGCGCAACTGATTTGTGCATGCAAATTTGCACAAATGAACGTCGCTGTATTCATTTAACGTTCAGTCTACCTTACACAGTTAGTATATCAAAACTGTTGATTTTTGACAAAAAAAAAACGGGAAATTATGATAAGGAATTATTTTTTGCTACAGCTGTGGTTTGTGTTATATCAGACGTGCGACTGTCAAACATCGTTTACACGCTCATGCAAATACTTCAACCTCATATACGTACCCAACAACCTATACCAAGCCTGGTACATATCACCGGCTCTCAGAAGCCCAGGCTTCCTATTGTATTTAGAAGTGCGTATTTCACGTGACTGCGCGTAAAACAATTTATATACATTTTGCTAGAGGAGAGGGGTAACCTTATTTAATATTCACTTAATCATATATTTTCCAGTACTTGTAAAGCCACTTCATAGCGTCACCTTACCAAGCCCAACTGAGTTAATATATTACACTTATTTTGGGAAACCCTTATTTTCAACTCATAAGTGTTGAATGAAATTATTATAATAATAATTTGACCCAACATGGACAGAACTAAATTCATAAAATCCAGATAAAAAAGGTAACCCACATAAAGAAAATTTTCTGATATTAAAAAAAGTGCAAGTTAATGGTATATGCTTATTTAATTTTCCTATGAAACGAATATCTTGACAATTATTTAAATTATGAATAATATTTCCTGCACATATAAATAATAAAGCTTTAAATAAAGCATGAGTTAATAAATGAAAAAAAGCTAATTTATACTCTCCTAAAGCTAAAATCCTTATTATTAAACCTAATTGACTTAATGTTGATAAAGCAATAATTTTTTTTTAAATCAAATTCAAAATTAGCCCCTAAACCTGATATAAATATAGTTAAACTTGAAATTAATAATAAAATTAATATTAAATTTGAAGAAAAACAAAAATTAAATCGAATTAATAAATAAACCCCAGCTGTAACTAAAGTTGAAGAATGGACTAAAGAAGAAACTGGAGTTGGAGCTGCTATAGCAGCAGGTAATCAAGAAGAAAAAGGAATTTGAGCTCTTTTAGTTATAGCAGCTAAAACTACCATATATGAAATTAATTTTATAGAAAAATCTTCTTTTATTAAATCCAAATAAAAAATAAAATTTCTTCTTCCATAATTTATTATTCAAGCAATAGATATAAGTAAAACAACATCTCCAGTACGATTAGATAATGTTGATAATATCCCAGCATTAAAAGATTTAACATTTTGGTAATAAATTACTAAACAATAAGAAACTAAACCTAATCCATCTCAGCCTAATAAAATTGAAATTAAGTTAGGTCTAATAATTAATAATATTATTGATAAAACAAATATAACCACCAAATAAATAAATCGATTTAAATTTTCATCAACAAACATATATTCTTGACTATAATAAATTACTATAGAAGAAATAAATAAAACAAATCTTATAAATAATAACGACATTCAATCTAATAAGATAGTTATAATTACAGGTAAAGAATTTAATGTTAATAAATTTAATTCAATAATTAAATTAAAATTTTAGATTAAAAAATGTAGCCCAAGAGAAAAAAAGTGATAAAAAAATTAATAAAAATAAATTAAAATAAATTTACAAATAAAATAATTATCTAAAATAGAAAACTATATCTTTGAAATCACAAATCAATATTTTTTATAAACTACTTAGATTAAATTCATAACACCAAATATTCACCCTTTAAAATTAATAAATTTAAAGGTATTCAATGTAAAAATAAATATTTGCGTAACATTCCTTGATAAACAGAAAATGCCCCTGAATAAAAATTACCATGCTGAGAAGAAGAATATAAAAATAACGAATACACAGCTCTAAAAAACGAAATTAAAGATAAAAATAATATTCTTATTCAACAAATGAAATTAAACTATTAATTAACAAAATTTCTCCTATTAAATTTAAAGAGGGACGAGCCGCTATATTAGAAGAACAAAGTAACAATCGTCACAATGAAAGTCTAGGTATAATTTAATTTAAAAATCCCTTATTTAAATAAAGTCTTCGTCTCCCTATTCGTTCACAAGAAATATTAGCTAAACAAAATAAACCAGAAGAACATAATTCATGAGCATTTATCATTACCAGAGAACCTCAAAACCCTCAAATATTTAAAGTTATAATACCTGCTAATACTATCACTATATGTGCAACTGAAGAATAAGCAATTAAAGATTTTATATCTCTTTGACGAATACAAATCAAAGAAACCAAAAATCCACCTACTAATCTAATAATAATAATATAATAATTAATTTTTATTCCAATTTCAATAAATAATATTATTAAACGTAAAAATCCACAACCTCCCAATTTTAATATAATACCTGCCAAAATTATTGACCCTGAAACAGAAGCCTCTACATGAGCTTTAGGTAATCATAAATGAATAAAAAATATACGTATTTTAACAAAAAATACTAAATTTATACATAAATATATAAAAACTCTATTTACATTATTATTAAAAAAAATAAAAACTTAAAGAATTACATTTTTCATGATAAAAAAAAATTGAAATTATTATAGGTAAAGAAACTAATAAAGTATAAAATAATAAATAAATACCAGCTTCAATTCGCTCAGGTTGATAACCTCAACCAATAATCAAAATTAAAGTAGGAATCAATCTAATTTCAAAAAATAAATAAAAAATAAATAAATTTAAAGAAGAAAATGTTAAATAAAATCTAATAATAAAAATTATATTCTAATTTTTAGAAATAAGTGACTGGCTGCATGTAGAAATACTAATGCCATAAAACAATTTTAGAATACCCTGTAAAATGATCTCAAGTTTGACGGCTGCTTATGGCTTCCTAAGACAAGCAAAACTTTTTACAAAGAATGACTTTTTCTCGGCAAATCAAAAATAAAATAGTTTACAAGAGTGCGTTACCTGATCCTGGGACCCACTGTATTTTTCTCTTTAGATAATAGACTATTCTTAAATTCCAAACACTTTATAATTTTTTAATCGGTAAAACCGTTTAGAAAAAAATGCATAATATTCTAATTCTAACTTTAATTTTCTCTTATTTGATTCAGTTGCTTCCTTATGCAAAACTTAAATGGATGAACAGGTTTAACAGTTGAATAAACTGCATTTAACCATAAATTAAAAGAGAATTAAAATTGACATCGAATTACATCGACTAATTTAAAAATAATGACGGTTCGAGTTTCGTGATTATTTATAGAGTAATCCACCTAAAATGAACCCATTAAAAATTTATTGGCTTTTATTTTTATAAACAAAACTGTACTTGACAATAATTATTAGTGAAAATTATCATAGTACTGACTACTTCCAGTTTTTTAATTGGTGTATTTCTTAATAAAATGAATTTATTCACGGTAACTTTCAATTGTTTCATTAGAAGAGACAGCTACTTTACCTGATGCGATGTTGGCAAGTTTTCGGGCTACGCATCATACGAATAAAATACTGGGCTTCGCTAAATCGGTCATATATTATCATTGTATATACTGATCAAGTTGTGCGCCCTCTATATGAAATTTTCGGAATTAATTCTGTATATTTTGAGAGAAATACCGACCTTACCAAGCCCATCAAAAATTTGGGGAGGACGTTCCATTAGCCCTACCAAGCTTAACCACTTAAATATACACGTAAGTTTTTACCAAGCCCGGAGTCGGGCTTCGTAAGTAGGTGTCGGGCTTAGTATACTCTAAAGACATACAATTTTGGGCCTGATAATGCCGGTTTATATGTATATATATATATATATACGTGCACGGCTATCTTATTCGCCTCCATACATCACACAGGCACCCAAGCCTCCACGTTAAGGAAGTACGTTTTTTGTGTGTATTTTGTGCAAATGGTAAATAATAACACACCTCTACACAAGCACCAAGAGAGGGGTAAGAAATAAGCATTCTGAATATATACAAATTTTTGCCATATTTGTAAATGTAACACACCTCCAAATACTGAGTAGCGGAAACGCCTCTTTTGTATAAGTTTTTGTACACTAGAGTTCGGTTACACCTCCAGCAGTGTTGCCACATATTTTGAGCGGGAGTGGGGGGTGAGTTCGTATTAAGATGATGCGCTAGAATA
The DNA here is from genome assembly GCA_963680705.1 of Rhagium mordax. Taxonomy (NCBI): domain Eukaryota; kingdom Metazoa; phylum Arthropoda; class Insecta; order Coleoptera; family Cerambycidae; genus Rhagium; species Rhagium mordax. Next base: position 33,337,115 of record OY796658.1, on the reverse strand, counting down.
TTATTCGTTTGTGTAGCAGACCAGTATGGGTGCAGTCGTTTCGAAGTAAATTCGGACTTAATTTTTTTGCTGGAATCGGTTTTGAAACTTACCAAATGGTAACCTGGTCTGATATTGTTTAAAACAATTTTTGTTATAACAAATAGAAAAATTACGATTTTTTACTTAAACTAATTTTTTTTATATATTTTGACCGATTTCCAACAAGAACTGTTCATATTGTTTAAATGCCAATTGTTTCATTTCATAAATTTTTTCTCTTTCTTTTCTTTTTGGGGATTTATTACCATATCTCTTGAAATTCCTATCGAAAAATCTTGATTTATCTAAATAATACTCAAATTAACCAGTTTAAAACTGGGAAGTAACCTCTACTCCTTTGACGTGATGTCAGAGGGACAGTTAGAGCGTGATTTTTGACAACTAATATGAATTAAAAGAATACAAAAACACTGCGCCGGCGTTTCTTAAACTACATCTGTTTCCTTTTTCAAAGTTTAGGCTTTAGGTTTTTATGTAATGTGTAGAATAATAATAATAACAATTTTCTTTTACACCGTGTTATTCTATACGTAACATAAAAATCTAAAGCCTACACTTTGAAAAAGGAAACAGATAGATTCCAAAACGTCAGCGCAGTGTTTTTGTATTATTTTAATTCCTATTAGTCGTCAAAGAACACCCTCTAATTGTTCCTCTGACATGTCAAAGCTGTAGAGGTTATTTCCCAGTTTTAAACTGGTTAACTTGAATATTTGTTAGATAAAACAAGTTTTTTCGATAGTAATTTCAAGAGATATAATAAATCCTAAAAAAAGAAGAGATATTTTCAGTTATTAATTTTTAAAAATTAATAACATTAAAAATATCAAGTTAACGAAAAATAATTATTGTTGGAAATCGGTCGAAAAATATAAAAATAATTAGTTTGAGTAAAAAAATGTTATTTTTCCCTTTTTTTTAAACTGTTTTAAACAATATCAGACCAGGTTACCTTTTGGTAACATAGATTTTCATAATCGGCACTGTCTCCAGCAAAAAAAATCAGTCCGCATTTACTTCAAAACGACTGCGCCCATACCACCTGGTCTAAAATAAGTTAACAGTTTAAATTATGCTCAGCATATGAACACCTTTAAATTTAATAAAGCAAATTATCTGGGCTCTACAAAATCCTCGTGCAGTTTGTCAGATTAAAAGCTCTGGGCCGTTCATCGGTAAATGTATGGTGTGGAATTTTAGATAATAGAGTAATAGGGCCAATATTTTTTTAGACACTTTAAAAGGAGACATAATATTTTGCAATATGTCATTCCCAGTTCTTGTGCGCTTTATAATTTATCGCATTTTTGTCACTCTGTAACATTTTTGTATTGGGTAATAATATTTTACTTGCTTCCGTGTAGTTTAGTAATATAATAGCTTTTATTAATTTAAATAGAATAGAAAACTAGGTACTAAATTATTGGATTTTTTTTGTTAAAAATGACAAGAGTAGAAGAGGAGTCCAAATCCAGACAATAACCCCATTTTAGATTTCCAGTTGATATAAGCTGAACAGGAAGTTGACATATTCGGGTAGGGAATAAAAAACTAAGACAGGAATGTAGAAGTTATTTTACTTTGAGTCTCACCTGTTAGAATATACAGCACCTGAAAGTACCCTGTACTCGGAAATAGTTAATTTTGATGTATGGTGATATGACAAAGAATGCTTATAATTTTTAGTAGAATTCGAACATGCAAATATATAGCGGGTGTTCCATTTAAAAAATACAACTTTGTTCGCACACGTTCTTTAAAACACCTTGTATGCCAACTGTATAGTTGGTAATAAACTGCAGGTAAAGCCTTAAAATTTCGTAAAGAAATATATAGTTATTTAATAAAAATAATAAAATTAGAGGAGTAGTCACAATCCAGCCAATGACCCTTTACAAACTAATGACTTCAAAGAATTTACCGAGTTATTTTTTAGGTTTTACCTGTTAGTTTACCTTTAATAATTTTGAAAATATTTAAAAATCTTGGAAGGCTATTATGAAACAATAATATTTTTCTAAATTAGCATATCTATCTGAAGATTTATTGTTTTTTTATCATTTTTATTTAATTTGTTTTTGTCAATCAAGTAATAAAGCCGGCTACTCACTACGCGATACTTGGCAAGTGACTTGACTTGGAATAAATTCGGCAAGTACTTGTCCGAGTTCGAGTAGATTGTACACATTACGTGCTTACTTTGAAAGTAGCAATTATTTCGGGAAGTGCGAATCGAAAGACGAGTAATTTTTAAAGATGGACGAAAGTGACACTACGACAGCTCTAGCTGCTTTTATAACATTAAGTTATGGTCAGTTTGTATGCGTTTCCAAGCATCATGGATTTCGTTTCTATTTTTGTGTAATTTTTGAGATGGATCTCAAATAATCGGTTCCTTCTCATATAAATATCCAAAAACTGAAATGTTAAAACATTGGTCCATTCCATAATACCAATATATTAATAATACCAAATTTTAACACAACACAAGTTAACCACACATACTTTACTGTAAACAAGATCTGTATACTCGTGCAAGTAAAGTCCGCGTAATGTAGCGCTCACATAGGTACAATTATAAAAACAATAGACTCGCCCGCCTTTGACTTGGGAGAGTTTTCCGACACACGACGGGAAATGCAAGTAATTCGCCAAGTCTATGCGAATTTTCATACACACAACGTGCGACTTGCCAAGTACTTGATAAGTACTTACCAAGTACCGTGTAGTGAGTAGCCGGCTTAGGGTTTTTCTTTAATCACTCTTATAATTTATTTTCTCCTCATACAGACCATTTTTGGCACATTTCTCGAAAACTACTTAAACAAGTTGGTAAAAGGGTAAAATCTATAGAGTTAATTATTTTTTAAACAGAGTTTATATCATATGGTGTCCTATGTAAAAAAATATTACTGTTATAGCTTTGTGAAATATGACGAAGAAAAATTGTCAATATTATAGAAAAGTAACACTTTTTATAATATACTAGGTGACCTATATTTTGCTTTTCTAAAAGGCAAACAAAAAAATATAAATTAAATTCGTTACTTTTGGAACACAAAACATACCGTGCCTTTATTTCAAAACACTACACAAGAAAATATTCGGTAAAGCTCGTGAGTCCGACCGTAATAGTGGGGATAGCTGCCATGTATCATTGTCCATACGCAAACGCATTCATACGCGTTTGCATTCGTGAACGTGAATTTACCATGCACACGATACTCCCCACTACTTCGAATGTACACGATCACTTTATCTCCATGTAGCTACGAAAATTGAAGGCACGGTATACCTGGTGACCATGAAATGACGCTTGCTATATCTTCTTGTTTTGACAAGATATGAATTTTGAAAATTTGGGCACGTCAAATATCTCGACCAATTTTACATTTTCCGTCACTTCCGGTTTCACCGGAAATTAAACTAACTTTGATTTTTTAAATGGAACACCCTATATATTTTTACAATTTTTTGATTCAGGTCAGTTTGGATACAGTTATGGCATATTGAGATAAAAATATTAATGGCTGATATTTTTATGAGCAAACTTAATTTTTCTTCTAGGCGGCCGTGACCCCAAAAATATGTTTTATTTTACTTCAATAATTAATCAAAAAATGCAATTATGGTATTATGTCATATGAAATTTGTGTTATAAGATCTCGAACATTTCGGAAATCATTTTTTCAGAATAACTATTTTTTTTTTAACGTTATTTCAATAAAGCATTTTATGTTGTTCATATTTATTATACATAGAAATACATAAGAATAATATAACATTCAACAAGATATAAATGAAAAAAGAAACTCATAATATTTAACAGTGGATCTCTATGAAGCAGATGCCTTTGACCCCCTGAATAAAAAAATGTGAAAATACACGGGGCGTTCCATTTAATAATCCATTGTTAGCATCATTTCCTGTGAAACCGGAAGCAACCGAAAATGTTAAATTGGTCGAATTAATGCATATTCTGCCGTTATTTGACGTGTCCAAATTTGAAATTCATATCTTGTAAAGCCCAGAATATACCAGGTGACCACGAGATGTCACTTGCATCTATCTATATCTTCTTGGTTTTACAAGATATGAATTTCAAATTTGGGCACGTCAAATAACGGCTAATATGCATTAATTCGGCCGATTTAACATTTTTCGCTTCAGGCATTGAGTAAATAATATAAAGAGGCGCAACCGTCAAGGGGCCGAGATTTTAGTGTTGTATTTTTTTGCCAATAACTATAGAATTATCTACAATATTTAGGGCTATGCAATCAAATAACAAATACCTTCTCGTAGCACTAAAAATTGAAAACAATCCTGAAGCTATTGGCAAAAAATACAATACTAAAATCTCGGCCCCTTGACGGTTGCGCCTCTTTATATTATTTATTTACTTAATGCTTCAGGTATCGCCGAAAATGATGCTGACTTTGGAATTTTAAATCGAACACCCTGTATATATTTTTACATTTTTTGATTCAGGAGATCAAAGGCACCTACTTGATAGAGATCCATTGTTAAATATTATAACTTTTTTTCATTTCTAGTTGAATGTTATTCTTTTGTATTTTAATGTATAATAATATGAAGATATTGTGAATTATTTGGTACCACGTAATCGGTAATTAAATGCTTTATTGATATAACCCAGATAACACAAGGCTGCTCCTGGGACGTCCCAAAAGCATCAAGCCAGAACATTTGAAACATCCCAGGGACATCCCAAAACAAAGTAGGGACGTCCCAGCGCAAGCCGTTTGGGACTGTTCAGGATATCCCTGTCACGTCCCAACAACGTCCTTTCAGGTCGTGTTTGGACAATATTAGGACCTGATAAGGACATGCTCTAATAGCATACCAGATATAAAACCTACATCCAACTGGATTCAAAATAAAATAGTAATTGACAATGAAATTATTTCCACAAACACCAAAAAGTTTATTACAGTCGACGAGCTTGGCCAACATGGCATCATTGGCAGATGCTTAAAACTGTTTATCACCTCCCAATGATGTCAACTTGGTTGGCGAAACGTGGGTCAAGTTCAGTATAATAAGTATTTGAGTATCTACTTCGGTGTCAATGTCGCATCAAAAGTTCAAATAACCCTTTACAGGAATACTGATCATTTATTCAAAGGAAGGAACATCACAAATTAATAGGCATAATGAAGCGTAAAAGAATACAATAATCAATCTGTAAAAGACCACTTAACTTTTAACAAAACACCAGACCAAAAAGACACCAAACACCAAACAAAACATGCACGCAGCCATATTGCTCTTCCGCTTGCACACGCGTAGGTAGAGCTTGGTCCGTTACATTTATTAAGCGGCGGCAAATTTAAAATATTTGAGTACCCAACAGACCTTGAAAATTTGTTTACCAAAAGTTCCTTTGGCTTTATCACAGAAGAAAAACTTTTAATAGTAATTCTAATATTATACTTAATACCAAACATACTGAATATCAGATTAAACGATTAAAAATTAGATTGTTTCCACATTTTTATAATTATTCTACTCTTTGTTTTTGTTGAAGGATTCCTGATATAATATTTATTTAATAAATCACTCCAAAATAACAATATTTTTAGGTTTAAAAAATAGTTTTCAATATTTTCGACCGTCAATTGTGATTGAGCATGTGCATTTTACACTTGTTTTTTTATAAAATACCTTACCCAGAATAATATCCAAGTCCTTAAGTCCTTGGGATGTTAGCCTGGGTTGTTTCACTATTTGGGACATCCCAAGGATTTTCTTAATATAACTCTACAGGGACGTCCCTGACGGTAAGTCCCAGGGTTGTTTCCGTGGGATATTTCAGTCCTTGGGACGTCCGAGGGACATTTTGCCACGACGATCCCATATGGAACGTAAAAGCTCATATATGGACATCCCACGGACATTTTGTGCTAACTGGGAACGTAGTGAGCCACAATGGTGCCATTTAAAAAAAATTAGTTAATTTGGAAAAATGATTTCCGAAATGTTTAAAATCTTATAACAGAAATGCCATGTGGCATAATGTCAAAAATATATTTTTTGATTAATTACCCAAGCAAAGCAAAACATTTTTTGGGATTACGGCCGCCTAGATAAAAAATTAAATTTCCTCATAAAAATATCAGCCATTAATATTTTTATCTCAATATGCTATAACTGTATCCAAAATGACATCCTGAATCTAAAAATGTAAAAATATGTTCCAAATAAGGTATCACAAGTCCTTACTTCCCATTAAAAAATTTAGGGGTTGCAACTGCCACTCGAACGGGGCTGAATTAAAAGATGAAATTTGTACGTTGCAGGATGTCATTTCAGAATCCAAAATCGACGTAGGTACCTAGGGATTTTTAAAAAATATGCACAATAATTGAGATAATGAATTTATTTCATTTGGCTGTTCCACACTGTATGTATTAACAAAAGAACATTACTTAACTATTTGATATGACATGTTGCTAATAAAATCTTAAGCTTGTTTTTTATGCAATATATATCCACTTACTTTTGAATAATGTCGAATCTGCAAATAAAGTCATAATTGGTTATAAAAATTTAAAAAGAATAATACTACTTACCCATATCTGTATTAATAGATTGTCGAGTTCATCATCTTCAGGTTAGAGCTGATCTTTTAACACCTTTGTATAAAATGTGTATGTGTATCTATTTAATCTACTCAGTACAGTTTACAAATTTTAATATTTTTGATACTGTTCATTTACAGATTTTATTATTGCTAATTTACATATTTTATACTGGTTTAATAACTGCAATTTTAGTTACTTTTTTATGAAAAACATGTTGAATTACTACGTACACTACCAACATTAATTTTTCAACCAAAGGAATAAATAAATAATTTTACACACACCAAAATCATTCACACAAATTTTTGTTCTGAATAAATAAAAACGTTAAATTATGTTTATTCTTATTTTGTTTTAAATAAGCTACTTCCAAATTATTTTTGAACTAATTGTATTTTCTGAGCCTGAGTAATAATTGTAATACTCGTCTATTTTAATTAATCATTAATCAATATGTCAATCTAGTACTAACACTAGTTACCAGTTGAACAACTATATTACTTCATGAACAAAGCTAGTACGTATACATGTTAATAAAATATTATTGAAGTCAAATCGCACGCGAGCGCTTTTCCACAGAAGGTAAAATAACTCCAATGAATAATATTTACACACATATAAAACTAACTTACTAACTTACCTCCGTACACTGTTGCCATATTTCTGAGGTGTATTGGTGTAGAGAACATGTGGAGGCAAATTCTGCTTAACCATCATTTGTAGCGTATATGCGTATTAACTGGTGGCGCCTACTAGTGGAATTACAGTGAACTACATTGTATAACTGTATATGTACACCATACCAATTGGCCTCCGACAGAAAATTTGGGAAACGCCTACTAATGACGTAATAATGACAATGAACATGTTTTACACATAGGTTCGTATTGGTCACCGATTTTTCGAAGTCGCCTCCGATTTTGGAGGCGTATTCGTTAAATACGTATATCATTTTGGAGGTGTATAAGACACTTTGCATATATATATATATATATATATATATATATATATATATATATATATATATATATATTCTTCCTCGTTTTTAAAGATATCGGGATAAAATTTTGCATGGTGAAATTAGGTAAGATTTCCAACTTTTTGAAACTTATCCGCCATATTTGTCACTTCCGGTTTCACCGGAAATTACCCCAATAGTTTTTTCTAAATGGACCACTCTGTATGTTTTTACATTTTTATAAAGATCAGATGGCTGCGAATATGTTAAAATTATTTTTGTTCTAATGTAATTCAAATTTTGATCAACCCTGTATATTTGTGTTAATATTTTATGATATAAATCATAAATTTCTTAACAAGAATAATTGTCATTCCTGCCGATAACGATTATACAGTACAGAACATTTGGTACCGTTTAACCCCTACTAAATAGATCTTTCTGAATATCCTGGTGGCCCATATCATAATATTAAAAAAAAGTTATTTTAAAAAATTTTATTTTAATGAGTTTGGAGCACCATGTATGATGTATTATTGGACATATCGACGTTTTCGTATTTTTTATGTGTATTACATTGGAACAAAAATAATTTTAACATATTTGCAGCCATCTAAATTGACAACTAAAATTTGAATTATTTTTTATGCAACCCTGTATAAATTGTTCAAAATAGCATAAATGTATCCAAAATGTGATCTTTATTTAAAAAATGTAAAAACATACAAAGTGGTCCATTTAGAAAAGACTATTGGGGTCATTTCCGGTGAAACCGGAAGTGGCAAATATGGCGGATAAGTCTCAAAAAGTTGGAAATCTTACTTAATTTCATCATACAAAATTTTATCCCGATATCTTTAAAAACGAGGAAGTTACAGGGGTGGCCCACTATTCGTTTATAGCCGGTATAAAAATACAAAAAAAATCGTACAAACACGAGGCCGGTTTACTTAATAATTACTAGTGAAAAGGTTCTTTTCATGAAAAAATGCATTTTCCACCCCTTTGGAGGGTGCAAATCAGGGGGTGGGGGTGGTTTGGCTCATCTGCCTGGAAGACCGAACCTCTGTACTCGAGAAAGTCTTAATCAGGCCAAAATAGGGATTCGAAAATCATTTGTAAGCGAGAGGGCGATTTGGTGGTGGTTATGGCCAATTTGAAGGGAAAAAAAATTTTGGGACCCCCCCATCGTATTCAGCGACCTCTAAAACTCTCTGGATTGGCGCTCTAGCAAAAAATGGAAAAACCCGAAAAAATCCCGATTCCTGACCTCCAATATGTATCTTATCCCGAGCTTCAAAGGTAACATTTGCAAGTTATGGGTATTAGCGTTTCCGTCGAAACGAGCAGGAAAAGGCTTCGAGCTCGAGGATTATTTAGCAGAAGACAGTTAAGGGTTCCCGAACTATCAACACAACATAAAATTGACCGTTTACAATGGTGTTTGGAGCATCAAAACAGGACTATAGAAGACTGGCGAAATGTCTTATTTTCAGATGAAACCTGAATTGGCCTTCGTTCAGACGATCGGTGATTCGAGTTTTGAGAGGTCGTGGGAGACAGGCTAGACTCGCTGTTGCCAAATCTGTCCCCAAATACAAAGGAGGAACTGTAATGTTTTGGAGTGGAATTATGATGGATGAGAAAACTCATTTACTTCCCATAAGACAAAACTTAACGGGTCCTAGGCATGTTGATTTAATTCTAGGACCCATAGTAAGAAACTGGAGAGGCGCTCTTGGCGAAATTTTTTTATTTATGCACCATAATGCACCTCCTCATAAAGGCAGAGTCGCCACAAATTTTTTGGAAACAGAAGGTGTGACTATTTTACAGTGGCCTTGTTGTTCACCTGACCTTAATCCCATAGAAGACTTATGGGATATGATTAAAAGAAGGATTAGAGCTCAAGTCACTAACCCTGGCAACACAGACCAACTGATTCAAGCAGCTTTAGAAGAATGGGAAAATCTTCCCCAAGAAAATATTAATAACCTAATCGAAAGCATGCCTCGTCGAATTCGCGCATGTATTGAGGCTAGAGGTGGCAATACTGATTATTAAATTAACAAAAAAATGATTATTTGTTTCTTAAATTGCCTATTACTTTAAAGTTTTTGTTTGAGAAAAAGATATGTTTTATGTTTCGTGTTATTACAGAACTTATTTAAAAAGTTGTTGTTTATTTTTTCAATAAAAGTGGTTTGCATACACCTCTATTTATTTTCTATCAATTTCTCTTTTCTTAAAATTTGATCAAATAGGAGGGGGTGTAAACGAATAGTGGGCCACTCCTGTAACTTCCTTGTTTTTAAAGATATCAAGATAAAATTTTGCATGGTAAAATTAGGTAAGATTTACAACTTTTTGAGACTTATCCGCCATATTTGTCACTTCCGGTTTCACCGGAAATGGCCCCAATATTCTTTTCCAAATGAACCACCATGTATGTTTTTAAATTTTTTTAATAAAGATTACATTTTGGATACATTTGACCAATTTATACAGGGTTGCACGAAAAATAATTCGAATTTTAGTTGTCAATCTAGATGGCTGCGAATATGTTAAAATTATTTTTGTTCCAATGTAATTCATATACAAAATACGAAAACGTCAATATGTCCAATAATACATTATACAGGGTGCTCTAAACTCATTAATATCACATTTTTCAAAATAACTCTTTTTTTTTAAATGTTGTGATATGGGCCACCCAGATATTCAGAAAGCTCTATTTAGTAGGGGTTACCGAAAGTTCCGTAATGTGATATCGTTACCGGCAGGAATGAAAATTTTTCTTAAGAAATTTATGATTTATATCGAAGTTCAATTAAATTTTGATCAACCCTGTATATTTGTGATTAAAAAAATAATTCGAATATTAGTTGTCAATCTAGATGGCTGCGAATATGTTAAAATTACTTTTATTCCAATGTAATTCATATACAAAATACGAAAAGGTCAATATGTCCAATAATATATCATACAGGGTGCTTTAAACTCATTAAAATAAGATTTTTCAAAGTCACTCTTTTTTTTTAATATTGTGATATGGGCCACCCGGATATTCAGAAAGCTCCATTTAGTAGGGTTAAACGGTACCGATAGTTCCGTAATGTGTAATCGTTACCGGCAGGAATGACAATTTTTCTTAAGAAATTTATGATTTATATCGAAGTTCAATTAAATGTTGATCAACCCTGTACCCTAAACTCTAAACCCTAAAAAATATCACACTTTAACGTTTATACGTCTGGTGGTCTGTGTACGTCTGCTATCTTACAAAATAGCAATAATTTTACAAAATCATAATTATAATATCGCATTTCGTACAAATGGTTCATTATCTAGTTTTATATTAAATAATAAAGATAGAGTGGATATCACTTTACGTTGCGGTGTTTATAAATTAAATTGTTCCTGACCTTCATTATTCTATATCGGTCGTACATTCAGGATTTGGATGTACCGGGTGGTCCGTATAAAATTAAACCCCCCTTTATTTCATTAATTTTTAACATATTCTAGAGATTTAAAAACGCATTCTGTCATAGACACTGTCAGTATCAGCTTTATGCTGATGATTTAAAAATTTATAATAAAATTAATTGTCTTGATGATGTTGAACTCCTTATATTAGACTTGCAGAGTATTCATAATTGGTGTTGCAAAAACAAACTACCTATAAACGTAGAAAAATGTAATGTTGTTACTTACTCACGTCGTATTAATCTGCTCATCAGTGAATATAAAATAAATAATTGTGTTATACAAAGGGTTGATAGTTTTAAGGACTTGGGTGTGACATTTGACAGTAAAATGACCTTTGTTTCTCATATAAACAGTATTGTTTTTTCTGCTATTAAATCATTAGGATTTATAATAAGAAATACTAAAGGTTTTAATAATGCTCATACATTTACACTTTTATTTAATACATTTGTTAGAAGTAAACTGGAATATGCCGATATAATTCCACACTGTGCAATTCATATCAATCACTTAGAAAAAGTTCAAAGAAAATTCTTAAAATACCTATGCTACATCGAAGATAATATTTATCCACCTCTTGGAATTGACAATGATGTACTACTAAATAGATTTTCTTTTAATTTACTTCAAACTCGACGGGAGATGCATGGAATTCTACTATTATATAAAGCAATAAATAACAAACTAGATTGCTCTGATTTATTAAAGCTCATAGATCTGCATGTTCCCTCTAAATCAACTCGACTCCATCAAACATTTCATATAAAAAATTTTCGTACCAATCTACTAAAAGTAGAAGAGTAATAGCGGATCCGAGGCTCCCCCCACCACTTGCTCCCCCCACCACTTTTTTTGGGGTGGGGGCAATTATAGTGGGGGGAGGTAATTTGTAATTGCAATAAATGTAATTAGAATAATTAGATTGGGAGGTAATTTGTAATTGTGTAATTAGTAATTTGTAATTGCATAATTAGTAATTTGTAATTGTGTAATTGGATTATTGCGCTGTAATTAGACTAGTATAATTGCAATATATCTAATAAATGTAATTAGAATAATTAGATTGGGAGGTAATTTGTAATTGCGTAATTAGTGCTTTGTAATTGTGTAATTGGATTATTGCGCTGTAATTAGACTAGTATAATTGCAATATTTCTAATTGAATTGTACAATTGCATATTAATTAGCGCATCAATTGGAGAAATGAAAGTAATTGGCTTATTGCGCTGTAATTAGATTAGTATAATTGTAATATATCTAATTGAATTGGTACAATTGTATATTAATTAGTGCATCAATTGGAGAAATGAAAGTAATTGGCTTATTGCGCTGTAATTAGACTAGTATAATTGCACTATTAGGTAATTAGGCAATTAAAGTGGAGGGAGGTAATTTGTAATTGCAATAAAGGTAATTAGGTAATTAGAGTATTGTCGATAATTAGTAATTTGTAATTGCGTAATTAGTAATTTGTAATTGCGTAATTAGTAATTTGTAATTGTGTAATTGGATTATTTCGCTGTAATTAGACTAGTATAATTGCAATATATCTAATAAATGTAATTAGTCTGGAGGGGGGATAATTAAAACCCAATTGTCGCGAGAAATGAAAGTAATTGGATTATTGCGCTGAGAAATGAAAGTAATTGAATTATTGCGCTGTAATTGCGTAATTAGTAATTTGTAAATGTGTAATTAGACTATTTGCGCGTTAATTACACTATTTTATATAGTCTGGAGGGGGTTAATTAAAAAACCCAATTGTTGCGAGAAATGAAAGTAATTGGATTATTGCAATTAAACTAGTATAATTGCAATATATCTAATTGAATTGGTACAATTATATATTAATTAGTACATCAATTGGAGAAATGAAAGTTTATTACGCTGTAATTAGACAAGTATAATTGCAATATATCTAATTGAATTGGTACAATTGTATATTAATTAGTGCATCAATTGCTAAATTATGCGCTCTTAATTGTCAAAAATATATGTCATTCAATATCGCTAACAAGGGATCTGGTAACCAAAGTCAGCTTTTATGCGATTCGAATAGGACAAAAGGTTTGAACCGCATACTAAAGGAGTCATTCATTGCCACTGACAACGTTATTTACTGTCGTATATAATTTCTCGAAACAGGTGCCTATCTGAAAATCAAATCACTCGTATTTCACATACCCTACTGTCACTGTGCCTTTACAAATTATTAAAATTTCAAATTGTAGGTAGTCTTCGACCAGTATTCCATTAAAAAAGGCACACTTTCTATACTTTCCGACGTTGAATCTATTTTTTTATTATTATGGCGATTTAGTGATCGATTTATTAGAGCTTAATTTGATTATAATTTAGAATATGAAGGTTTTAGAGCAAGGAGCTAATTCACTATTAAATATAAATTACCAACTCGATCACAAAGTATATTTGCAGTCTGGTGGGGGGATAATTAAAACCCAATTGCCGCGAGAAATGAAAGTAGTTGGACTATTTGCACATTAATTACACTAATTGAATTGGAGCAATTGTTGTATATTAATTAGTGCATCAATTGCTAAATTATGCGCTCTTAATTGTCAAAAATATATGTCTGTCAATATCGCTAACAAGGGATCTGGTATATTAGCAGAAATGCATTTATTTTCTAGGGGTAAAAGAACAAGCGACATCGCATTTATTTTCTAATGATCAAAGATTAAATCAGCTTTTTAGTTTTTACTGTCGCATATCTCGAAACAAAATAGTTGGTTAAATTTATAGCTCCCATTTGTTCGACAGACAATAGGTCTGCATAAAGGACACAGCTACGTAGGCCAGGTGGCTCGCGCGAACGGTACCTATCTGAAATCGAGGTAATGCCATTAAGGCGGTCGACTTAAAACCGTCAATAATACAATTTGGTATTTAATTTCTAGTCGAAATGCATTAATTTTTCTAAGGACAAATATATTGCACAAAAGATTAGCCATCTCTTATCTAAACAAAAGATACGTCGATTTTTACAAAACAAAGCCACACAATTACCTGAAATTTTAAACTTAAAAATAACAGGTGAGAGTGTGATTCGAATAGGATAGAAGGTTTAGAACTGCCTACTATAAAGAAGTCATTCAATGTCGTTAACAAGGGTGGCAATATATTAGCTTATCAAAGATAGATATTGTCATAGTTTTAAAACATTTTCTATACGAGATAGTGGAGTACCTAACTAAGAAGCTAATGTAGATACATAAATAATGTTCTTTTATTTTTATTGCCATATTTATTACATCAAATATTGTATGTATTATGTAGTTATGATGGTATATTTTATATTATATTATAAGGTTAAATAAATGAAATACACATTAAAAGATTACATTAATTTTATTTCCTATTTTTTTATTACACAACTAAAAACAGCCATAGTATAATTAAAACAGTTTTATTTTAAATACACAATTACATTTTTGAGAAAATAAACATAGACACTTAGTAGATCAAACTTTATGGTGTGATAAACTACCAAAATAATATGAAAAAAGTTCATATGTAAATGTGGGCCGGGAACACATAGTTCCGAGATACAGGGTGTTAAAGAAACATGCAAAATTTTTTTTGTTGTTTGAAACACTGAAATGATGGCACACTATATTGCGCTCTAATTAGACTAGGTGCAATTTCTCGAAATTCTATGGTTTATTACCTTATAGAAAAGCAGTATATCTTAAGATATATTTACAGATCAGTATACATCCAACTTGACGGCGTTTTAACAAAAGCAAGCGGAAACGATGACTACTTTGATAATGCATTAAAATGCAATATTTTAACGGAAATTACAGCGATGCTTTAATAAAGCTCTGGAAATGTTTAATACAGGAAATTCATATCAACGGAAAAAAATTAAAAGCCTCCTATTATGTTGCAGAAATTATTGATTTAATCATGAATATCGGTTCAAATAAAATCCAAAGATTAGATATAAATAAAGTTTCTTTTAAAGTTTTTGCATGACGGGTGCATTTACGGTATACATTGTTCATTGATGGTACTAAGTCGAAAACAACATGCAATTCCCACTTTACCGATAAAAAAAAAAAGTCAATTAATGCTGCTAACAAGAATTTAACAAAAGGACACGGTCAAGATCTTTCAACTTAAATAAACAATAATAAAATTTTCAATGATTTACAAATTTTAACATACAGGGTGCCCCGAATTGTACAGATCAAACACATGTTCTAAAAAAATATATATGGGGTGTTCCATTAAAAGACACACTTTCTATACTTTCCAATGTTGCTCTATAAAGAACTACTGATAATAATTGCAGGTAATTGATGTGTATATTGATGCAATGTACGTACAGATTGACATATTAGATATAGAAATAAGTGTGAGATCATAATTAGAAGCATGAGTTACTCCTACTAAATAAAAGTCGAGTTCTATGATGAAAACGACAGACTTGTTAATGAAAAAGTTATTGAGCGTTATAAATTTCGATGTATTAAAGAAACATTTAATCTAACAAATATGAACCATTCTTACTATAAAATATCAGGATGTTTTGTGGAGTACCTATTTAAGAATATTATTGAAAAAATATCAACAACAATATGACATATATAATATTCATTTTATTTTTTATTGTCATATTTATTACACCAACTATTTTATGTATATGTAGTAAACAATAGTTAATTTTTCATAAATGAAATACACATTAAAAGTTTACATTCAATTTATTTCCTATTTTTATTACATAGCTAAAAATACCTAATTATAATTAGATTTCTGTAATTGCAATGTATACGCTTGTATACTAAAATATAAGGGCAGGTAGTTACACCATTCAACAAAGCATCAATGTTTGTTAACTGTATAATAAATAGGCGAAATAAATCCACAAAAATCACTTGTTAGTACAATGCCCATAAAATATTTTTTCTTTTGTAAAAGGGACATTAAGGAAGACATTATAGTCAGTAAATATTGATTGTTATCAAATGGAATCCCTGCCTTTCGATCGACCTTTCCCACGAGATTGACTAGATAAGAAAGATACGTTAAGATACATTTATATCGGTATTTGTTTAACGATCAGATCATTTTTTGCAAAACTAGTAATGTCTTACAAATATCATAAAAGGAAAACGCAAGATTGACCAGTAAAATCAATTGTCTCGCCATTTAGATTCCCGGTCGTGGAATTAGTTGCTAGATTGATTATTTGTTACAACACTGAAAATGAAGAAGTATTAGAATGGGACTCATGATATAGTTGAGGCGATAAGAATTAACAAGCGCCTAGGTACGGGTTTCAACTTATAGTAATTGTATTTGTATATATGAACCAAACTTTACGATGTGATAGAACTTTAGAAAATATGAAAAAAAAAAAAAAAGTTCCTGTAAACTTGGGCCAGGAAAACGCTTAGTTTCCGAACAAAACACAAAATACTAGGGTCATATTGATGTGGCATTCTGTGATGGAGGTAATTGGAGTGGTATAATGCAATTAAGTCATTCTGAACCGAGCCATCTAATGCGTTATAAGTTAAATATGCATCATCATGTCTGCATGTGTGAACTTTTAACAAATCTACAATGTTTTACGTTATTACATTACAAATAAGTTTATAATAAATTTTAAAGTGAAATTTTAATATATTACTTACCTTGTAAATAGTATTATTATGTTATGTCCTTTGTAATGTTAAAACATGTTTTTATTCGTATTTATTTCTTTGTAATTTCACAGTCAACTATTTTACATACATATTATGTGGAAAAGGCTTGTTTATTTGTGATTTCGATTCTATATATTCTTTGTTTTGTGTTAATCTTTTGGCAAATGAACCATTATTATTATTATTATTATTATTATTATTATATAGAACGATTTAATTCGTTTATTGCTAGAACTAGATGAATTAATATGGTTTGTTATAAACTTTACTCTTAAAATGTATCGCTTCCAATAATACAGAATATTTTAAAACTTCTCTTTGTAACTTTAGACATAACTTTTAAATTTTAAATTCCGTAAAGAAAAACTTTGTGAGTCACTCATATTGTCTAAATTAAATTACTGTATTGTCGCTTTATCACATTCAGAATTCATAAAGTAAATAAACTAGAGTACTACTAATAGAAAAATACACAAAAGCAATATTGCATAAAAGTAATCTTTATTTCAGGGTAAAATGAGGATAATATAAGGATAAAGCAATAAGCAAGGATAAAACAAGGATAAAGTGAGGATAAAGTACGGATAAAGTATGGATAAAGGATAAAGTAAGGATAAAGGAAGGATAGAGGAAGGATAAAGGAAGGATGATGTAAGGATAAAGTAAGGAAGTAAGGAAGTAAGGATAAAGTAAGGATAAAGTACGGATAAAGTACGGATAAAGGATAAAGTAAGGATAAAGGAAGGATAAAGGAAGGATAATGTAAGGAAGTAAGGATAAAGTAAGGATAAAGTAAGGATAAAGTAAGGATAAAGGAGGGATAAAGTAAGGATAAAGTAAGGTTAAAGTAAGGTTAAAGTAAGGATAAAGTATGGATAATGTAAGGATAAAGTAAGGAAGTAAGGATAAAGTAAGGATAAAGTAAGGAAGTAAGGATAAAGTAAGGATAAAGTAAGGATAAAGTAAGGATAAAGTAAGGATAATGTAAGGATAATGTAAGGATAAAGTAAGGATAAAGTAAGGATAAAGTAAGGATAAAGTAAGGATAATGTAAGGATAAAGTAAGGATAAAGTAAGGTTAAAGTAAGGATAAAGTAAGGATAATGTAAGTATAAAGGATAAAGTAAGGATAAAGGAAGGATAAAGTATGGATAAAGTAAGGATAAAGTAAGGATAATGTAAGGATAATGTAAGGATAAAGTAAGGATAAAGTAAGGATAAAGTAAGGATAAAGTAAGGATAATGTAAGGATAAAGTAAGGATAAAGTATGGATAATGTAAGGATAAAGTAAGGATAAAGTAAGGATAAAGTAAGGATAATGTAAGGATAAAGTAAGGATAAAGTAAGGATAATGTAAGGATAAAGTAAGGATAAAGTAAGGATAAAGTAAGGATAATGTAAGTATAAAGGATAAAGTAAGGATAATGTATGGATAAAGTAAGGATAAAGTAAGGATAATGTAAGGATAAAGTAAGGATAAAGTAAGGATAATGTAAGGATAATGTAAGGATAATGTAAGGATAAAGTAAGGATAAAGTAAGGATAAAGTAAGGATAAAGTAAGGATAATGTAAGGATAAAGTAAGGATAAAGTAAGGATAAAGTAAGGATAAAGTAAGGATAATGTAAGTATAAAGGATAAAGTAAGGATAAAGGAAGGATAAAGTATGGATAAAGTAAGGATAAAGTAAGGATAATGTAAGGATAATGTAAGGATAAAGTAAGGATAAAGTAAGGATAATGTAAGGATAATGTAAGGATAAAGTAAGGAAGTAAGGATAAAGTAAGGATAAAGTAAGGGAGGAAACCTAAAATTATATAGGTATAAAAATGTGTCATCTTATTAAATTAATGTTAAAATTTCCCCCATATACTTATTATCTACTCTACATGTTTCTATGTTACCCCATAATTAATTATTTAACAAATCTACAATGTTTTACGTTATTATATTATAAATAAGTTTATAATAAATTTTAAAAGTGAAATTTTAATATATTAATTAATATATATATTATTTGTTACAACACTGAAAATGAAGAAGTATTAGAATGGGACTCATGATATAGTTGAGGCGATAAGAATTAACAAGCGCCTAGGTACGGGTTTCAACTTATAGTAATTGTATTTGTATATATGAACCAAACTTTACGATGTGATAGAACTTTAGAAAATATGAAAAAAAAAAAAAAGTTCCTGTAAACTTGGGCCAGGAAAACGCTTAGTTTCCGAACAAAACACAAAATACTAGGGTCATATTGATGTGGCATTCTGTGATGGAGGTAATCGGAGTGGTATAATGCAATTAAGTCATTCTGAACCGAGCCATCTAATGCGTTATAAGTTAAATATGCATCATCATGTCTGCATGTGTGAACTTTTAACAAATCTACAATGTTTTACGTTATTACATTACAAATAAGTTTATAATAAATTTTAAAGTGAAATTTTAATATATTACTTACCTTGTAAATAGTATTATTATGTTATGTCCTTTGTAATGTTAAAACATGTTTTTATTCGTATTTATTTCTTTGTAATTTCACAGTCAACTATTTTACATACATATTATGTGGAAAAGGCTTGTTTATTTGTGATTTCGATTCTATATATTCTTTGTTTTGTGTTAATCTTTTGGCAAATGAACCATTATTATTATTATTATTATTATTATTATATAGAACGATTTAATTCGTTTATTGCTAGAACTAGATGAATTAATATGGTTTGTTATAAACTTTACTCTTAAAATGTATCGCTTCCAATAATACAGAATATTTTAAAACTTCTCTTTGTAACTTTAGACATAACTTTTAAATTTTAAATTCCGTAAAGAAAAACTTTGTGAGTCACTCATATTGTCTAAATTAAATTACTGTATTGTCGCTTTATCACATTCAGATTTCATAAAGTAAATAAACTAGAGTACTACTAATAGAAAAATACACAAAAGCAATATTGCATAAAAGTAATCTTTATTTCAGGGTAAAATGAGGATAATATAAGGATAAAGCAATAAGCAAGGATAAAACAAGGATAAAGTAAGGATAAAGTACGGATAAAGTATGGATAAAGGATAAAGTAAGGATAAAGGAAGGATAGAGGAAGGATAAAGGAAGGATGATGTAAGGATAAAGTAAGGAAGTAAGGAAGTAAGGATAAAGTAAGGATAAAGTACGGATAAAGTACGGATAAAGGATAAAGTAAGGATAAAGGAAGGATAAAGGAAGGATAATGTAAGGAAATAAGGATAAAGTAAGGATAAAGTAAGGATAAAGTAAGGATAAAGGAGGGATAAAGTAAGGATAAAGTAAGGTTAAAGTAAGGTTAAAGTAAGGATAAAGTATGGATAATGTAAGGATAAAGTAAGGAAGTAAGGATAAAGTAAGGATAAAGTAAGGAAGTAAGGATAAAGTAAGGATAAAGTAAGGATAAAGTAAGGATAAAGTAAGGATAATGTAAGGATAATGTAAGGATAAAGTAAGGATAAAGTAAGGATAAAGTAAGGATAAAGTAAGGATAATGTAAGGATAAAGTAAGGATAAAGTAAGGTTAAAGTAAGGATAAAGTAAGGATAATGTAAGTATAAAGGATAAAGTAAGGATAAAGGAAGGATAAAGTATGGATAAAGTAAGGATAAAGTAAGGATAATGTAAGGATAATGTAAGGATAAAGTAAGGATAAAGTAAGGATAAAGTAAGGATAAAGTAAGGATAATGTAAGGATAAAGTAAGGATAAAGTAAGGATAATGTAAGGATAAAGTAAGGATAAAGTAAGGATAAAGTAAGGATAATGTAAGGATAAAGTAAGGATAAAGTAAGGATAATGTAAGGATAAAGTAAGGATAAAGTAAGGATAAAGTAAGGATAATGTAAGTATAAAGGATAAAGTAAGGATAATGTATGGATAAAGTAAGGATAAAGTAAGGATAATGTAAGGATAAAGTAAGGATAAAGTAAGGATAATGTAAGGATAATGTAAGGATAATGTAAGGATAAAGTAAGGATAAAGTAAGGATAAAGTAAGGATAAAGTAAGGATAATGTAAGGATAAAGTAAGGATAAAGTAAGGATAAAGTAAGGATAAAGTAAGGATAATGTAAGTATAAAGGATAAAGTAAGGATAAAGGAAGGATAAAGTATGGATAAAGTAAGGATAAAGTAAGGATAATGTAAGGATAATGTAAGGATAAAGTAAGGATAAAGTAAGGATAATGTAAGGATAATGTAAGGATAAAGTAAGGAAGTAAGGATAAAGTAAGGATAAAGTAAGGGAGGAAACCTAAAATTATATAGGTATAAAAATGTGTCATCTTATTAAATTAATGTTAAAATTTCCCCCATATACTTATTATCTACTCTACATGTTTCTATGTTACCCCATAATTAATTATTTAACAAATCTACAATGTTTTACGTTATTATATTATAAATAAGTTTATAATAAATTTTAAAAGTGAAATTTTAATATATTACTTACCTTGTAAATAGTATCCCTTATTTAATTCTAATCTAGTACAAAGATTGTGCTATTTAATCTGTTCATTACTTCATCGAGAAGACAACGATTGCAACATGCCAACATTTAGATACATGTGAATTTTATTGAAAGATTATAACAGCAAAAGTTATGAGGGTGTGAAATTATTTACGTTAATCAAGTACTTGCTGTTAGAGACCAATTAATATTTAGATATACTATTCATTCTAGTAATTTAAGACATTCCAATACACTCTCTTTGCCTAAATAGCATAAAGCCATTTAAACGGTCCTTCATATACAATGTTGTGAATACTTACAATAGTTTGGCTGATGCGTTTAAGTCTCTTCCTGTAAATAGATTTCGAAAAAATGGTCAACTCATATTTCTTGTCACTTCAGTAATGTATACTTGTTATTCGCTCAATTTCATTCATATTGTTTATGATATTTATAATAAAATAAATAAATAAATACACTGCATGGAATTACGACGAAAAAGAATTAAAACGGTTGATTATTTTGTCAAATTGTTTAGGTCCCATCATATTTTTTTTTCAGTTTATTGATTATTGTACAAATGTTCTCTTATATTTGAAAATGGTAACAAAAATGAAATTATTTTATCGATTTAAATTAATAACATATCTAAAATTATATATATATACAGGGTGTATTAAGTATGAGTACCGTTCTTTTAACAGGTGATACATTGATGTAGAAGGAACAAAAAATTCTTAATAATTTTTTTTCTCTCTCGAACCGTTGCCCAGTTATGCCCTATTTAATTAAATAGCGCATCTGGCAACATAGCGCAACGAGCAGCTGTAACTTGTGCTAACCTACGTCAATATCCTCTACTCAGGCGACTGTAATGTGCCAAAAAAGGTGTTCTTGGCGAAATATTACATTATGTTATTGAGAAATAATCTCTAAAATAATAGTAATAATTGGGTCTCGATGAACTATGTCCAGAATTTCTTCCTCAATAACCAAATTATCCGCATGTCGGTCGTTGTGGTCCCCGGTTTTGTACACGCGAAACTACACTTCCCGTATCTAACAAACGTTGAGATGTGCGAACAAAACTTATACGAACTGACGAAAACAAAATAGTAAAACGCACTAAACATTAATTACCGACTTAAAACACTCGGACGGCGATAACAAAGGCAACTGAGTCCTTTGACTCCTTTGTGATTTGTAACAGTAGCCCACTGCCAGCCATATGATGCGACGTTGTCATATGCCTCTTTTTAAAAATGTATTAAAATACAATAAATTATTTCACCAAAACCCTCCACCGGACAAAAAATTCGCATTACAATTTTCTATTTGTATATTCGACCGGCACCTTCTCATAAACTTTTAGAACTTATTTTCTATTATTTTCCATGTAAATTTACCTTCAAAAAGCAAAGTTAAATTATTTTTTTTTGGGAAAACCATTCAATTTTCGACACATGTTGTATAAGGTTTTTTTGTTTCTTTTAGGCCAATGTTTCACCCCTTAAAATAACGGTACTCATACTTAATACACCCTGTATATATATATATATATATATATATATATATATATATATATATATTTTTTTTTTTATTAGAAAGTAGCAGTAGGTGTCTATTTTTCAAAACATTTATTTATAATGAAAAACACTACTTAAGACTTATATTAAAGATTATATTACATTACATTAAAGTTAAATATTTACAATATATGGGTATATATATGATAATTTTAATACAATTATAATAAAAATAGAGAATACTACAGCTAAACATGTTCACTATTGTTCACCTAATACCACGCTCTCTATTTTTTTCTCAATAGCCCGTAATGCTCTTTTAGTTTTTTCAAAAGTATTCCGACGTTGTGAAACTTCATCTAACATTTGTTGAGATTCGGCTATCATGGCATTCGCACGGATTTCAATTTCATTATCGCCTTGACGAGCAATCGTATTTGCCTCATGATTGCGCTTAAGTTCTGCGTAAAGATTAAGGAATGTATTTAAAACACCCAATACACCGACAGCTGAAATCTTCGAGTCCGAATCCGCCTGAGGCTGTTGTGCTACAACTTGGATCTCTACGGGTGTGTCTATTGCATTTGCACCTGACGGAGACAACACAGCATGGGGTGGAATGGGCCTAATTTCGAGTGAAGGTGTCAATAATGTAGCATTGTCGCTACTTGACCTGTTCTCAGGTAACGAAAGTGTCCAATTATCTAACGGCAATGTTAATTCTCGTGCAGGCTTTACTTGCTCCACACTCGACTCTAATTTTTTATTAATAATTATGGGGCTTCCTCGTATAGGTAAATTCATTTTCACTGGAGCACTCGATTTGACTTTTGTCTTGGTTTTCTTTAGCCCATTGCGATGACTGGTCCTCGGTGAAATTATTGGGGGCTTTAATTTTAGTTTTAACATCTCCAATTTGGGCTTCTTGATAAAATCGTCTTCGGAGTCGTCGCTAATCACTAATGAATGATGGTCATCCTGAGCCCTCGATTCAGAGGATGGGCAGTTATTTTTTATTTTTTCTTTATTTTTAGAAAGTAACGCCTCACTTTCCATTTCGAGAGTTCTTTGAATTTCATATATATTGTTTAAGTTGGTGTCAACGGTGGTATCGTGACGAATTCCTAGATTATCGTCGACTAAATGTAGTATAGGCATATCGATGGTTGGGTGGGTTATTTCATGTTGATTAAGTTTCAACTCAAACACATCGTTCTCATTATCTGTATTTGTTCTTTTGCTGTCAGCATTATTCACTGGGATAGTGACATCTTGTAAAATACGAATACCAGACGGTGTCTGTGACATCGCGGTTGAACTTGCAGCCATATTGTTTGTGACACTAACTGTAGAACCCACATCTATTGCCTCACTGTTTGAAATCGTAAGATTCGAATCATAACAACTATAAAATGTGAGTGTTGGTAATGTTGAAGTTTCTGTCGATGGTTGATTATTTTGTATCCACCATTGACGGTTTCCACCAGATACATTTTTTAATGTATGTTTTACCATTTTGGGCGAATTTATATAGACAAACACTTAAAATAGTAAAACGGATACTCGCACAATGCATGAAAGTTGATGGCGTAGGGAGCTTTTTATAATATTTGAGATGGTTATAATACCAGTTTAACCCCACCACCACCATCATTTTTTCTGGATTGTCATTGGTTAAAAAATATTACGTTAGCAATGTACACCAAACTATGCGATAATAGATTTTATCTACTTAAGTAGTGGTAGTCTTGGATTCTTCTTACAAAAATTATGTAATAACACCACAAATAATCTATCTAGCAACTAATTCCACAACTGAGAATCTAAATGACATCACTAGATTGTATCGAGACACGCTAATGTGTATTTCTCTGAAAGAGACTTAAACGCATCAGCCAAACTATTGTAAGTATTCACAACATTGTATATGAAGGACCGTTTAAATGGCTTTATGATATTTAGGCAAAGAGAGTGTATTGGAATGTCTTAAATTACTAGAATGAATAGTATATCTAAATATTAATTGGTCTCTAACAGCAAGTACTTGATTAACGTAAATAATTTCACACCCTCATAACTTTTGCTGTTATAATATTTCAATAAAATTCACATGTATCTAAATGTTGGCATGTTGCAATCGTTGTCTTCTCGATGAAGTAATGAACAGATTAAATAGCACAATCTTTGTACTAGATTAGAATTAAATAAGGGATACTATTTACAAGGTAAGTAATATATTAAAATTTCACTTTTAAAATTTATTATAAACTTATTTATAATATAATAACGTAAAACATTGTAGATTTGTTAAATAATTAATTATGGGGTAACATAGAAACATGTAGAGTAGATAATAAGTATATGGGGGAAATTTTAACATTAATTTAATAAGATGACACATTTTTATACCTATATAATTTTAGGTTTCCTCCCTTACTTTATCCTTACTTTATCCTTACTTCCTTACTTTATCCTTACATTATCCTTACATTATCCTTACTTTATCCTTACTTTATCCTTACATTATCCTTACATTATCCTTACTTTATCCTTACTTTATCCATACTTTATCCTTCCTTTATCCTTACTTTATCCTTTATACTTACATTATCCTTACTTTATCCTTACTTTATCCTTACTTTATCCTTACTTTATCCTTACATTATCCTTACTTTATCCTTACTTTATCCTTACTTTATCCTTACTTTATCCTTACATTATCCTTACATTATCCTTACATTATCCTTACTTTATCCTTACTTTATCCTTACATTATCCTTACTTTATCCTTACTTTATCCATACATTATCCTTACTTTATCCTTTATACTTACATTATCCTTACTTTATCCTTACTTTATCCTTACTTTATCCTTACTTTATCCTTACATTATCCTTACTTTATCCTTACTTTATCCTTACATTATCCTTACTTTATCCTTACTTTATCCATACATTATCCTTACTTTATCCTTTATACTTACATTATCCTTACTTTATCCTTACTTTATCCTTACTTTATCCTTACTTTATCCTTACATTATCCTTACTTTATCCTTACTTTATCCTTACATTATCCTTACTTTATCCTTACTTTATCCTTACTTTATCCTTACATTATCCTTACTTTATCCTTACATTATCCTTACTTTATCCTTACTTTATCCTTACTTTATCCTTACTTTATCCTTACATTATCCTTACATTATCCTTACTTTATCCTTACTTTATCCATACTTTATCCTTCCTTTATCCTTACTTTATTCTTTATACTTACATTATCCTTACTTTATCCTTACTTTAACCTTACTTTATCCTTACTTTATCCTTACATTATCCTTACTTTATCCTTACTTTATCCTTACTTTATCCTTACTTTATCCTTACATTATCCATACATTATCCTTACTTTATCCTTACTTTATCCTTACTTTATCCTTACTTTATCCTTACTTCCTTACTTTATCCTTACTTTATCCTTACTTCCTTACTTTATCCTTACATTATCCATACTTTATCCTTACTTTAACCTTACTTTAACCTTACTTTATCCTTACTTTATCCCTCCTTTATCCTTACTTTATCCTTACTTTATCCTTACTTCCTTACATTATCCTTCCTTTATCCTTCCTTTATCCTTCCTTTATCCTTACTTTATCCTTTATCCGTACTTTATCCGTACTTTATCCTTACTTTATCCTTACTTCCTTACTTCCTTACTTTATCCTTACATCATCCTTCCTTTATCCTTCCTTTATCCTTACTTTATCCTTTATCCATACTTTATCCGTACTTTATCCTTACTTTATCCTTGTTTTATCCTTGCTTATTGCTTTATCCTTATATTATCGTCATTTTACCCTGAAATAAAGATTACTTTTATGCAATATTGCTTTTGTGTATTTTTCTATTAGTAGTACTCTAGTTTATTTACTTTATGAAATCTGAATGTGATAAAGCGACAATACAGTAATTTAATTTAGACAATATGAGTGACTCACAAAGTTTTTCTTTACGGAATTTAAAATTTAAAAGTTAAGTCTAAAGTTACAAAGAGAAGTTTTAAAATATTCTGTATTATTGGAAGCGATACATTTTAAGAGTAAAGTTTATAACAAACCATATTAATTCATCTAGTTCTAGCAATAAACGAATTAAATCGTTCTATATAATAATAATAATAATAATAATAATAATTGCCAAAAGATTAACACAAAACAAAGAATATATAAAATCGAAATCACAAATAAACAAGCCTTTTCCACATAATATGTATGTAAAATAGTTGACTGTGAAATTACAAAGAAATAAATACGAATAAAAACATGTTTTAACATTACAAAGGACATAACATAATAATACTATTTACAAGGTAAGTAATATATTAAAATTTCACTTTAAAATTTATTATAAACTTATTTGTAATGTAATAACGTAAAACATTGTAGATTTGTTAAAAGTTCACACATGCAGACATGATGATGCATATTTAACTTATAACGCATTAGATGGCTCGGTTCAGAATGACTTAATTGCATTATACCACTCCAATTACCTCCATCACAGAATGCCACATCAATATGACCCTAGTATTTTGTGTTTTGTTCGGAAACTAAGCGTTTTCTTGGCCCAAGTTTACAGGAACTTTTTTTTTTTTTCATATTTTCTAAAGTTCTATCACATCGTAAAGTTTGGTTCATATATACAAATACAATTACTATAAGTTGAAACCCGTACCTAGGCGCTTGTTAATTCTTATCGCCTCAACTATATCATGAGTCCCATTCTAATACTTCTTCATTTTCAGTGTTGTAACAAATAATCAATCTAGCAACTAATTCCACGACCGGGAATCTAAATGGCGAGACAATTGATTTTACTGGTCAATCTTGTGTTTTCCTTTTATGATATTTGTAAGACATTACTAGTTTTGCAAAAAATGATCTGATCGTTAAACAAATACCGATATAAATGTATCTTAACGTATCTTTCTTATCTAATCAATCTCGTGGGAAAGGTCGATCGAAAGACAGGGATTTCATTTGATAACAATCAATATTTACTGACTATAATGTCTTCCTTAATGTCCCTTTTACAAAAGAAAAAATATTTTATGGGCCTTGTACTAACAGGTGATTTTTGTGGATTTATTTCGCCTATTTATTATACAGTTAACAAACATTGATGCTTTGTTGAATGGTGTAACTACCTGCCCTTATATTTTAGTATACAAGCGTATACATTGCAATTACAGAAATCTAATTATAATAAGGTATTTTTAGCTATGTAATAAAAATAGGAAATAAATTGAATGTAAACTTTTAATGTGTATTTCATTTATGAAAAATTAACTATTGTTTACTACATATACATAAAATAGTTGGTGTAATAAATATGACAATAAAAAATAAAATGAATATTATATATGTCATATTGTTGTTGATATTTTTTCAATAATATTCTTAAATAGGTACTCCACAAAACATCCTGATATTTTATAGTAAGAATGGTTCATATTTGTTAGATTAAATGTTTCTTTAATACATCGAAATTTATAACTCTCAATAACTTTTTCATTAACAAGTCTGTCGTTTTCATCATAGAACTTGACTTTTATTTAGTAGGAGTAACTCATGCTTCTAATTATGATCTCACACTTATTTCTATATCTAATATGTCAATCTGTACGTACATTGCATCAATATACACATCAATTACCTGCAATTATTATCAGTAGTTCTTTATAGAGCAACATTGGAAAGTATAGAAAGTGTGTCTTTTAATGGAACACCCCATATATATTTTTTTAGAACATGTGTTTGATCTGTACAATTCGGGGCACCCTGTATGTTAAAATTTGTAAATCAATGAAAATTTTATTATTGTTTATTTAAGTTGAAAGATCTTGACCGTGTCCTTTTGTTAAATTCTTGTTAGCAGCATTAATTGACTTTTTTTTTTTATCGGTAAAGTGGGAATTGCATGTTGTTTTCGACTTAGTACCATCAATGAACAATGTATACCGTAAATGCACCCGTCATGCAAAAACTTTAAAAGAAACTTTATTTATATCTAATCTTTGGATACGGTAACTAGTTGCATTTTATTTGAACCGATATTCATGATTAAATCAATAATTTCTGCAACATAATAGGAGGCTTTTAATTTTTTTCCGTTGATATGAATTTCCTGTATTAAACATTTCCAGAGCTTTATTTAAGCATCGCTGTAATTTCCGTTAAAATATTGCATTTTAATGCATTATCAAAGTAGTCATCGTTTCCGCTTGCTTTTGTTAAAACGCCGTCAAGTTGGATGTATACTGATCTGTAAATATATCTTAAGATATACTGCTTTTCTATAAGGTAATAAACCATAGAATTTCGAGAAATTGCACCTAGTCTAATTAGAGCGCAATATAGTGTGCCATCATTTCAGTGTTTCAAACAACAAAAAAAATTTTGCATGTTTCTTTAACACCCTGTATCTCGGAACTATATGTTCCAGGCCCACATTTACATATGAACTTTTTTCATATTAGTTTATCACACCATAAAGTTTGATCTACTAAGTGTCTATGTTTATTTTCTCAAAAATGTAATTGTGTATTTAAAATAAAACTGTTTTAATTATACTATGGCTGTTTTTAGTTGTGTAATAAAAAAATAGGAAATAAAATTAATGTAATCTTTTAATGTGTATTTCATTTATTTAACCTTATAATATAATATAAAATATACCATCATAACTACATAATACATACAATATTTGATGTAATAAATATGGCAATAAAAATAAAAGAACATTATTTATGTATCTACATTAGCTTCTTAGTTAGGTACTCCACTATCTCGTATAGAAAATGTTTTAAAACTATGACAATATCTATCTTTGATAAGCTAATATATTGCCACCCTTGTTAACGACATTGAATGACTTCTTTATAATAGGCAGTTCTAAACCTTCTATCCTATTCGAATCACACTCTCACCTGTTATTTTTAAGTTTAAAATTTCAGGTAATTGTGTGGCTTTGTTTTGTAAAAATCGACGTATCTTTTGTTTAGATAAGAGATGGCTAATCTTTTGTGCAATATATTTGTCCTTAGAAAAATTAATGCATTTCGACTAGAAATTAAATACCAAATTGTATTATTGACGGTTTTAAGTCGACCGCCTTAATGGCATTACCTCGATTTCAGATAGGTACCGTTCGCGCGAGCCACCTGGCCTACGTAGCTGTGTCCTTTATGCAGACCTATTGTCTGTCGAACAAATGGGAGCTATAAATTTAACCAACTATTTTGTTTCGAGATATGCGACAGTAAAAACTAAAAAGCTGATTTAATCTTTGATCATTAGAAAATAAATGCGATGTCGCTTGTTCTTTTACCCCTAGAAAATAAATGCATTTCTGCTAATATACCAGATCCCTTGTTAGCGATATTGACAGACATATATTTTTGACAATTAAGAGCGCATAATTTAGCAATTGATGCACTAATTAATATACAACAATTGCTCCAATTCAATTAGTGTAATTAATGTGCAAATAGTCCAACTACTTTCATTTCTCGCGGCAATTGGGTTTTAATTATCCCCCCACCAGACTGCAAATATACTTTGTGATCGAGTTGGTAATTTATATTTAATAGTGAATTAGCTCCTTGCTCTAAAACCTTCATATTCTAAATTATAATCAAATTAAGCTCTAATAAATCGATCACTAAATCGCCATAATAATAAAAAAATAGAATCAACATCGGAAAGTATAGAAAGTGTGCCTTTTTTAATGGAATACTGGTCGAAGACTACCTACAATTTGAAATTTTAATAATTTGTAAAGGCACAGTGACAGTAGGGTATGTGAAATACGAGTGGTTTGATTTTCAGATAGGCACCTGTTTCGAGAAATTATATACGACAGTAAATAACGTTGTCAGTGGCAATGAATGACTCCTTTAGTATGCGGTTCAAACCTTTTGTCCTATTCGAATCGCATAAAAGCTGACTTTGGTTACCAGATCCCTTGTTAGCGATATTGAATGACATATATTTTTGACAATTAAGAGCGCATAATTTAGCAATTGATGCACTAATTAATATACAATTGTACCAATTCAATTAGATATATTGCAATTATACTAGTCTAATTACAGCGTAATAAACTTTCATTTCTCCAATTGATGTACTAATTAATATATAATTGTACCAATTCAATTAGATATATTGCAATTATACTAGTTTAATTGCAATAATCCAATTACTTTCATTTCTCGCAACAATTGGGTTTTTTAATTAACCCCCTCCAGACTATATAGAATAGTGTAATTAACGCGCAAATAGTCTAATTACACATTTACAAATTACTAATTACGCAATTACAGCGCAATAATTCAATTACTTTCATTTCTCAGCGCAATAATCCAATTACTTTCATTTCTCGCGACAATTGGGTTTTAATTATCCCCCCTCCAGACTAATTACATTTATTAGATATATTGCAATTATACTAGTCTAATTACAGCGAAATAATCCAATTACACAATTACAAATTACTAATTACGCAATTACAAATTACTAATTACGCAATTACAAATTACTAATTATCGACAATACTCTAATTACCTAATTACCTTTATTGCAATTACAAATTACCTCCCTCCACTTTAATTGCCTAATTACCTAATAGTGCAATTATACTAGTCTAATTACAGCGCAATAAGCCAATTACTTTCATTTCTCCAATTGATGCACTAATTAATATACAATTGTACCAATTCAATTAGATATATTACAATTATACTAATCTAATTACAGCGCAATAAGCCAATTACTTTCATTTCTCCAATTGATGCGCTAATTAATATGCAATTGTACAATTCAATTAGAAATATTGCAATTATACTAGTCTAATTACAGCGCAATAATCCAATTACACAATTACAAAGCACTAATTACGCAATTACAAATTACCTCCCAATCTAATTATTCTAATTACATTTATTAGATATATTGCAATTATACTAGTCTAATTACAGCGCAATAATCCAATTACACAATTACAAATTACTAATTATGCAATTACAAATTACTAATTACACAATTACAAATTACCTCCCAATCTAATTATTCTAATTACATTTATTGCAATTACAAATTACCTCCCCCCACTATAATTGCCCCCCACCCCAAAAAAAGTGGTGGGGGGAGCAAGTGGTGGGGGGAGCCTCGGATCCGCTATTACTCTTCTACTACTAAAATTTTCTCCTATTAACGTAGTATGTAATAATTATAATCTAATGCAGGATAAATTCGATATTTTTTGTTGTACAATTAAAGATATAAAATCAGTATATAATAACTATATAAGTAACTCTCATTAGGAAATATTTATATCATTTCATTGAAATACTTAGTGTATTTTTCCGACTCTGTAATTGGGACTCGTGTCCTGTTGAGTTTGGTAAATAAATAAATAAATAAATAAATAAATAAATAAATAATTTTTATCGTAGATTACGAATCTGCTGTCAAATTTTTAAATACTCTTCAAATGTGTACAAGGGGTAACAAGTTGTATTCTTTTAAATAGAACACCCTGTAAATTGTAAAATATTTAGAATCTATTCATCATCCTGATACGTATAGCTTTGCTTTCAAAATAAAAGAGATATTCAAGATAAGTAATGTATTAACGTGTTGAAATATTCTATCAACTAATTCAACGCGACTGATCCTATCATAATAAATTTTCAATTAATCTTCCATTTTTTTACGCAAATGTTGCATCCTTTAATGAAATTCTGTCTGACGAAGTTGCTCATAAACAACAGGATTTTTATTGATAGAATTGATATCTGAGTAATATGGTCCACCGAGAATACCCATTTAGTGCAGGAAATCAAAAGACAAGGGCGGCGTTCAATTAACGTTTGGTGCGGCATTTTGCATAATAAAATAAATAAATAAATAATAAATAAATACACCACATGTAATTACGACCCCCTTTATCCCAGAAGGCTGAGCCTTGTGCGGGAGGGGGCTACACATTTAAAGACAAGGGACACACATCCAATATCCGTGTATAATGGAAAAATCCCTCTCACAGTATTTTCCATTGCCACGACCGGGATTCGAACCCGGGACTTTTGGGTGAGAGGCAGGTACTCTACCATCTCGACCATCAGTCAAATCAGTCAAATTATTGGGTAAATTTTTTTTTCAAGGAACAGCAAATAATTATTAAATTTACGCTATCCCATTTGGATAGGTAGAAGAGGATCTATTCCTTGGCCACCAAGAAGTCAGAATTTGAACCCGTTGGACTATTTTCTCTGGGGGACTTTGAAAGATAGATAGATAGATAGATACATTTATTGGTGTTAAAACATACAAAGTATATATACACAAGTCACAATGGGGTATAAATAGTTAAAAATACAATTAAAATTATGATAACAGTTACAAAATATCACAGTCCAAAAATTCTTTAATATTATAGAATGCCTTTTCTATTAGATATTTTTTTAATACATTTTTAAATTTAATTAGGGGGAGATCAGTGATTTCTGTAGGTAACATATTATAAAAAATAGGCCCATAATAATTTGTTCCATTTCTGCTACTTGTGAGTCTCAAATACTTTACTCTGATTTTGTGGCCATCTCTTGTATTGTGTTGGTGTATTATATTATGACATTCATAATTAGCAAAATTTTCTTTAACATATACAGCACATAGATAAATATATAAAGAAGGCAGTGTGAGCAAACTCAGTTCAGTGAATTTATGTTTAACATTGAAAGACAAAATGTATAAAGAAAATATTGAAAATTTAGACCAGTCGCAAAACCTCATTCAGGAACATGTTAATTCTACCAATAATAATCCTGTTGTTTTTGAGAAACATCGTCTGAATTTCATTAAACGATGCATCATTTGCGTGGAAAAAGATGGAGGATTAATTGAAAATTTATTATGATAGGATCGGTTACATTTAATTAGTTGATAGAATATTTCAACCCATTAATATATTTTTTATATATTTCTTGAATATCTCTTTTATCTTCAAAGGAAAACTACAAGTATGGTATATCGTTCTATTCAGAATGACGAGTAGAATCTATATATTCGAAAAATATACAGGGTGTTCCATTAAAAAAAAATACTTCTTGTTACCCCTGTATACATTTGAAGAGTATTTGTAAATTTGACAATAGATTCGTAATCTACGTTAAAAATTATATAGAATGCGTTTTTAAATCTCTAGAATATGTTACAAATGAATTAAATAAAGGGGGGTTTAATTTTATAAGGATCACCCTGTACGTTGCTTCAGAAACAATCCTGAAAGTTCTTTATTTGCCAAACACATTTTAGATACAGGCCATAATTTTAATATCTATAACAATTGTCAATGGTGAACCTTACTAATAAAATATACAAGTCTTTGGATCAGAGTAATCCATCGCTATGCATCTTCGTCGATTTGGCGAAAGCATTCGACACGGTTTGTCATAAAAAATTATTACTAACATTAGAAAATATCGGTTTTAGGGGAGTGGCACTTGATTTATTGACTAGCTATTTAACAAATCGAAAACAACAAGTAGTAATAGATAATATAAAGAGCTCAGCAAAAACAGTAGACTACGGAGT
Source organism: Rhagium mordax (assembly GCA_963680705.1). Classification (NCBI taxonomy): domain Eukaryota; kingdom Metazoa; phylum Arthropoda; class Insecta; order Coleoptera; family Cerambycidae; genus Rhagium; species Rhagium mordax. The sequence continues at coordinate 33,302,672 of OY796658.1, read as the reverse complement.
ACCTCAAGGAACAGTGCTGGGGCCAGTCTTATTTATATATATATATATATATATATATATATATATATATATATATATATATATATATATATATATATATATATATATATATATATATATATATATATATATATATATATATATATATATATATATATATATATATATATATATATATATATAAAAGCAAAAGTCGGTAGTTATTAGACGCGGGGAGTACATAAACAAATGAACAAAATTCACAGGGATTCCCGCAACCGCAGACACGTGTTTCGGACTTATTGGTCCTCATCAGTACGGTGTAGCTAAGTTCAAGGATGTAAGTGACTTAGAAGTATCAAAAGGAAACAGTTAATTCGAAAGACATTGGCCAGAATGACACAGACTACGACGATGAAGCAACAACAGCAATAGCAACAACCTCCTCCTGTTTAGAGTCAAAACCCCCTATAGCCGCCACTAGGTCAATATGACCCACTATAGCTGTCACTGGATTTCAACCCAACCACAGCTGTCACAAGATTGCCGCCATGCCGACGCACTTCATCGCAACAGTCCAAACCACTCTGACCTATCAGTTAGAAAAAACTGGAAGGAAGCAAAGGAAAACCAGTTACAGGAGCCAGTTACACATTTGAGGCTTCAATCGGAAGACCCTGAATTCCAGGGCATCAACACAACATCGCCACGGAGGTAAATATAACTACCTGCATGGAAGTCCAACCCTGGGACAATATAAAAGCAAAAGTCGGTAGTTATTAGACGCGGGGAGTACATAAACAAATGAACAAAATTCACAGGGATTCCCGCAACCGCAGACACGTGTTTCGGACTTATTGGTCCTCATCAGTACGGTGTAGCTAAGTTCAAGGATGTAAGTGACTTAGAAGTATCAAAAGGAAACAGTTAATTCGAAAGACATTGGCCAGAATGACACAGACTACGACGATGAAGCAACAACAGCAATAGCAACAACCTCCTCCTGTTTAGAGTCAAAACCCCCTATAGCCGCCACTAGGTCAATATGACCCACTATAGTTGTCACTGGATTTCAACCCAACCACAGCTGTCACAAGATTGCCGCCATGCCGACGCACTTCATCGCAACAGTCCAAACCACTCTGACCTATCAGTTAGAAAAAACTGGAAGGAAGCAAAGGAAAACCAGTTACAGGAGCCAGTTACACATTTGAGGCTTCAATCGGAAGACCCTGAATTCCAGGGCATCAACACAACATCGCCACGGAGGTAAATATAACTACCTGCATGGAAGTCCAACCCTGGGACAATATATATATATATATATATATATATATATATATATATATATATATACGTGCACGGCTATCTTATTCGCCTCCATACATCACACAGGCACCCAAGCCTCCACGTTAAGGAAGTACGTTTTTTGTGTGTATTTTGTGCAAATGGTAAATAATAACACACCTCTACACAAGCACCAAGAGAGGGGTAAGAAATAAGCATTCTGAATATATACAAATTTTTGCCATATTTGTAAATGTAACACACCTCCAAATACTGAGTAGCGGAAACGCCTCTTTTGTATAAGTTTTTGTACACTAGAGTTCGGTTACGCCTCCAGCAGTGTTGCCACATATTTTGAGCGGGAGTGGGGGGTGAGTTCGTATTAAGATGATGCGCTAGAATATTATTCGTTTGTGTAGCAGACCAGTATGGATGCAGTCGTTTCGAAGTAAATTCGGACTTAATTTTTTTGCTGGAATCGGTTTTGAAACTTACCAAATGGTAACCTGGTCTGATATTGTTTAAAACAATTTTTGTTATAACAAATAGAAAAATTACGATTTTTTACTTAAACTAATTTTTTTATATATTTTGACCGATTTCCAACAAGAACTGTTCATATTGTTTAAATACCAATTGTTTCATTTCATAAATTTTTTCTCTTTCTTTTCTTTTTGGGGATTTATTACCATATCTCTTGAAATTCCTATCGAAAAATCTTGATTTATCTAAATAATACTCAAATTAACCAGTTTAAAACTGGGAAGTAACCTCTACTCCTTTGACGTGATGTCAGAGGGACAGTTAGAGCGTGATTTTTGACAACTAATATGAATTAAAAGAATACAAAAACACTGCGCCGGCGTTTCTTAAACTACATCTGTTTCCTTTTTCAAAGTTTAGGCTTTAGGTTTTTATGTAATGTGTAGAATAATAATAATAACAATTTTCTTTTACACCGTGTTATTCTATACGTAACATAAAAATCTAAAGCCTACACTTTGAAAAAGGAAACAGATAGATTCCAAAACGTGAGCGCAGTGTTTTTGTATTATTTTAATTCCTATTAGTCGTCAAAGAACACCCTCTAATTGTTCCTCTGACATCACGTCAAAGGTGTAGAGGTTATTTCCCAGTTTTAAACTGGTTAACTTGAATATTTGTTAGATAAAACAAGTTTTTTCGATAGTAATTTCAAGAGATATAATAAATCCTAAAAAAGGAAGAGATATTTTCAGTTATTCATTTTTAAAAATTAATAACATTAAAAATATCAAGTTAACGAAAAATAATTATTGTTGGAAATCGGTCGAAAAATATAAAAATAATTAGTTTGAGTAAAAAAATGTTATTTTTCCCTTTTTTTTAAACTGTTTTAAACAATATCAGACCAGGTTACCTTTTGGTAACATAGATTTTCATAATCGGCACTGTCTCCAGCAAAAAAAATCAGTCCGCATTTACTTCAAAACGACTGCGCCCATACCACCTGGTCTAAAATAAGTTAACAGTTTAAATTATGCTCAGCATATGAACACCTTTAAATTTAATAAAGCAAATTATCTGGGCTCTACAAAATCCTCGTGCAGTTTGTCAGATTAAAAGCTCTGGGCCGTTCATCGGTAAATGTATGGTGTGGAATTTTAGATAATAGAGTAATAGGGCCAATATTTTTTTAGACACTTTAAAAGGAGACATTATATTTTGCAATATGTCATTCCCAGTTCTTGTGCGCTTTATAATTTATCGCATTTTTGTCACTCTGTAACATTTTTGTATTGGGTAATAATATTTTACTTGCTTCCGTGTAGTTTAGTAAAATAATAGCTTTTATTAATTTAAATAGAATAGAAAACTAGGTACTAAATTATTGAATTTTTTTTGTTAAAAATGACAAGAGTAGAAGAGGAGTCCAAATCCAGACAATAACCCCATTTTAGATTTCCAGTTGATATAAGCTGAACAGGAAGTTGACATATTCGGGTAGGGAATAAAAAACTAAGACAGGAATGTAGAAGTTATTTTACTTTGAGTCTCACCTGTTAGAATATACAGCACCTGAAAGTACCCTGTATACTCGGAAATAGTTAATTTTGATGTATGGTGATATGACAAAGAATGCTTATAATTTTTAGTAGAATTCGAACATGCAAATATATAGCGGGTGTTCCATTTAAAAAATACAACTTTGTTGGCACACGTTCTTTAAAACACCTTGTATGCCAACTGTATAGTTGGTAATAAACTGCAGGTAAAGCCTTAAAATTTCGTAAAGAAATATATAGTTATTTAATAAAAATAATAAAATTAGAGGAGTAGTCACAATCTAGCCAATGACCCTTTACAAACTAATGACTTCAAAGAATTTACCGAGTTATTTTTTAGGTTTTACCTGTTAGTTTACCTTTAATAATTTTGAAAACATTTAAAAATCTTGGAAGGCTATTCTATGAAACAATAATATTTTTCTAAATTAGCATATCTATCTGAAGATTTATTGTTTTTTTATCATTTTTATTTAATTTGTTTTTGTCAATCAAGTAATAAAGCCGGCTACTCACTACGCGATACTTGGCAAGTGACTTGACTTGGAATAAATTCGGCAAGTACTTGTCCGAGTTCGAGTAGATTGTACACATTACGTGCTTACTTTAAAAGTTGCAATTATTTCGGGAAGTGCGAATCGAAAGACGAGTAATTTTTAAAGATGGACGAAAGTGACACTACGACAGCTCTAGCTGCTTTTATAACATTAAGTTATGGTCAGTTTGTATGCGTTTCCAAGCATCATGGATTTCGTTTCTATTTTTGTGTAATTTTTGAGATGGATCTCAAATAATCGGTTCCTTCTCATATAAATATCCAAAAACTGAAATGTTAAATCATTGGTCCATTCCATAATACCAATATATTAATAATACCAAATTTTAACACAACACAAGTTAACCACACATACTTTACTGTAAACAAGATCTGTATACTCGTGCAAGTAAAGTCCGCGTAATGTAGCGCTCACATAGGTACAATTATAAAAACAATAGACTCCCCCGCCTTTGACTTGGGAGAGTTTTCCGACACACGACGGGAAATGCAAGTAATTCGCCAAGTCTATGCGAATTTTCATACACACAACGTGCGACTTGCCAAGTACTTGATAAGTACTTACCAAGTACCGTGTAGTGAGTAGCCGGCTTAGGGTTTTTCTTTAATCACTCTTATAATTTATTTTCTCCTCATACAGACCATTTTTGGCACATTTCTCGAAAACTACTTAAACAAGTTGGTAAAAGGGTAAAATCTATAGAGTTAATTATTTTTTAAACAGAGTTTATATCATATGGTGTCCTATGTAAAAAAATATTACTGTTATAGCTTTGTGAAATATGGCGAAGAAAAATTGTCAATATTATAGAAAAGTAACACTTTTTATAATATACTAGGTGACCTATATTTTGCTTTTCTAAAAGGCAAACAAAAAAATATAAATTAAATTCGTTACTTTTGGAACACAAAACATACCGTGCCTTTATTTCAAAACACTACACAAGAAAATATTCGGTAAAGCTCGTGAGTCCGACCGTAATAGTGGGGATAGCTGCCATGTATCATTGTCCATACGCAAACTCATTCATACGCGTTTGCATTCGTGAACGTGAATTTACCATGCACACGATACTCCCCACTACTTCGAATGTACACGATCACTTTATCTCCATGTAGCTACGAAAATTGAAGGCACGGTATACCTGGTGACCATGAAATGACGCTTGCTATATCTTCTTGGTTTGACAAGATATGAATTTTGAAAATTTGGGCACGTCAAATATCTCGACCAATTTTACATTTTCCGTCACTTCCGGTTTCACCGGAAATTAAACTAACTTTGATTTTTTAAATGGAACACCCTATATATTTTTACAATTTTTTGATTCAGGTCAGTTTGGATACAGTTATGGCATATTGAGATAAAAATATTAATGGCTGATATTTTTATGAGCAAACTTAATTTTTCTTCTAGGCGGCCGTGACCAAAAAAATATGTTTTATTTTACTTCAATAATTAATCAAAAAATACAATTATGGTATTATGTCATATGAAATTTGTGTTATAAGATCTCGAACATTTCGGAAATCATTTTTTCAGAATAACTATTTTTTTTAAATGAGACCTCTCTACGTTATTTCAATAAAGCATTTTATGTTGTTCATATTTATTATACATAGAAATACATAAGAATAATATAACATTCAACAAGATATAAATGAAAAAAGAAACTCATAATATTTAACAGTGGATCTCTATGAAGCAGATGCCTTTGACCCCCTGAATAAAAAAATGTGAAAATACACGGGGCGTTCCATTTAATAATCCATTGTTAGCATCATTTCCTGTGAAACCGGAAGCAACCGAAAATGTTAAATTGGTCGAATTAATGTATATTCTGCCGTTATTTGACATGTCCAAATTTGAAATTCATATCTTGTAAAGCCCAGAATATACCAGGTGACCACGAGATGTCACTTGCATCTATCTATATCTTCTTGGTTTTACAAGATATGAATTTCAAATTTGGGCACGTCAAATAACGGCTAATATGCATTAATTCGGCCGATTTAACATTTTTCGCTTCAGGCATTGAGTAAATAATATAAAGAGGCGCAACCGTCAAGGGGCCGAGATTTTAGTGTTGTATTTTTTTGCCAATAATTATAGAATTATCTACAATATTTAGGGCTATGCAATCAAATAACAAATACCTTCTCGTAGCACTAAAAATTGAAAACAATCCTGAAACTATTGGCAAAAAATACAATACTAAAATCTCGGCCCCTTGACGGTTGCGCCTCTTTATATTATTTATTTACTTAATGCTTCAGGTATCGCCGAAAATGATGCTGACTTTGGAATTTTAAATCGAACACCCTGTATATATTTTTACATTTTTTGATTCAGGAGATCAAAGGCACCTACTTGATAGAGATCCATTGTTAAATATTATAACTTTTTTTCATTTCTAGTTGAATGTTATTCTTTTGTATTTTAATGTATAATAATATGAAGATATTGTGAATTATTTGGTACCACGTAATCGGTAATTAAATGCTTTATTGATATAACGTAGTGAGCCACAATGGTGCCATTTAAAAAAAATTAGTTAATTTGGAAAAATGATTTCCGAAATGTTTAAAATCTTATAACAGAAATGCCATGTGGCATAATGTCAAAAATATATTTTTTGATTAATTACCCAAGCAAAGCAAAACATTTTTTGGGATTACGGCCGCCTAGATAAAAAATTAAATTTGCTCATAAAAATATCAGCCATTAATATTTTTATCTCAATATGCTATAGCTGTATCCAAAATGACATCCTGAATCTAAAAATGTAAAAATATGTTCCAAATAAGGTATCACAAGTCCTTACTTCCCATTAAAAAATTTAGGGGTTGCAACTGCCACTCGAACGGGGCTGAAATAAAAGATGAAATTTGTACGTTGCAGGATGTCATTTCAGAATCCAAAATCGACGTAGGTACCTAGGGATTTTTAAAAAATATGCACAATAATTGAGATAATGAATTTATTTCATTTGGCTGTTCCACACTGTATGTATTAACACAAGAACATTACTTAACTATTTGATATGACATGTTGCTAATAAAATCTTAAGCTTGTTTTTTATGCAATATATATCCACTTACTTTTGAATAATGTCGAATCTGCAAATAAAGTCATAATTGGTTATAAAAATTTAAAAAAAATAATACTACTTACCCATATCTGTATTAATAGATTGTCGAGTTCATCATCTTCAGGTTAGAGCTGATCTTTTAACACCTTTGTATAAAGTGTGTATGTGTATCTATTTAATCTGCTCAGTACAGTTTACAAATTTTAATATTTTTGATACTGTTCATTTACAGAGGATTTTATTATTGCTAATTTACATATTTTATACTGGTTTAATAACTGCAATTTTAGTTACTTTTTTATGAAAAACATGTTGAATTACTACGTACACTACCAACATTAATTTTTCAACCAAAGGAATAAATAAATAATTTTACACACACCAAAATCATTCACACAAATTTTTGTTCTGAATAAATAAAAACGTTAAATTATGTTTATTCTTATTTTGTTTTAAATAAGCTACTTCCAAATTATTTTTGAACTAATTGTATTTTCTGAGCCTGAGTAATAATTGTAATACTCGTCTATTTTAATTAATCATTAATCAATATGTCAATCTAGTACTATCACTAGTTACCAGTTGAACAACTATATTACTTCATGAAGAAAGCTAGTACGTATACATGTTAATAAAATATTACTGAAGTCAAATCGCACGCGAGCGCTTTTCCACAGAAGGTAAAATAACTCCAATGAATAATATTTACACACATATAAAACTAACGTACTAACTTACCTCCGTACATTGTTGCCATATGTCTGAGGTGTATTGGTGTAGAGAACATGTGGAGGCAAATTCTGCTTAACCATCATTTGTAGCGTATATGCGTATTAACTGGTGGCGCCTACTAGTGGAATTACAGTGAACTACATTGTATAACTGTATATGTACACCATACCAATTGGCCTCCGACAGAAAATTTGGGAAACGCCTACTAATGACGTAATAATGACAATGAACATGTTTTACACATAGGTTCGTATTGGTCACCGATTTTTCGAAGTCGCCTCCGATTTTGGAGGCGTATTCGTTAAATACGTATATCATTTTGGAGGTGTATAAGACACTTTGCATATATATATATATATATATATATATATATATATATATATATATATATATATATATATATATATATATATATATATATCAATGATTTGTTCAATATCTCTACAAATGGTCAGATAATCAGCTTTGCCGATGATACGGCTATATTTTATACCAGCAATGATTGGTTAGATTTAAAAAAGAAAGCTGAACAGGATTTCAAAACAATTGCTTTATGGATGAACCATCGACTTTTAACCATAAATTATACAAAAACATTCTTTATGCCTTTCACGTGTTACAGCGACAAATTACCTAGCTATACTCAACTTGAAATTGACTTAGGAAAAAAAATAATATCAATCAATTTAACAAATAAAATGAAATATTTGGGTATAATTATAGACCCTCACTAAAGATGGAATCATCACATTGACCACGTGGTAAAAAAAATAAGATGTTTGATAAGCAAATTCAAATTCTTTAGAGACATTCTTGATACGGAACAACTGAAAATATTATACTATGCCCTTGTACAAACACACATCAACTATGGAATACTAGCATGGGGAGGTATAACGAACAACTGTGCAAAAAAACTAGAAATAACACAAAAATGGTTACTTAAAATAATACATAAAAAAAATTATACTTACCCTTCAACAAAGCTCTTTGAAGAAACTGAAACATTCGACCACAGACAGCTTTTCTTTCTAAGTATGGCCATTAATTTATACAAAAATAAGGGAAATATTAGTACTGCCAGCCATAGTTTCGATACAAGGTTCAAAACCAATCTTCAACCTTTAATTTTTAAAATGAAAAAAACAGTTGGTCAAAGAAGTTGCAGTTATCTGAATTCATTTGTTTATGCAAGTATTCCATTAAACTTAAGAAGTGTTAATTCTCTTACCTTATACAAACGGAAAATAAACGATTGGCTAAAGCTAACACCAAGATCGAAAATACACGGAATTAATAATAATAATAATAATAATAAATGTCTTTATTTCCGAAATATAAGAATACGAACAAAATATATTATCTACATATACACAAAATGGGAAACAAGGGGAAGTTCACCGAATATGGTGCTCTACCACTTAACCCTTGTAGAAAAACACAAAAAACATGAACAACAATAGCCAAATGAACACAGTTAGAATAATAGAATAAAATAGCAAAATAAATTTTACTATTCAGCCTAAATCCTCTAATGTCTTAAAAAGACATAAATACTCTTTTCAGAGCTTATTTGCAAACTATCTACATTTAACTGATAAAAATTTGGTCAGTACTACGAATGTAGAAAGCAAATAATTTAATAATTGCAATAAGCCCCACCAGACGGATTAATCCAAATAAGGACTCCCTCTGTTACCAGGCAGTGCAAGTCACCAACCCATGGACCGGTTTCTGGCTTATTAGCCTTCATCAGCATGGTATAGGCAACTCACACTGCACGATAACAAAGGGACTCCAGATCTTGTCATAGTAAAATTTATTTTGCTATTTTATTCTATTAAAGTTTACCTCTATGGATTTCTGACTTCTTTGGATTTCATTTCTTTCATACGAGCCTAGTCTGGGCAAAATCCACATTGCAATAAGTTTCACCAGAGGGCCCCACGGTCCACATTCGCATCTTACCGACTTCTAGTCGATCGATGTTGACAAGATCTGGAGTCCCTTTGTTATCGTGCAGTGTGAGTTGCCTATACCATGCTGATGAAGGCTAATAAGCCAGAAACCGGTCCATGGGTTGGTGACTTGCACTGCCTGGTAACAGAGGGAGTCCTTATTTGGATTAATCCGTCTGGTGGGGCTTATTGCAATTATTAAATTATTTGCTTTCTACATTCGTAGTACTGACCAAATTTTTATCAGTTAAATGTAGATAGTTTGCAAATAAGCTCTGAAAAGAGTATTTATGTCTTTTTAAGACATTAGAGGATTTAGGCTGAATAGTAAAATTTATTTTGCTATTTTATTCTATTAAAGTTTACCTCTATGGATTTCTGACTTCTTTGGATTTCATTTCTTTCATACGAGCCTAGTCTGGGCAAAATCCACATTGCAATAAGTTTCACCAGAGGGCCCCACGGTCCACATTCGCATCTTACCGACTTCTAGTCGATCGATGTTGACAAGATCTGGAGTCCCTTTGTTATCGTGCAGTGTGAGTTGCCTATACCATGCTGATGAAGGCTAATAAGCCAGAAACCGGTCCATGGGTTGGTGACTTGCACTGCCTGGTAACAGAGGGAGTCCTTATTTGGATTAATCCGTCTGGTGGGGCTTATTGCAATTATTAAATTATTTGCTTTCTACATTCGTAGTACTGACCAAATTTTTATCAGTTAAATGTAGATAGTTTGCAAATAAGCTCTGAAAAGAGTATTTATGTCTTTTTAAGACATTAGAGGATTTAGGCTGAATAGTAAAATTTATTTTGCTATTTTATTCTATTAAAGTTTACCTCTATGGATTTCTGACTTCTTTGGATTTCATTTCTTTCACAGTTAGAATAGTATAGTTGACGACATCTTCGTGAGACACATTATTGATAGGAAAAACTATGCACCCTAACACAATAACAAAAAAGCGGGAAAAAAAACTGAGCGAATAGTGAAGGTTTTTTATTTGTGTCCAAATGTGATGTAGAATTTGTGTGTAAAACAGTGATTTATTATTATTATTATTATCGAAATGCTTAGAATTTTATTTGAAATATATTTAGATAGCCATGCACATTTTTATGTTATGGTTTAAAATAAGTTGGCTATTACCCACAACAAGGTTATCCTTTGTGGGCTTGCCTGTGTTTATTTACCTTATTGCCTAAAAACATTTGTTTACTTTTTTTATGTATGTATTTTGTAGGTAAATAAATATTATTATTATTATTATTAATACCAAATTTGGCCGTTCAGGGGTTTGTTTCGCCTCGGGACATCACCATCGTGTTCAGCATCCTCGAAAACGGGGGGTGACATAAGCTTTGCCGGTGGAAGACGTCGAATACGCGATTTCCCCCCTTTGGGGAAGGTTTTTGGGGGGTAGGGTCAACTCGGGGAGCAGAACCAACTTCACCATCGTGTTCAGTATCCTCGAAAACGAGGGGGAAGTAGTTTGGTTGACTACCCAAATCCTTGGGTTTTTCGAGTTTTTTTCCGACTCACAGAATGCACTGCATCTACTTGGTATTTTATGTCTAATTATTTTGACGTATATTGTGTAAAAATACAGAGGTTCGTGTCAGTACTACGTTCTCTAACAAACACACGTTAAAAGTCGGAAATACTAGATTGCACATGTGTATAAACATTACCATATATTATAATTTCTAATAACTCAGAAAAAGCTATTAACACTATACAGGGTGTCCCAAATTTAAACGGACATAGTGAAATGGGAGATGGAGAACACTTTGCTGAATTCAAAACACCCCCACACTTACCCTTGAAAGTGAATAGTTTTCGAGAAAGTTTTATGGTTTTTGACCAATGATTCATATCACCATATTTTCGGAACGGCTGCACATATTGGGATAAAATTAGGTATAAATATTACGCTCTTTTAGTCCAATCACAAGCATAATTTATTTGGGAAAAATCCAGGACCGGACTTATTTATTTTTTTTATGTTGCTTTGAGTGCCCCGAATATCATTTATTGGAAAATGTTAGTAAACATTTAAAAAGACAATGGATCAGTGTGTAAAATACTGTCATAATATTTGTTTGCACATTTACCGTTATTTTTTAATAAATTTTCGAAGTTTTCGATTGACCAAATTTTAAATTCTACAAACAAAGTGTCAGCTATCTAATGTCATTATATTGGTAATTTTACTTAAATAACCTACAAACGACCTTTTTATTTATTTTTCTGTACATGGGCCGTGTTTTGAACTCAGCAAAGTGTGCTCTATCTCCCATTTCACTATGTCCGTTTAAATTTGGGACATGGTCTATAATTCGAAACATCCGAAGTAAAACCTGATTTGAAAATTGGACAGGCTCGTGAAATCTTCCAAATATCGGGAAGTTTGCCCGTCTTTAGAATAAGGTTACCTAAATATATTATTATAATTAAGTGGAATCAAAAAGCACTGTATACATACAGTCCATAATGATTATTGGGGGAATATTGTCTGGTCCGGTAGAAAATTTATTTTTTTAATTTTTACTGGCATTTAGTATTTGCTCATTAGAAATTTGATGAATGTTTAAAAGGCTGCTTGGATTTAAGTTATTTAGTGATTTTGTGGTATATATATACGCTCTTAAAATAATCAGCAAAAATGCTGACAATTTGATTTGGTGCATCAAGAGTTTCGTCATTATAACACATTATTCCTGGAATGAGCAACTTCTTCTTTTTTGCATTTATGCCAAAATTTTTTTGGGTTTTCTTTTAACTCAGATTTCGATTACCTAATATAGTTTTTATATGCAGTATTAATGGCAGAATTTATTTTCCGTCTTAAATTATTTGTCAGTTGGAGATAGAAGTTTAATTTATGCCTTTTATAAATTTTTTTATTATGATTTTTTACCTTAATTTTATGAATTATGTTTTTGTTGTACCAGACCGGATACTTATAAGATCTACATGTTCTTTGAGGGACACATTCAATAAGAACATCTTGCAAAATATTATTAAAAGATTCACATACCAGATCCACATCATTAATTAAAGTAAGTTGATTTACTTTGTTACCTACATTTTTATTTATTATAATTTAGTCCACTTGGGCTAGAGGTCGCCTGCTCTAAAAGGTACTTTAGTAGAGTCGCTATTTGTCACAGAGACATTGTATGTCTTGACAAGTAGTAGCAACTGACCACCAGAGGGATACACTTATCCCCCATCATTATTAATTTGCTGTCTGTCATAAAGACTAGTATGGTTTGCATTTATTATTTGTCCTTTCGATTACCTATGGCACACTGACGAGAACATAATAAGTTCGAAACCGGTCTGTGTTTGGTAAAGAAAAGACAAATAATAAACTTGGCTACCAATTTGAATTTGTAGGCGTAATTCAATGCAGGTCGGAGCTTTTGTTCGCTGGGTACTTTGTTACCTACATTTTTATTTATTTGAAATCAGTCTACTTCACTTAGCATTGTACACATTTTAACAAAGTTATCTTTTCGAAAATCAAAGCTAGGTTCTTCTGATACAAAATTACACTTGTCGGCAAACTTTATTGAAATACTAATCACCCTGTGCTAGGGTGATGAGGATCTATGGGCACCAATGGGAAATCATCACTAAATACTTGCATTGATATCATTGGAACACACATTACTAAATAAAGCATTCTGTTCTGTTATTCATATTTACTACATTGTTTATTTAAATATTTCTAGATAAGGAAAATATTTTAAGGGTTAAGATTAAGCCATTCAAATTTGCCTCATAACATTAAACACCCAGCTCTTTTGCCACCGTGATCACCGCCTCACGAATCTAATTACAGAAAAAATACACAAAATGTATTTACACCCTGGTATACAAACTCTACAATATTTGTTAATGCAGAACTTTTGGGTATTGTCTTCTAAAAGGACTGTACGTCAAGTATTATTTCAATGTCATATTTGTTGGCGTTTAAATCCAACACCTTTACAACCTCTAATGGGTAACTTACCACTTGAATGCATTTCTAAAACTAAAGCTTTCTTGGTCCGTGGCGTCGACTTTGGCGATTATTTAAAAATAGCAAAATTCGCGGATGAAAAACCTGCAAAGGTTACATAATATGTTTATTTGTCTGTTGTATAACGAATGCATTGTACCTCTATAGCTTCGAATCTAACCTCAGACTATTTGGACTGCTCTGAGACGGTTTATTACACGTCGTGGGCGTTGTTCTAGCATACATAGTGATTGTGGCTCTAATTTTGTGGGTGCCCATAAATATTTAAGGCAAATTATGCAGTCTGCTGTTGAACAGGAGCAGATTGAAAGGCACTTTAATCCCCCTTGTGCCCCCCATTTTGGAGGGCTCTGGGAGACAGGAATTAAATCGGTAAAAACTCATTTGTTACGTATTATAAGAGAGCCAAGTTCTCACTTATGAGGAATTTATCACGGGGTTAATATAAACTGAATCAATATTAAACTCACGCCCTCTTTACCCATTGAGCTCCGATCCCAACGATTTGCCTGTCCTTACGCCAGTACATTTTCTCACATTAGAGCCGTTAACTGTTATCTCCGTTCCACACTTAACTCATTTCAATTGCCCAACTCGATGGCAATTATTACAAAAATTACATTGCTCACTGTCCAGGGCTTTCTGAAACACCCTGTAGTAAAAATTTGTCTCTTACCAACTTTATAAAATGTTAATTATTTTATAAGGGTGAAGTATATTTAGTTTTGTCTTAGTATATTAAGCTTTTTTTTGTTGGCTCTTATTGTGAAATGCGTGGAGTGGAATATTGCCACGCATGTGCGAGAAGAACGCACGAGGACATAATGCTCGAATCGTCCGCAAGTGTGCAATATAAAATTTCTTCTCTACTCAAATTTAATTAACTTGTACGTTTAAAGTCAATGCTGCAAAACAACTTAAAACATTTTGTCTGTTATTATGTGTATGTAAATCAGAAAACATCTACCAAAGGCGAGCCTGGACAATATCGAAGCGACACGTGGTACCTAAATGGTAACTTTCTCCAAGTACCGTTTTTTTGACTCGGTCCTTCGAATTTTTTCTAATTAATTTTACGCCAAATCGAACAACACTATAGTGTTGTTTATTTTCTTTAAAATAATGTTTTTTTAACCGCCTCTCGATCAATCGAAGTAACACTCGGAAAATCCCAGCATTTTGTGTTAGGTAAAGAGAGACGAGGTACCACAATTTATTGTTAAGTCCTATTCACATATACGGCATCGACACTTTTCTCTCTCATCTAAGTCCAAAGCAAATTATAAAAAAAAATAATTTGCTTCAAGATAGAATCGAAACTATCAATTTTTGCAATCGAGTAAGTACCTAGGTATCAATGTAATTTACCCACTCAGCTACTGTGTTAAATATAATTTTACAAAATATACTTTGTTCGGTGATATAATTTTATGATTTTTATTCGGGAATTTTGAAATATATAATATGATTCCTTATTCATTTAATATTTTAGGTAATTTAAGATCAATTTAATTTAATATTATTTATATCATATGCATTGGAAGCTGATATGAAATGTAAAAAGTGTTTAGTCCGTTGTCACGAAATTAGGAGCCTTACTGCCACTCCATGGGCTTGGCTTCCTAGGCATTGCTTATCAGCGCTTATACTTACTTGTCTTATCAACTCCAATAAATGGGAGGGGGGCAAGTGCAGTCCTACCTGAGAGAATTACTATAATGAAACTCACTAAATTATCATTTTGATAATTACTATTAATTGATAAATATTAAAATCACTTTTTTAAAATGGGTTACAGGTCAAGCTCCATATCTTCTGTTATTTTTGGGTGAACTCATGGGAACTGCAATTCTGATGTTTGTTGGATGTATGGGATGTGTTCTAACATTTCCAGGTGGGCCAATTGTACCCTCTTTTGCTTTTGGTTTTGCAGTGCTAGCTGCCATACAAGTAAGTCAAACAATAACACTATTATATTATATTATTATACATGGTGGGCCATTGAAAGCAATGAAAATGAAACAGACGAGATTTCGAATAGTTCAAATTATTTTTTTTAAAAACACTAAGACTTTCGAGGAGCATCTTTTATAACAAAATTCACCTACAAATTACTTCGTTCATTTGCACTGTGATCATGACTCCTAAAATTTTAAATGACATGATAGTGACACTTCTTTTGAAAGGTCTTTCTTTCCTGAATAGCAAACAGCAAAATTTATTAAATTATATTGATTTGTTTTCAAGAGATCAAAATTCAGATTTCAAGAGCTTTTTTCATCTATTCAATTTCATGTTCAAACTCTCTACCCGCAGCTTCTATATAATAATACAAGTGTTGTCCTTATATTTTGATTCATTTGTGGGATTACTTAACATTCTTCAACAATAGAATGTCGTAACTCTTCTATAGACTCTGGTTTCGTTGATTAGATTTTACTCTTCAAACAGGAAAAAGTCGAGCGTTGTTAAATTTCAAATTTTCATCGAATCTGTTCACCAGGATATGTCCTGTCTAAAAACTCCTTAACAGCACTTGCATAATGTGGAGTTTTTATCTTATTAAAATATTAAATGGTCTTTAGTGCGGCAGTTTAGCTAGGATATTTAAACATATTGTGCACTTTTTGATAAAAGCACCAAATTTGGCACAGAGGTAGACCGATGTAATATGAACAATTTTGGATATGGAGCCATCGGCCAACTGCCCCCTGGTGGCCGTGGCGGCCATTTTCCTGAATGGCTGCCAGTGGACACCCGAAAGACAACAGAAGTTAGATAAAATTTGCTGCTGAAGGTTTTAGTGAATGTTTATTGAATGTTTTGAATGAGAGATAGTTTGTAAGTTATATACAGGGTGAGCCAATAGTGTGTATTTCTTCTGTATCTCCTGTCTCGTTAGAGATAGAGGCATGGTTCAAAATTGTAATTAAATTGTGAGAAGAAGTACATTTTTTAAAATTATTATCAATTATACAGGGCGATCCGTTAAAGTGGTAGATGAAAGAATATATATTTTTTAAATGAAATGTCCCAATTTTTTTAATTATATTTGAATACCACTATGATGGCCTATTCAGCGGTAAAATATTTTTAAAATTTGTTGGATGGTTAATGAAATAAAAAATATTTTTATGGAAAGCTGACGTTTGCAGGTATCATTTTTAAAATTGATTTTGGACTTATTTTTGGAGAAGAATTTTTTTTCTTTGACATGGTGTAGTGTATGCCATACTTTAACTATTAGCCGATGTAGAAAATATTTCTTTCATACAAGGTGTTCATAAGCGCACTGCTAACTTATAAATATTCAAACTGCCAAAACCCAACTTTTTCCAACGGAACACCCTATATATTTTTGTAAAAATTTGTGTATTTTTATTTCTCTGCAACTTTGATATGATATGTCCCATACCTAAAATGAATAATTTTCTAGATGTAGTTGTTTATGTATAAATAGATATGTTTTATTCAGAAAAGTCAGCATGCCTTTGAAATTATTTCATAGAAACAAAGACATTAAATTTCAGTTACTTTCAATTTTGTTGCAAACCTCCTAGTTTCACTAACAAATGAATTTTACGAAGCATGAATGAATTGATATGATGTATACCCTTGGCGAAAGTGACAGAAATTGTTTTTTGGCCATCAGAATTTACGCTCAAAAGTATTGTCACAGAACCCATCCACAAGAAGCATCTTCCAAAAGTTTAAAAAACAGATTTGAAGAAACAGGTGACATTTCCTATAAAAAAGTCGTTATCTTCATTTGTAGTCCTTTTTCTGCGATTGACTTTTTTTATAAGAAATGTTACCTGTTTCTTCAAATCTGCTTTTAAACTTTTGGAAGATGGTACTTGTGGATGGGTTCTGTGAGAATACTTTGAGCGTAAGTTCTGGAGGCCAAAAAACAATTTCTGTCACTTTCGCCAAGGGTATATATCATATCAATTCATTCCTGCTTCGTAAAATTCATTTGTTAGTGAAAACTAGGAGGTTTGCAACAAAATTGAAAGTAACTGAAGTTAAATGTCTTTGTTTCTATGAAATAATTTCAAAGGTACGCTGACTGTTCTGAATAAAACATACCTTTTTTTTTTTTTTGTGTGGAGGAGAAACCGCTTGGCACCAGGACCTTTAATCTATCGCCCCTGGTAGTGTCGGGCGCTACTCCGACAAAAACTCCTCCCTCTTTACTCTCCCTTTCCCCCACCGGAACTGTTTACCACATAACCTCAGTGGGGGGAGGCGGTCCTCTACTCATGTCCATCAGCCCCCTGTCTAATCCTTTCCTCATCTTCTTTGGTGCTCATCATTTCGTCGACCATACCTACTATGATCCTCCACGACTCTTCATTTCTAAGCATACAGCTGACCATATTTCCTGTATGTAACCCCATTCCTAGCCTTCTGTCCGTGTCCCTTCTTATCTCCTGCCACCGTTGACATTCAAATAAGGTGTGCTCGGGGGTATCCCTTTCGAGGCAATATGTGCACTCCTCACTCCCAGCTTTTCCTATTCTGTATAGGTAGGTCTGGAAAACTCCGTGATCAGACATGACTTGGCACAGGCGGAAAGTCATAGCACCGTGCTTTCTTCCCACCCACGGTTTTATATCGGGTATTAGTCTCCTCGTCCACTCGCCTTTCCTGCTGCTCGACCATTCCGCCTGCCACCTATCTATAGCCGCTATTTTTGCCTCTTTTCTGGCAGCCTCCCCCACTAGATCGCTGTTATATGCATCCCTCCTCGCCTGTGCCATTATGTGTATAGGCATAGTGGACGCCAAGATTGCCACCGCCTCAACAGACACCGTCCTATATGCCCTGCACACCTTCATGGCGATCTTCCTCTGTACGCTCTGCAGTCTCTTCCTATATGCGTCTACGCTCATAGCTCCGGCCCATATGGGTGCCCCTACAGCATCACGGAGTGCGCAACCGAGCACAAAACCCTCCTCCTCCATTCGCCAGGTCCGCCAATGTTTGGCATCAGCCTTATTAGCGCATTAACCGTCCTCTCGGCCTTCTCTGCAGCGTACCTGACGTGCGGTCCCATAGTCGAAAATTTTAAACTTGAAGGGTATTCTGTATATTATAATGGTGGATCTGTCAACAGGAATGATGGGGTTGTTGTATTTGTAAAAAGTAATTTAAATCATCATACTGAAATTATCTCGTATCAAAATATAAAATTTTTAAGACTAACTATATGTATCGATAAACAAAAAGTGGGAGTAACTGGTGTCTACAGACCTCCTTCCCAAAATGTTGTGGAATTTATTGAAAATCTCTCGGCCTATATAAATAATTATTGTAAAAGTGAAACAGAAATGATATGTGGAGATATTAATATAAATATATTGTTAAATGATGAAATTACAGAAAAATACCTTAACGTCATGGCAGAAAATAATTTTTTATCATGCATAAACGAAAATACTAGGATTTTTAATAATAGCAAATCATGTATTGACCATATTTTTATTAAGACAGAACTAGATATAAAAAACATACACCCAATAATACTGCATAGCAAAATAAGTGACCATTTCCCACAATTAATAAAATTTTCATTAAATAATGAAATAAATAATAACCTTGATTTATTTCAAAATGAAAGGCAAAAAATAAATATAATTAATTATAATGCTTTAAACAATTACCTAAAAAATACTGTGAATTGGGAGGAGATTATCCCAGACAATAATGCTAATATTTCTGCAGAAATATTCGTTAACACTTTAAAAGAAGCTATCGAAATTTCGAGTGAACAAAAAGTATTGTCCCATAAGTTAAGAAAAAGGAAAAGTTGGATAACAACTGGTTTATTAACTTCAATAAATTATCGAGATAGACTTCATAAAGAAGTCTTAAAATTTCCCCGTAATACTCAACTTAAAAATCAATATAATTGTTATAGAAATTATCTCAATAAATTAATCAAAAAATGTAAACAAGAATATTATAAACAAAAAATAAATGATAATATAAATAACAATGCTAAAATATGGTCAATCACAAATGAGTTATTAAATAAACAAAATAATAAACAATGCAACATAAAGCGCGTGAAAAACGAAAATAATGAAATAATAGAAAATGAAAAAGAGGTAGCAAACTGTTTTAATAACTTTTTTATAAATGTGGGTACAAATATAGCGAGTAATATTAAGACATCTAGTAAGAGTAACACAATAAAATAAAATAAGGTAAATGCATCCATCCTTATTAGACCGATATTAGAAAATGATATTATTAGATTTATAAATAATCTAAAAAATGACACTTCACCAGGTATAGACGGAATAACTAGTAAAACAATTAAAGAAATAAAATATAGTATAGTTCTACCATTAAAAAAAATTATAAATATGTCCCTAAACGAAGGTACATTTCCAAGTATTTTTAAGGAGGCTCTCGTGATACCCGTCCACAAAAAAGGTGAGCCTGACCAACCTAACAATTATCGTCCAATCTCGCTTATATCGAATATCGCAAAAATATACGAATATGCGATAAAAGAAATTATAGTAAAATTTATAGACAAACATGATTTACTTGCAAAACAACAGTTTGGTTTCCGTGAAAAACTGAGTACAGAAGATGCCATCATTAACTTAACGGAAAAATTGTATAATAGTATTGATAAATCAAAACCTTCCCTGACAGTTTTCCTTGACCTGGCTAAGGCATTTGATACAGTGTCGCATAAAAAATTAATTCAAAAACTCCCTTTTTATGGATTTAGAGGAAAAATTTTAAAATTAATTGAGAGTTATATTACCCAAAGAGTACAATTGGTAAAGATTGGAACAACAGTCGGTGACCCATTGGTAA
This sequence comes from Rhagium mordax, assembly GCA_963680705.1. Lineage (NCBI taxonomy): Eukaryota > Metazoa > Arthropoda > Insecta > Coleoptera > Cerambycidae > Rhagium > Rhagium mordax. The sequence continues at coordinate 33,282,153 of OY796658.1, read as the reverse complement.
TCAAAAGTGGTGTGCCACAGGGAACCGTACTGGGACCAATCCTCTTTATTCTATATATCAATGATATCTTTAATGTAGAAAATACATGCGACATTGTATCATACGCTGATGATACAGCCATTTATATTCAGGGAAACAGTTGGGAGGAAGTCAAATTAAAATCTGAAAAATGTTTACAAAAAATTAAAGCGTGGTTGGATGATAATTACCTTAAATTGAACTACGACAAAACTAATTTTCTTACATTTTCGTCGAACTCGATCTCACAACCTCATTACTTAAGTGAATTACTTATACATGAAGCGGACTGCAAATTAGATGATACCTGTGGATGTAACATCGTTATAGAAAAGAAATCAGCGCTGAAATACCTAGGTGTGATTATTGATTGCAATTTGAGATGGGAAGAACAGGTGTACGCTGTTTGTAGCAAACTAAGGAAATTAATATATACATTTAAATTACTAAAAAATATACTGAACCTTAGAATGTTACGGACTGTTTATTTCGCTCTGGTGCAATCGGTGATCACATATGGTATTATAGCCTGGGGTGCGACCTATAATATACTTTTAAGGCATGTATCTACTGCAGAAAAATTAATTTTAAAAATCGCGTTAAAAAAACCACTCTATTACCCAACCCAGCAGCTTTTCTTAGAAATACAAGTGAGTAATTTACGGGAACTATATGCCTTGCAAATAATTAAGTACCTATTTAAAAAGAGACCAGTAACTAACGTAGAGCATAATTATAGTACTAGATATATGACAGAACTTAAATATGTACCTCCGTTTATGAAAAAGAGATTAGGCCAACGAAATTTTTTATATATCTCAGCAAAAATATTTAACAAACTACCTCTGGAGCTTAAACTCTTTCAAAACAAGTCATATGGTTACTATATGAAACTCTCAAAAATTTGGATTAAACAAGAATATGTGTTTATTAATGAAATATTTGACACACTATAATACCTTCATCATTTAACTGTTGATAGACTTCACCATTAATAATAATAATTATAAACTTTCCTCAATATAATGTAATAACTACTACTATATGCGTAAGAAAATTTTTGTAGAAAAATATTTGCCACAGACAAATCGCCTGTGATTTAAGTGGTAAATATCTGCTTGTTATATTACCTTTCATACCTACTTATGCAATGTTGATACATTATTATTGTAAATAAATTAAGTATTTTTGTACGTATAATCTTGTAAACAATTTTCCACAAATAAATATTATTATTATTATTATTATTATTATTATTATAGTTACCGTCGCGTCCAAAACTACTCCCAGATATTTCACCCTGTCCTTCAACTCCATCCTGGTGCCACCAACCTCCACCGATATCTCCTTCCTCCATTTACGTTGTCTTAGGTCTATGACCTCTGTTTTTTCAGGGGCCATCTGGAGCTCATTCCTTGTAAGCCAATCCTGTATCTTAGCTAGTGTCTCGTTCATTTGCAAGGTCGTCCGCAAACCCTATAATTTTTACCCCCTCTGGTACCTCTATCCTCAGTACCCCGTCATATAGGACATTCCACAACAGGGGTCCAAGCACCGACCCCTGCGGAACCCCTATATTAATGTCCCTCCTGGTACGGTTGTTGACTTGCAGAACCCTACCTGCCAAATAATCTTTCACCATATTTACCAAGTAGCTTGATATCCTGCACTTCTCCAGGGTCTTGACGACCAACCCCCAGTTCGCCGTATTAAAAGCATTCTTCACGTCTACTAAGGCCAGCAGACTCCTTTCTCTCGGGCTGCTCCTGTGCGCTAGCCGGGAAATCCTAAGCACTTCTTCCACGGCTCTAACCGTGGACCTCCCGCTCCTGAACCCGTATTGGAGGGGGGGACAGACCTCCCTTTTCTTCTATTTCCATGTTCAGCCTCCCGGCCAACAGCTGTTCGAACATCTTCCCCGCCGTGTCCAGCAAGCATAAAGGCCTGTATGAGATTACCTGCTGCAGCTGGTCCTTACTGGGTTTTTCAATGAGTACTAATCTAGCTAGTTTCCACTGCGTCGGGAACTGTCCTTCCCTCAGTAGTCGGTTGTATACCTCAAGCATATATTCCGGCCAGATCTCAGCAGCGACCTTTATGACCTCTGCCGGTATGCCATCCGTACCCGGGGCCCTCTTGTTCTTTAGTCTGCCCGCAGCCTTCATTAGTTCATCCCTCGTAAAATTACTTGTCACATCCACGGCTTCCTTTTCCCACTCCAAAGGAGGGGCTATGGGGAAGAGCTTGTCAGCCTGTCTTACTCTCTCCTCCGGGGTTAGCTCTACGCTGGGGTGAGGCACCCTGCTATTTCTGGTTACTATCTTGTACCCCTCGCCGAAGGGGTCGTTGTCGATTTCCTCAATCGTCTGTTCCCAGCACCGCCTTTTCGCACCTGCAATCGCCTTTCTAAGTGTTTTCTTTGCATCTTTGTATGCCGCCCTAGCCACCTCCTCCTCTTCTGGTGCATTTCTATCATGTCTTCGCAGCCTAGTTAATCTCCTGCCATCCACGGTCCTGATTTTGGCCGTGGTCGCTTCGTACGCCTGTCTGAGCGTCTCCACCATCTCCGTGGGAGTAGTCTCCGGCATTTCATTTTCCCTATTTCGAAGGTATTCGGCGAGGCGTTCCTTGCTCACTGGGCCCCTCTTCCACAGTCCCCTTTGCGCTCCGTCCGTCGGTAAGTCTACTTCAAAAGTAATGTACCTATGCGGGCTTAGGGATTCCCTGTGGCTCAACACTCTCCATCCCTTTACAGCTCCGATAAGATTTTCTGACACCGCCGAGATGTCGATGACGCTGCCCGAGTTTCCCCTCACGAAGGTATTAATCCCTGTCTCATTGAGGGGGGTGAGGTCAAAAGTACTCAACAACGCTCCCAGCGTTTCACCCCTGGCATCTTCCCATCTGGAGCCCCACATAGGGGACTTCGCGTTAAAGTCTCCAGTAACCACAATCTTGTCCCCCCTATGTTTCTCCAACTCCACCTCCAATTGAGACATGTACGCGTCAAATGCGGCCATCCCCGAATTAGGGGAGATGTAGCAGCTGAATATGCACACTTCTTGCGTCTTAATCCACACCATGCCGTCCCCACTGCCAGTGGCTGTGACCCCAGACCCCCTGTTGGTATAACCGATAGCCACGTCACATCTATGGTCTCTAAACCACCTCTTGCTTTTCGCAGCCTTCGTGTTGGGTTCGCTGATTAATAGATAATCTGCCCCAAGCTCCACTGCTGTGGCCCAAGCCAGATCCATCGAGGCCGTACTCTTGTTTGCATTTACTTGTAAAAAGCGCGGCATACAGTAAATAAATATAACAACAAATATATAAATAAATAGATATCAAACAACAACCGGTGTATATAATACAAATATGTATACGGAACAAATAATATGTACAACAAATAAATATATAAAAAATATAAATAAACGGGGTGAACTCTTGTCTGTTAGTATACCATTTTAGGTATGGGACATATTATCATATCAAAGTTGCAGAGAAATAAAAATTACACAATTTTTTACAAAAATGTATAGGGTGTTCCGTTTGAAAAAGTTGGGTTTTGGCAGTTTGAATATTTATAAGTTAGCAGTTCGCTTATGAACACCTTGTATGAAAGAAATATTTTCTACATCAGCTAATAGTTAAAGTATGGCATACACTACTACCATGTCAAAGAAAAAAAATTACTCTCCAAAAATAAGTCCAAAATCAATTTTCAAAATGATACCTGCAAACATCAATTTTCCATAAAAATATTTTTATTTCATTAACCATCCAACAAATTTTAAAAATATTTTATTGCTGAATAGGCCATCATAGTGGTATTCAAACGTAATTTAAAAAATCGGGTCATCTAATTTAAAAAATATATATTCTTTCATCTACCACTTAACGGATCGCCCTGTGTAATTGATAATAATTTTAAAAAATGTACTTTTCTCACAATTTAATTAAAATTTTGAGTCATGCCTCTATCTCTAACGAGACAGGAGATACAGAAGAAATACGCACTATTGGCTCACCCTGTATATAACTTACAAACTATCTTTCATTCAAAACATTCAATAAACATTCACTAAAACCTTCAGAAGCAAATTTTATCTAACTTCTGCTGTCTTTCGGGTGTCCACTGGTGGCCATTTTGGGAAATGGCCGCTACGGCCGCCAAGGGGCAGTTGGCCGATGGCTCCACATCCAAAATTGTTCATATTACATCGGTCTACCTCTGTGTCTAATTTGGTGCTTTTATCAAAAATTGCACAATAGGTTAGCTAATCCGCTGTACTACTTCTATAATCGGGATCATTTCAAAAGACCTCGACCATAATAAAACGCGTTCTAAGAATAATTTTTTGGGTTAGCTGGGGTTGAGAATTCCGTGGACTTGACAAAAGCATTGAATAAATACTTGCGCATTTCTTGCCTATGATTTGTTTACAATGGAAAAAGATGAATCAAAGTTGCAGCTTTCTTTGTTGCACGTTTTATTGCGGTCGAGGTCTTTTTAAATGATCTCGAGTTTTACAAGAAGACATACTTTCGTCAGAAAGACAGTTGTTAAAAAGAATAGTTTCATTAGCAGTTATTTATGCAGTCATAACTTCATGAAATAGCTGTCGCCAATTAAATTCATTAAATTTGTCTAATAAATGGCGGATGGAGTTTATACTTTTTCAGGATCCGGCGATGTGAATTATATTGTACACCAACTTGTCCTAAAACTGCAACCTTGATTTAGCAATCTTACTGAAAATTCACGTTCAGGATGTCCGTTCTTGTTGAAAAATTTGATGTAGGGTGTGCTGGGCGGGTGTGATGCTCTATATTACCTGCTGGGCTGTTTGTCACTTAACCTTATTTTTAAAAGAAAATCTCGAGCTCAAGATTCTTAGATTTATAGTGCAAGAAACCGCACTTTCTTTTCTGGCGGTTTTCAGGAAAATCATGGATAAAATTGCAGTGGAGACACGGATTGATACAGCGTTCTTTTGAGATGAATACCGATTTTAACGGTGGGCAATTGCTCATACGGGTCTAATTACATTGAGCTGATTCCGCGGTTGGCATCATGTGAAACATTGTTAAATATTATAATTAAAGAAAAAATTATTCACTTTTTAAATGTTTCAAACAGTATTTATTTAATCTCTACATGTGTTTCGGCTTTCTATGTCGGGTCTAATTAGTCTTTCTCACACTTGAAATAATAACACATAATTTGCAACGTAAAATACAAAGTGTTTATTGACTCAAAGGCACAAGTAATGTAATGCCATTTAACTTAACTTAATAGTACGGTGGGTGTTACAATGGTATATTTTAAAATATATCGCTAGCTGGCAAACAAGAAAGGTTTTACACCTGTAACACGCAATTATTTTGATTTTACGACGGTCGTTGATGGTGAAACGCGATGTATAGTTAAACTCAAGGTTTCTAGTATTTTAATTTCCTCTTACAGACAGCCAAAGATATCAGCGGTTAGTCACTAATTTTATAGCTAGACGGTCCAGTGAGACCTCACCCCTGGTCAGAGTATGAAAGTGTCACTGTCCAATGAAATTACAAGACCCCAAATGAAATACCAACTTCTGGTCAGAATTTTGGTACCTCACAGGTGTATGATAAGCTAGGTATCTTAATTCACGAAAAATCCGAATTATGTTAGCTCTATTGTAATTCAATAGGTCGGTTCTGCGGTAGCTGAATAAATGTCTATTTCACTCTGATATCTTTGCCTAAATGGATTTAATCTATAACGGTGTAGCTTGACTGTAAAACGGTGTAGTACTGGTTAAGCGATTTAGTTGGATATAATTCGGTTCATGTTAACGGAAAACAGATTTAAAATCTAATAGCTGAGGAACTACGGAACTACAGAAGTGAGCAACGCGGACAACTGAGACTGAGTGAGGTTGATAAGATGAAACATCCTCGGTCAAGAGCGCTCCCTGTAAATTTATAATGAGATTCCTAGCTACGTATTCCGGTGCGTTGTAGGTTGACAATTGAACTTAGACGATTACTTCGGTCTAGATGTCTTCTGTCCAGTCCAAGCGTATTATATAACTTCTGGTAATTACTTATTTAAACAAGTGGACAACGGAAATAAATCGTTCGCAATAACTATCTTGCCAAAAAGAACCGACTCAAACGGCCACGGATTAAGGTTTAAAAAATCTTTAGTAATGGATGATTTTTACTATTGACTGCCAAAAAGAACCGGATCAAACGCTCACGGATTAAGGATTTAAAAATCTTTAGTACGGATGATTTTTACTACTGACCGAATCACGTATTTAAACACTATTTAATTTAATTCTTGGTTACCAGGGACCTTGACAACTCAAATCAAACCTAAATAAATCAAACTTAAATACTAATGGAGGCTCCAGGGTGTATCAAGGTGACAAATGTTTTTAATAACAGAAAGTACTTCGCTGAAAAATCATTTCGTTACTTATTTTGCAAAACGATAATAGGGACCACGCACATATTTTAATATAATAATAATAATAATAATTATTATTATTATTATTATTATTATTTTTTTTTTTATTCGGTTTTCCGAAGCTAATGCTGGACAGTCTCCCTGTGGCCTCCGACACCACACAGAGAGAGCGCCAGCGAATAATCTACAGCAACTCCCCACATCCCGCAGGGTTAGTTACTGTAAATTCCAGACTCGTGTGCCCTAAGTAGACGAAGGGATCCCAGGATGACCGCTTTCTGCATTCAATGCGGAGAGCAGCGTGGGCTTCATACCTCCGAGTACATCGATTATCAGGACGACCATTTTGACAGAGTAGCCTGGGTATAGCACTTGGAGCTCATACCGGAGATATCTGTATTTAGTCCGTTTCTCCTCCTCCTTCAAGGCGATGTTTGTCTCAGTAGGTGCTGAGAACTCGATGACATACATCACCTTGGTCTGATGGTCGAGGAGGACTATGTCAGGCTTATTGGCGTGAATTCGCCTGACGGTCGGGAACGAGTAGTTCCAGTAAATCCGGCATTTCTCGTTCTCGACAACGAACTCGATATCTCCGGGGACGTAAGGCAGCACTGGTGTTTGGTCTATCTGGTACGAGTGCCGTAGATGGTAGTATAGCACTCGTAAAGCCGCGATATATCGGTGGATGTAGACCGAAGTCGCATAAATCGCGCATGCAGATAATAAATGCATGAGCGACTCCGGCGCCTGACGGCAGGTCCTGCAGTTGATATCAGGTACCTCTACACCCATCACGCGACTGCGATAGACCAATGTGTTAATAACACCATCTTGGCAGGCCACAATGTATCCCTCAGTCTCCGACTTCAGCCCCGCTGACCTTAAAAATGCGAAGGTCAGCTCTGCCGATAAACCCAGTGCTTCTATGTTGTTATAGAAAACACCGTGCAGGGGTTTATCGACGTGCCGCCTGAACAGATTTCTCTGTTCGGCAGTTTTGATGTGGGCTGTCAGACGATTAAGCGGAAGCTCAGTGACTGAGTCACCTCGCCGGCCTTCTCGCCTGTAGTCGACCACGAGACCGAGTTCATCTGCGGCTCTCTGTGCTGCCCTAAACAATAAAGCGCCAAATCCCACAGTTTCATGATCTCTCACTAACTGTAGGAGTGGGTCCGAGCTCCTGATGATATTACATGCCATACTCAGTGCCACTCTGCCATGCATGCACTCCAGACTCAAGAGTCCTCGGCCCCCCCGTTGACGTGGGAGGTACACAAGAGGAACGGACGATCTAGGATGAATACTCCTATGAATATTCATCATCTTGCAGGTATTCCTGTCCAATTGACGCAGCTCATCTACTCCCCATTTGACTACGCCAAAGGAGTAGAGCAGAATCGGAACGGCAAGCATATTAGTGACAGACACCTTGTTCTTCCCCGAAAGTTCTGATGACCAGATCTTTTGGAGTCGGTGTCTGTACTTGCCACGGAGAGAATCCTTTATTTGGTTCACATCCTGGATGTGGCGTTGTTCCACACCCAGGTATGTGTAGGTCTCTCCGGCATCCAAATGTCGTAGGATGCTTCCGTCTGCGAGCTGCGCATCTTCGTGGAATTCCCCGCATCGTCCTCTCTTGAGGTGGATGACTGCGCATTTATCCAACCCAAACTCCATTCCAATTGCCCGCGTGTATTCCTCGACCACCCTGAGAGCATTTTGAAGTTCTCGCTCTCCGGAGGTATAGAGTTTAAGGTCATCCATATAAAATAGATGGGTGACCTTATGCCTCTGGTTGCTGGGTGGCCCACACTGATACCCGCGGGTTTGGCGGAGTCCAACAGACAGCGGCAGCAGTGAGATGCAGAAGAGGAGCGGACTCAAAGAGTCACCCTGAAACACTCCTCTCTTAAATGTCACCAACTCTGTCGAAACTCGCTCGGCACCGGATGTTATGGTGAAGCGAGTTCTCCAAAGCGGCAACAGTTGTTCGATGCATCTCACTAGTGGTGCTGGAACCGCAAGACATCCGAGCAAGTGTAACAAAAGCTCGTGGGATGTTGTATCAAATGCCTTGCGATAATCAATCCAGGCCATTGACAGATTCCGCTTGTACTGCACAGAATCCTGTGTAATACAGCGGTCTATCAGCAGGTTTTCCTTGCAACCTGCCAGGCCCTTCTTGGTACCACGCTGTTCGTTTATCTGTTGGTAGATCGGATCAATAGACCTCATCATCCTGGTATACAAGATACGAGTAAATAACTTGTAGCAGGAGTTGAGGCAGGTAATCGGCCTATAATTTTTTGGGTCAGACAGATCCCCCTTTTTGGGGATTAGCACAGTTCGCCCCTCGACAAACCAGTCCGGAATTTGCTGTCCCTCGTTCAACCATGAGTTGAAAACTCGGGCCAGATGGCGGTGGGTGGAAGGAAACTTCTTGCACCACCAGTTGTTTATACCATCTGGACCCGGGGCAGCGAAGTTCTTGGTTCCAACAAGTGCTTGTTGAACCTCTTCCGTACTGATTGCCGGGCACACTTCGTCTGGCTCTTCTAAGACTCTACGACAGAGAGCCTCGAACAGTGGCGGCTATTCAGGTGAAGTAGGTGAAGTGCCTCTTCACCAAAAATATTCATTCAATATTATTTTTTTAACTCGGTATTCGTTCATCGGAGATATTATCAAAATACATTTTCTTAATTACTAACGTAATATAATAATAATAAGTATATTTAATATTAATATTGTTAATATATTTATCATACGTTACACACATGTAAACGTTGCGAAATATAAAAAGAATAAGACGTAGGTAGCTGTACGTGTACGTACATAGCCGACTTTGTTTGTGGTGAAGAGCATCGAGTCAAAACCGCTAAATCTGCAACAGCACAGTGCGTTGCCATGGCAACGGTTTCACAGAAGGGACGAACTCCCACTCCTTGGCATGCACAAGTGAAGAGTTCGGTGTTCGGTCATCATACTCATCATGTGGCAGTGTGCTTCGGTTCGGGTTGTCATAAGCTTATGCAATTTTGATTTCGCAAACGCCGTTGGCGATTTATATTTATGTGCATTGTGCATCGTACATTTTTATTATTTTATTATATCTTAGTTTACGAATTTTTAAATGTTAACTTGATGTGTATTGTGTGTTTAGACATTAAACGTAGTGTGTGTGTTGTGTGGTGGCAATAATGAATCCAATTAACGATATTGTTTGCAATTTGTTGGAAACACCATTCAGTCGTTGGAAGGATGAAGACAAACGAGATATTTTAAGTAATGGACGACCTACGGTTGTTCTGTCGATTTTTGCCAAAAAATAATTAAAAAAAAGTGGCAGTCTTATAATATTAATTTTAAATCTTCTTGGTTTTCGGAGTATAAATGGTTATGTACCAGTGACATTTTGCAAAAAATGTTTTGCTGGCCCTGCTTGCTCTTTTCTAATAAACACTTAGTTTGGAATAGGGATGGATTCACGGATTTATTAAATATTACGCGGGCGTTACATAAACATGTGGAGTATCACGACCAGATCTAAGTAAAACTTTAATTAATCAAGGTAAACAATCTCGTGGTTTCATTGATGCATGGTATGATAAATGCTCGGATAAATGCAATTGGTTAACTGGTAGTTTAACTTTAAAAAAATTATTTTGTTGGCCCTGTGTATTATTTTCAAATCGGGATGTTTGGTCAAAATCTGGATATGACGATCTTAAAAATTTATCTCGCGCAATGAACAGGCATTAAAAAAGCCACGTTTATTAATGTCAATGTAGAGTTTAATAACAATTTTGGGGTACTTGTAAAACACAATGACCTTGAAATTCCGGCTGCCGCCCCCCGCACCCACTGCAACTCTTGCCCCGTGTACACAGCTTTTTAGCTCTGAGCTCTTCACGCATTTCTGAACCCACGAGCCGCCACTGGCCTCGAAGTGTGCTATAGCTGGAGTGTCATTATCGGATGGACTCGCGACTTCGTAGATTCCTTTCCAGAAGGCTTCGACATTATCAACAGTTGGCGGATTTTCGACAACACACTGTGGCTCTTGGAACAGGCGAGGCGGGTTTGTTTGAAACAATTTGTTTTGTTCTAAACTCCGCATTCGCCTGACCAAAGTTTTCTTAATAGCCATAAGCGCTCGAATCCTATCTAGACAGTGCTGCTTGATGGTCTGCAGCACTGTGCGATTTAGAGTGTGGTGTTGGCGTCTCAGTCCGGCTGCCACTCGCCGGACCTTCGGTGTAAATGGTCTACCTGCGACTATATAATCCACCACACTCTGGATTCGAGAAGCGTGTTGCCTTGCTAATCGAATTTTAGCATCGATCTTCTGTACGCGCCGCTTAGCTTTCTCGACCCTATCAACTGCGCTTGCCAGGCGCTGTTGTGGGACGAGTTGCTTGGCGGCAGCGTTCACCGCGCTGTTGATCTGCCAGATGTTGGCATCTTCTGGAAGCTCCTCACTAATCAACGAATCCATTCGTGCCAGGTCTTGTGGCTTTGGGTTAACCCTGGTGTTAAGGTTAACCCTCGTCCTTAAAGCGATATCGGTGTACTCAGGAGGATGTTCCTCGCCAGCTGGTATTTGCCGCGGTGGAAGTGCGGCAGGCACTTCCTCACGCTGACGAGGTGCCCTTACGTAACCTGTTCTGCGCAGGAAGGATACTTGATCTCTCAGATGTTGTTGAGAGAAGGCGCGATACTCCGGGTGCATATCGCACCATAACCAGTGTAATCGCGCCATGTATCCCCTGCGCTCAGGTTCGCTGCTCTCGTAGCAGGTCAGCAGGTCATCCCTTAATCCCTCCGTCCACCTAAAGCGTCCATGTACGTTTGCAAAGTCGTCATCGTTAAGACCGTCCGGTATGGCCCCTCCCATCTGTCTTTGACCCCCATCCGAATGGGGTCGATTGTGAGGGGCCTGTCCTCCGTTTTGGTCGAGAACCAGAGGAGATGAGTCCCCAGGATGGTTAGCCCTGAGGACCCATGGCCGACAGAGAGAGTTACCCCTCCCTGTCCGGGGTGCACCGCGAGGAGGTTGCCGGTCCGAATTTTGCACCCCTTATTATTATTACTCATACTCATACTCATACTCATTTATTTGACTACGTTATATACATGTTAGGGTACATTTGTAGCAAGTCAAAATAGGTTACATTATACATATATCTACTCAATATAAAGTATAAAATTCGAGAATATCGAGATAAAGAACATTGACACAAATATAATGTATAGTAAATTCGTATACAAGTATTATTGACATGTCAGTGAATAAAAGTGAATATAAAAAATAACAGTACACATACATTTAAATAAACAAACAAAGAATAAAAAGCAAAAGTAGTAAAAAGTATATTCCACACCAATAGACAAACATTAAGAAAGTAAAATAGTTGAATTCAAATATTCGGTTACGGAATAATAACATTTAGTTAAAATAAAGTGTTTTACTTTACGTTTAAAACAGGTGTAATTTAATGATTTAATATTCGTTGGTAACTTATTGTAAATATTTAGATTAAGTGAATTTTTTTGCGATTTTGTTAGTCTGAAACAACTATTTCTTAATAAACTACTTGACCTTGTTGGGTAGTGATGAATATCCGACTGAGTGTTGAAGTTATTAATATTCATATGAATTTCAAGTAACGTGAAATAAATATACAAAGATGGAAGTGGCATTATTCCCAAATTAATAAATAGTGGTTGGCAGTGATCGACTAAACCTGCACCTGCTATAATACGAATTGCTTTTTTCTGCAGTATAAAAATTTTATGAGCGTAGGTGGAGTTTCCCCATAAAATAGTAGCATAACAAATATGCGAGTGGAACAAGGAAAAATACGAGTTCTTAAGAATCTCTGGGCTTAAAATACTTTTCAGCTGTCGGAGTAAAAAAATCACGCTGGACAATTTCCTACCTAATTCGTCGATATGACAAGACCAGTTCAGCTTATTATCAAAAGTGACCCCCAACAATTTGACACTACTATCTACAGTGTTTAGACTTGAGGAAACAATAAGATTTTGCGTTTTCAGCCTATTTAATTTTAATTTATTAGCGGTGAACCAGTTTTCAGCTTTTCCTTCAATTTCTTTAGAATGTGATGTTAAGTTAAGAACGTTTTTGTCAGAACATATCAATGTGGTGTCATCTGCAAAGAGAACACATTTTTCGGGAAGCAAATAATTGTACAGATCATTAATGTATAAAATGAATAAAATGGGTCCAAGAACGGAACCCTGAGGCACACCATTATTTACAAGATTAAGTTCTGATGTAGAATTATTTATCGAAACACACTGTTTTCTATTATTCAAATACGAAGTGAAAAGTGCAAGTGGTACACCTCTAAATCCATAATAAGACAGTTTTTCCAGGAGAATATTATGCGAGACACAGTCGAAGGCCTTGGTAAAGTCACACAATGTAATCATTATGTGATGGCTCTTCTCAAGGCCCTCGACTATGTCTTCCACAATCTTAACTAAGGCTTGAGTAGTTGAGCAATGTTTACGAAATCCAAATTGTTGAGGACACAAGAGACCATTGTCTTCTAAATATGCAACCAATCTAGATTTTAAAATTTTTTCCATAACTTTCGAAAAAATCGGGATTATGGATATGGGACGGTAATTGTCCACTGAGTTTGGATCGCCCTTTTTGAAAAGCGGTATAATTCTGGAGATTTTAAATGAATCTGGGTATACACCAGAAATAAAACATGCATTAATAAGTGATGTTAATATAGGCGCAATTATATCTGCTGTTTCTTTTATGATTATGCTATTTAGCTCATAAATGTCAACAGACAGAGAGTTATTTAAACTAGCTATAGCCTCTAGAACTTCTGCATTAGTGACTGGCTGGAGAAAAAATGAAGAAGACGGAGGTGAAATATTTTGTATTAATTCCGTGGCTTTTAGATTAATAGCAGGTAGTGATAAAATTATATCGCTTGCAATGTTCGAGTAAAAATCATTAAAAGTATCATGTGACAGGCTGGGCCCAGTTTTGTGCGACCTGTTTATATTTCTTTCGAAGTTAACCAGTCTCCAACTATCTTTCATTTTCTTTCCAGATGTTGAAATAAAATTGTCATATGCAGTTTTTTTTGTGTTCACTAAAGCAAGTTTATATTCTTTATGAAAGTTTTTATAAGTGGATAAAAATTCTGGATCTCTATTGACATTATATACTTGCTTTATGCCGGACAGTGTATCTCTCATATCATGTAGGGAGTGATTGTACCATTTGACAGGAGGTTTAGAGATGCTAGGGTCGTATCTACTTATCGGAAAATGTGTACATACAAGATTTCTGTAGGTATTGACTAGAAAATCGGCAAACAAATTTATGTTATAATTAGGTGCAAGTACAACACCCCAATCTATCGCCAATAGATCAGTTCTCAATTTGTTGATACTAGACTTCGTGATCCGTCTTCTGCATATTTTGTTTGTGGGATTATCGCTTTTAGCATTTTTTAATAAAATATATTGACCAAGATGGTCAGATAGACAAGGGTCCAAAACACCTGACATATAGTCGTAGTCATGCATATTGGTTAAAATATTGTCTATAGAACTAGCCGAATATTGTGTAATTCTTGTAGAATCAGATATAGTGATATTTAGGCCAAAAGAAGTAACTAGACTTACCAACTCGGTCAAATTAGGTGAAATATTATTGAAATTTATGTTAAAATCACCAGCCAGTATGATTTTTTTACCCTTGTTTATGTACTTAGTTAAAAGGCTTTCAAAATTATGAATAAATATATTAAAATCTCCCAAACAAGACCTATACAGTGATATAACTACAGTCTCGAAAAATTCAACACCACAGAATTCGCTGTTTACTTCACAAGAAAAATCTGTCAGATTGAGTGATTTATATTCTAAGTTACTTTTGAGAAAAATCGCCACACCGCCATGTTTATGTATATTCCTACAATAAAAATTGGCAAGATTATAGCCCGGTAAATTAATCATTTTTAAATCAGATTCACATAACCAATGCTCTGATATGCCGATTACATCGTAATTATGATTCTCAAGAAATAATGTTAACTGGTCAATTTTATTTGAGAGGCATTGTATATTGATGTGGAATACACTAACCTTATATTTAATTCCTAGTGATGTGGCATTATTCAACTTGTCGACTGACGAGGCTTTCTCTGATGAAAAAACCTGTTTACCCATGTTCCTTTGGGCCAAACAGAAGGATCCAATCCGATTATTATTATTATTATTATTATTATATTTTAATATCAATAAAATTAGATTCTCCATTTGTTTTAATAACACCTTCAATTATGAATTTTTTTGAAATATGTTATTGGTGGCATAAATTTGAATTTAAAAAATGCTATTTTAAATTAACTGGCAAAACGAGTCTGACGTCACGACCGCCATGTTATGACGTCACTTTATTTGTATTGTAATATAATATAGAAAACGTTCATTAGAAACAACTGAAATTGTCACTCTGTTCCTTTACGAAATCACTTTCAGCCATTGTAATAATAATAAAACACTTCTAAACTATTAATATACGTTAAATCAGTTAATAAAAACACAGAACACTTGAAACTCCTAAATTAAACTTTACACGTTTACAATAGTAGAAGTACAGAGTACCGACACAGTCGACACAGACAGCTACAGAACATAAAAGACAGCAAGTAAAATATGGATGCCCAGGCCCAGCCAGCGAGAAGCATTGATTATTTATCTATGGCCGCTATGGCTAGAAGTATAGTAGCCCGGACGATATTTGACCCTACAAAAAATTTAATAACAAAATTTTATAATGTGCCATAATGCACCACAAAGACGTGCCGACACCGCCACTCTTAAGATTGTATGTGTTGAACAGGGGAGTATTAAGATATATTTACAAATATTGCATTTTAATATGTATGTGTTAATTAATAATGTTATTAATATAACATAACATAAATACACCATAGATTATCCTGCCAAAAAAAACATGTTTTAGGAATTAAAATAAATTGGGGCCAATATTTGTTAAAACAAGATACGTGTTATTCCTTTAATTCCGACCCTGATGCCTACGGCACGCGCTAGCTATTAAATCAGCCACAATAAAGCAAGCCGCCACTTTTGACGGAACTCAGTCAGTTTTTAACTAATTTTTATGAGGCCAAATATCTTCCGTTCTACTATAAACAATTAGTATGACGTCACGCGGATCGTCGGAAGTACTCGATAGTTGGTCGGAAACCTTTAAATAATTTGAATTTTATTTGTTAATTATTAATTATTGTGTGTCTAAATAATTTAAATTATGGTGTAGTTGGTCTTTTTCAAACATAAAGCTTCTGATAAAAACACATTTTGGTGTAAAACTGACACTCGCAAGTACCCTATTGCGTAAGCCACTGTTGACAATTAAACTTCTTGACAAAATTCAGAACTACTTAGTTGGCAATCTGATTTTAATTTAACTATAGAGATTTTGCTTTTAACAATAATAATATTAGCATCCCAGCTTGAAAAATTGAAAAAATATCTTTCGTAGAACAGAAATGTCGCGAAAACAAAATTCATCTGATTTTTTTTCTGACCGAATAAATTTTAATAAACAGCACTTTTGCAAACTGAATTTTGAATATCTTGAAAACGAATCGTTAGAATTTGAAAACCAAAAAATATAATAGCAAACATCATTGTAAGAGGTACGAAAATTAACGTTCCTCCTATTTAAATATTTGGCAAGATGCTTTCGATTGGCTAGGTCATATACATTGGTTTATGCCAAGTGTCAGCATATTTCATTGATAAAAATTACATTACACATTTTTAAAACTATAATTATTGTTTTTGCTTGATGGTGGAAAAAATATTGTTCACTACTCACTGAAAAGTGTCTATGAAAAGTGTCTATAATAAGTGTCATTTTCCATGCTCATTATGTAATATTATTTCAGACGAAATAACCATTTCAATTAAAATATCAATGTTTGAACCTAATTGCATTTATACTCTGAATTGCAACTAACGTGGTTATCCTTGCTTCAGTTTTTATATTTTTCCAAATCCACTATTTGTTCCGGAACATGTGAGAAGTAATAACTCAAAGAATGGGCTAGGAATAAGAATGGATGAAATGCCCATACTTCGTAACCGTTTTGTTAAAAGTAGAAAAATTAAGTCAATGACATTCAAGAGTGTAGTGAGCGCCTGTTATTTGTCTTATTTTCATTTTTAATTTCAGGTTGTAGGGCATATTACCGGCTGTCATATAAATCCTGCTGTATCTTTAGGATTCCTTCTTTTAGGGAAAATGGGTTGGAAAGAATTTATAGTTTATATAGTTGGCCAATTTTTAGGAGCACTGGCTGGATACGCTATATTAAAGGTATTTATTTATTTTAAATATTTAAAAAAGAATATTCAATATTTTAACTCTTGCAATAAAAAAAAAGTCATAGTCGAGTATATTTTAACTTGATTTGTGTATGAGTTGATATTGCGCGTACGATTTAATTTTCCCTTGCACACAAAATTAAAGCAATAGCCCAAACACATATGTATGTCGACCATGCTTCTCTGTCACCTGTTTTGAAACGGAAATATGAAATATGCACTGAAGAGAGAGATACATACTCTAGATTTTCAGTAAGTTTAGCAGCTATCAGTAGATAGGTATTACCGGAAGGGTGCACCCCCCACCACTTTGCTCCTCCACCACTTTTTTCTGGGGTGGGGGGTAATTAGAGTGGAGGGAAGTAATTAGTCTGGTGCGGGTAATTAGAGTAGTGGGAGGTAATTAGAGTGGTGGGAGGTAATTAGTCTGGTGGGAGGTAATTAGTCTGGTGCGAGGTAATTAGTCTGGTGAGAGGTAATTAGAGTGGTGGGAGGTAATTAGTCTGGTGAGAGGTAATTAGAGTATTTGCGCGTTAATTATACTGATGTAATTAGTCTGGTGGGGGATAATTAAAAACGCAATTGTCGCGAGCAATGAAAGTAATTGGACTGGTGTAATTGCAATGCAACTAATTGAATTGGTACAATTGTATAGTAATAAGTGTATGCATCAATTTATTCTGGTGGGAGGTAATAAGTCTGGTGAGAGGTAATTAGTCTAGTGGGAGGTAATTAGAGCATTTGCGCGTTCATTACACTGATGTAATTAGTCTGGTGGGGAGTAATTAAAAACCCAATTGTCGCGAGCAATGAAAGTAATTGGATTATTGCTCTGTAATTGCAATGCAACTAATTGAATTGGTACAATTGTATAGTAATTAATCTGTGCTAAATTATGAGCTCTTATTTGTCAAAAATATATATATATATAAGGACAAATATATTGCACAAAAGATTATCCATCTGTTAGCTAAACAAAAGGTACGTAGGCAAAATTCTTACAAAATCAACAAAGTCAAAAGGCAAGCTACCTGAAACATTAGAAATAAAAAATGTATTTTCTTACACAAAAGCATATTTATTAACTGTCACATAAATTCTCGAAACAAATAGTTAAAAGGCATGTCAGAAATTTTAAATTTAGAATGTTATGGCTTACATATTCAAATTGCATAAAACTTGACGATAAGAGAACAAAACCATTGAAAATAATTGACGTGTAGTTTATAATAGTCCCCATTTGTTCGACAGACAATGGGTTTTGAATAAAGGACACTAGCGGCCGGCTTCACGTAAGAAAACAACAGCGAACGGTACTTTGCTGTCAAGGACCATTTTTTATTGTTGCGTAAAACGACTATTAGTGCGGCAGTTTAGCTAGGATATTTCAACATATTTTGCACTTTTTGATAAAAGCACCAAATTTGGCATAGAGGTAGACCGATGTAATATGAACAATTTTGGATGTGGAGCCATCGGCCAACTGCCCCCTGGCGGCCGTGGCCGCCATTTTCCAAAATGGCTGCCAGTGGACATCCGAAAGACAACAGAAGTTAGATAAAATTTGCTGCTAAAGGTTTTAGTGAATGTTTATTGAATGTTTTGAATGAGAGATAGTTTGTAAGTTATATACAGGGTGGGCCAATAGTGCGTATTTCTTCTGTATCTCCTGTCTCGTTAGAGATATAGGCATGGTTTAAAATTTTAATTAATTTGTGAGAAAAAGTACATTTTTTTAAATTATTATCAATTATACAGAGCGATCCGTTAAAGTGGTAGATGAAAGAATATATATTTTTTAAATGAAATGACCCAATTTTTTTTATTATGTGTGAATATCACTATGATGGCCTATTCAGCGGTAAAATATTTTTAAAATTTGTTGGATGTTTAATGAAATAAAAAATATTTTTATAGAAAATTGACGTTTGCAGGTATCATTTTGAAAATTGAATTTGAACTTATTTTTGGAGAATTTTTTTTCTTTGACATGGTAGTAGTGTATGCCATACTTTAACTATTAGCTGTTGAAGAAAATATTTCTTTCATACAAGGTGTTCATAAGCGCACTGCTAACTTATAAATATTCAAACTGCCAAAACTCAACTTTTTTAAATGGAACCTATATATTTTTGTAAAAAATTGTGTAGTTTTTATTTCTCTGCAACTTTGATATGATATATCCCATGCCCAGACCTAAAATGAATAATTTTCTAGATGTAGTTATTTATGTGTAAATAGGTATGTTTTATTCAGAAAAGTCAACGTACCTTTGAAATTATGTCATAGAAATAAAGACATTTAATTTCAGTTTCTTTCAATTTTGTTGCAAACCTCCTAGTTTTCACTAAAAAATGAATTTTAGGAAGTAGGAATTAATTATGATGTATACCCTTGGTGAAAGTGACAGAAATTGTTTTTTGGCCTCCAGAATTTACGCTCAAAAGTATTCTCACAGAACTCATCCACAAGAAGCATCTCCAAAAGTTTAAACAGATTTGAAGAAACAGGTGACATTTCCTATAAAAAAGTCGTTATCCTTCATTTGTAGTCCTTTTTCTACGATTGACTTTTTTATAAGAAATGCCACCATTTTTTACAAAAATATATAGGGTGTTCCATTTGAAAAAGTTGAGTTTTGGTAGTTTTATTATTTATAAGTTAGCAGTGCGCTTATGAACACCTTGTATGAAAGAAATATTTTCTATTTCTTTCCTTTTCTTTTTTGGGATTTATTACCACATTCCTCGAGATTCCTATCCAAAAAATTCGATTTATCTAAAAAATATTCAAATTATTTTCTACATCAGCTAATAGTTAAAGACGTTAAAGTATGGCATAAACTACTACCATGTCTAAGAAAAAAAATTACTCTCCAAAAATAAGTCCAAAATCAATTTTTAAAACGATACCTGCAAACAACAATTTTCCATAAAAATATTTTTTATTTTATTAACCATCCAACAAATTTTAAAAATATTTTACAGCTGAATAGGCCATCATATTGGTCTTCAAACATAATTAAAAAAATTGGGTCATTCTATTTAAAAAATATATATTCTTTCATCTATCACTTTAACGGATCGCCCTGTATATTTGATAATAATTTTAAAAAATGTACTTTTTCTCACGTTTTAAATAAAATTTTGAACCATGCCTCTATCTCTAACGAGACAGGAGATACAGAAGAAATACGCACTATTGACTCACCCTGTATATAACTTACAAACTATCTCTCATTCAAAACATTCAATAAACATTCACTAAAACCTTTAGCAGCAAATTTTATCTAACTTCTGTTGTCTTTCGGCTGCCAAGGGGCAGTTGGCCGATGGCTCCACATCCAAAATTGTTCATATTACATCGGTCTACCTCTGTGCCGAATTTGGTGCTTTTATCAAAAAGTGCACAATAGGTTAGCTAATCCGCTGTACTATATATTTGTTAAGGTATTTGTGATTATTAATTTATACTGAGTCTAAAAGGCATGCAATTCCAATTATTTGAGGTTAAACAATTGTACAATGAATATAAAAATATAAAAAATATTTTTTCTTGTTTTATATTAAAGTATAAAAACTTCAATTTAATCCATCTGAATTTAAAACCGACTATTTTACACAGAAATATTAATAATAATAACTAATAAAGAAACGTTAAAGCTCTAAGAGTTTATAATATTTTTAAAGAGTAAACAACTAATTAAAGAGTAAACAACTAAATAAATCTGAAATATTTCTACAGGGAATTTGAAAAAATATCGTGTCTGAGGTGTATTTGAAAATACTATGCTAAAAACTTTTTATTTTGTTTAATGTATTCTGTACTACCCAACCTCACGCATCATAAACTTCGACAGTCTAAAAGACATGGTTCTCGAGAACACCGACCCCGTATACATAGTTTTCAAAAATATACGTAGAACAGACGAGCACAAGGTGGTGACAAGAACAGAAACTAAAATATATAAACCTTATTCATCAAAAAGAAGGTTCTTTAACGATCACAACTCTGCCACAGAAGTAACAGACCAGAAGCGACGTTCCCCATTCGCGTCAAAATTAAATTTGAATGCGCATGCGCGGAGCCGCCATTATTATGTAGGTACTTCAATCGCTTAACCTAAAACCAGTGTAACTAAATTTCTAATTTTATTTGAAATTTGAGTCCTTTATTTGGAAAACATTGTCGTTAATGTGTATATTTGTGTGCGATTCATTTAATTATTATTTTACAATTCTCTTTCTTTGTTTGATATGCATTGTTTATGCGACTTTAAAGAAGGTCCAATAAATTTAATAACTGTATGTTTAGAGATGAAACATCAATATAAGTATATCAAATTGGATATATGTTTGTTATTATTATGCTTGTATAAAGCCTAAATAAAGTCATTTATGATTTAATTATCATCTGAGGCATGTTCCTTTCCTACGTTCAGTTTTATTCTGGATCTGAAATCTGAGTCTGTTGCAAGTGTTGCTGTACATTATATAGTATATTTTTAAAATGAATGTGGAAGTCCGCATGCTAAAAAGAATATAAACAGTGGCTCTGTTATTTTTGAGGAAGACCCTCTTGTTTCTTGTCAGTTTTCTTGGAATGCAGCCTATCAATATCGTGCATGCGATCACTGTTTGAGGCCTGTGGAAACAGCCCAAGAAAATGCAACAAGATTAACTGGCCATTACATGGAATTACCTTATCCAGAATGTTGTATAACAGATAAAAGTAAAATTGTTCCATGTTTAATGTGCGGGGAACAGTATTGTTCTATAGAATGTCAGACTGCTGCCTTTAACCAGTATCATAGAACACTTTGTTTACAATCACGATTACTATACACTACAGTTGATAAACCCAGATCCAAGAGGCCCTTAGAATTAGTACATTCGGATGTCTGCGGTCCTATTAATCCAGAAACAACCGAGAGTTATAAGTCACAACATTTATTGACGATTTTACACATTTTGTAACAGTTTTTCTTTTAAAACGAAAGAGTGATGTTTTTCAATGTTTTAAGCAGTATAAAGCAGCTGCTGAAGTACAATTCGGTACCAAAATATCTCGTTTAAGAATGGACAATGGTGGGAAATACTCGTCAGCTGAATTTAAGAATTTTTGCCAGGATAATGATATAAGAATGGAATATACCGTTCCATATAATCCACAACAAAATGGAGTTAGTGAGCGTTTTAATAGGTCTTTATTAGAAAAGGCTAGAGCTATGATAGTGGACAGTAGTGTATCGAAAACACTTTGGGGGGAAGCTGTTCGTACAGCAGCCTACATAATGAACCGTTCACCTAGTAATTCACTTCATGCTAGGAAGGATAAAACCCCTGCAGAATTATGGTTTGGAAGGAAACCTTCAGTAAAAAATAATCCTGTTTCTGTTAATATACCTTACAAAGATATAGAAGAAGTTAAAAATGAAGAATTGGAGAGTAAAGTACAAGGGACAGAAGAAGAAGAAAGAGGTGAAGATCAAAATTATTTTGAAGAACCTGAGTGTAATGATGAAAATAACCGAAAAGAAAAGAGAAAGACATGACCTCCTGCTTGGCTTCAAGATTATGTTCAATCAGAAGTTGATGATGAGAGTTTATTATTTAATGAAACGTGTATAGCTTACACGTTAAATGCTGAACAATATACTGAACTTGATATTCCACAAACCATCACTGATGTGGACAAACATCCTGAGCAGAATAAGTGGAAACATGCTATAGAGGAAGAACTCCAAGCTTTAGAGAAAAACCAAACATGGACTTTTGTAGATTTGCCACCGAATAGAACACCAATTGACAGTAAGTGGGGTTTTAGTGTAAAGCGCAATGAAACTGGTGAAGTTTCGCGATATCGTGCTAGACTAATGGCAAACCCTTTCTAAAGGAACTGAAAACAGTAATACCAACTAAGGACTAAATACTTAACACATTTGTTGCGTATATGAAGTCGAAATGTTTTTAAATTTCAGATTTCTATAAGGATCAAAATTATCACAAATCGGTTCTATGAACAAACCCAATAACATACATGAATGCCTAGTTGTTGACGATATCAGGCTAGTAAACTGAATTCTTTAGTTATATTAGTTGAAGTCCAATTCTCCAATTACGATGAAATCATTGTTTATTAAGTTTTCCGCAAGAATGGGTAAAATCCAGTATAATCACATTTACCTAAGCAATTTCTAAAAATACAAATTTTGAGGTTTATGCGTAACTTAAAAGGTAAAAACGCACATCAGTCTTTGCTTATTTGATGTTTACATTTTCGTAAAAGTATTTGTTTATATTTTTTAATACTAAAAATATATCTGTGAACCACTATGTAATCATCTATAAGTACATTTAAATTCTGGACAATTGGATAAATTATATTGTAAAAACTTGAAATACTCGACATGATATCGATAATATCCAAATAATTGATAATACACAAGTTAATATGTAATACAATTCTAAGTTAAACTAATTATTAATAGTTAAAATCGACTGTGTAACAATTTTCATTATAAAATTATGCTACCATTTGAATTAAATTTCAATTTCGCGCCTGACAGTACCTACAAAATAATGGCGCAAGGTCACGTAGATTTGGTACATCAACATCAAAGTCGGCATTTTAAACGTCGCTTCTGGTCTGTTAATTCTGTGACTCTGCTCCTTATGGGTATAAAAAATTATAAATTTAGGTTGTTCTCTATGTATGTTTCGTTTACTTCTGTAAAATAATTGTAACATTTCGGTATATTGCTCTCGCACAGAAGTGCTTTTATCGGTATTTAGTGGGTATTTTATTTATCCACTAGCTAAGTATTATTTAATTATGGAGCTTTTAAAGTAAATAAACTTATTCCGCTCTATATTCAATATTTTACATTTAAATTTTAAACCTCGTATATTTGATACATGAATATAATTTAGAATATAAGCAGATATTTATGTTCAAAAATATTTTTGTATAATTTCTTCCTGTAGTTTTTTTATAAAATGTATTACTTTTCAAATTATGTTGAAGAATTTAATAAAAAAGAATTTAAATCATACTTACATGTTATTTTGAAACTTCACGCAAGTAACGATGCTTCTCTAGGTGGTATTATTAATCTAACCCCACATGTGTTAAAATTAAATAGTAATTAAACCAAGAAAAATTCTTTTAAATGTAAAAACACGAAAAATTGCAAATGATCATTAGGCATATTGGAGAAAGCAAAAATAAAGCTAGGTCAAAAACCTGCATTTTATAATATATGTATACCATAAATACTCACGCGGCATGTCACTAATTAATATGATTAAAAAAAAATAAACCGCATTTAATAGGTTAATTCACGGACAATATACTAACACACTGTATATGATTCTTTGAAATAATTATCAAAGTGTAGAGTACAGCGATGTATTTGCATATGAAGAATTGGGCAAATATCCTGTATAAATCCGGCATATTACAAAATTAAGTAGAGAATAAAAACAGTATAATAATTATTAACACCGTATATTAGCAATACGTGTTTCCCAAGAGCACATTTGTTGATATTTTAAATTGAATCGAATAAACGGAACAAAAAATAAACATGTAGTTATGAAAACATAACTCAGAAGTTACTATCTTAAATATTTATTTGCGTGCATTACATGCAGTTTTCTAGACCCCACATATTTAACAGTTGTGTTTAAACTACAATAAACTGAGCATTTGACCAGGAAAAAGTTTACCCTGTTTATTAAATAATTGTTATAAGGCGCGGTTTCAGAAAAAGCTATAGAAATTCAGACGTGAATAATACACACACAGTTCGCTATTTGTTTTTATTTACAGAAAATACAGAGTGTTATATTTAACATTCAACAGAAATTCTATTTTTATTATAGATATCGAGAACAGATGATACTCTTTCGTGTCTTATCTTTCTTGTTTTACGGATTTGTACAGGAGCCACTGAAAAATAAAAGTCTGTACATTTACATCCACACCTCATATGTCGCCTCCAAAAATTTATCTTTTGCACGGGTAATAACCCATCACCCCTCATGATATTCAACTAATTTTGAATAATTTTCAAGAAGAGCAGTAAATAAAAACGACTAACTGTTTTAATCTTTTTCATACAGCCGAGGATACAACTGAATATTTGATAAAAAGAGACCTCTATTAATATCAAATTCCACCCCACCCTCATAATTTTATAGTTTTATACCATGCTTACGAGAGAAAATTACTAGTATGGAATCACAGTGTTTGGGGATGTACAAAATGTACGAGACCTTACTAGTGGACTGTATGTGAATTTTAATAAATAAATACATGATATATTTCATTAATTAATATTATCTCTTGTCAAAAAAGACATTACATTCAAATTAACAACCAAAAACAATCAACCCGCGTCGTCAATAGCGTACCGAACAATATAACTAAAAAATAGGTAATCAATAATCAAGTTACTGAAACTTAACATTCTCCCCCCCGTTGAAACATTGTTTTCAAAGAGAGTCTTGAGGTAATGGACATAATTTAGTGATAGGTCGTATATAGGCACCATCCTTCGTTTTATATAGGTCCACCAAAATCTATACTTACTTTAAGAAAAGGTCGTGCAATTGAAACGCGATCAGAAGGTAAAGAGCCCATAAGTTGTTGAGCTGCTTCAGCCGTAAATCGATGATAAATGGTACAGTTTTTTAATACAGATTTTACTTCTCTAAGACCGTGAATAGGCCAGTACCTTAATCTGATATTCGATAAAACTGTTTGTGCTCCTGCGTGATATAATTTTATATTATGTTCTAATTTTATTAACAATCTAACTACGTGATTTCTTAAGGGCAATAAGATAGGATATCTTTGATCATAAATAATATTTGCGTTTGCAAGTCGTCCGTTTACGCGTAATATTCCGCCGTGGTCAATAAATGGAATCAACGATTTAAGAGTACTAATTGTAGGGTTTTTTTCTTATTTTTAATTGTTCAATTTCGTGGCCGAAATTTTCTAATTGAATGCATTTAATTATCATGCCGAGTGCGTCTTTCAGTTCTGCGACTGATAAGGGTCCATATTGTTTTTCTGTTTGTTTTCTTGCATTATTTGCAAATCGTAAACAATATGCGAGAGATCTTTGTAGACGAGTAAATTTAGAAAATCTTAACCAAGGAAACATAGGTTCTAGCATGACTTGGGTATGAACCACCTTTCGTTGTTCTGGAATCGCGTCTATTTTGGATAGATCAGACGATTTTATAGAGAGATTAAAATCATAATCAAGAATCCTTGCCACCATTGTTTTTTACAGAGAATATCAGTTGGGTTCATGCCACGTGAAAGATAGTCAGCCGGGTTTTCAGAAGAGTTTATATGATGCCATTCAGCATTAGTGGTGAGTTCTTGTATTTCTGAAACCCGATTGGCAACAAAGGTATTCCAGCGAGCAGGAGATGCATTAATCCAACATAAAACTATTTTTGAATCTGTCCATAAAAATACCTTGCTTATCCTTTGTGAAATAATAGAAAGTACTTAGTTAATCTTGAAAGCAATACAGCACCACATAACTCTAGTCGTGGAAGCGTTACCGTTTTCAGGGGAGCAATGCGTGATTTTGAACATAAGAGATTAGACGATACACTTCTATCAGAATAAAGACCTCTTATATATATACATGAACCGTAAGCTAGTAAAGAAGCATCAGCGAATCCGTGGATTTGAATTTCAATTAAGCAATTAGAAGAAAATAACCATCGAGGAATGGAAACATTTGACAACTCTGATATATTTTGAAAGAATGTCAGCCACTTTTGTAGTATATCAGGAGGAACCTCTTCGTCCCATTCAATTTTACTAGCCCAAATTTGTTGCATTAAAACCTTTGCTACTACAATAACTGGTCCTATCAAACCTAACGGATCAAAGAGTTGTGCTATATTTGATAATATGCGTCTTTTTGTATTTACCTGATACTGATCGAAATAAACAGAAGAAATTTTAAGTTTGTCAGAGGTAGGGTTCCATGCTAGTCCTAAAATTTTATTGGATGAACTTTCATTAATGATATCGACATCAATTCCTTGCTGATGAATATCTGTGTTGGTATTGAGTAAAGATTTATCATTGGTGCACCATTTGTGAAGTTTAAATCCTGCTAATTCTAACATGTATATAAGTTGTTCCCTTAATTCGATTGTTTCCTTCTTAGAATTTGAACCACACAATATATCATCCACATAACACTGACACAATATAGAATTAGAAGCAAGCGGGTAATTTATAGATTCTTCCTCTGCTAATTGTTTTAAAGAACGAGTGGCTAAATATGGAGCTGAATTTGTACCATAAGTAACTGTTTGAAGTTCAATACATTTTAAACTTTCATTTGAGTTTTCACGCCATAAAATATTTTGTAAAAATCGTTGTTTGGGATTTATTTTTATAATGCGATACATTTTTTTAATGTCTGTTGTCAATACATATTTAAATGTCCTAAACCTACATAAAATATCGAACAACTCTGGTTGCACCGGAAATCCCTTAAGCATTATATCGTTTAATGATACTCCTGAAGATGTTTTCATCGATGCATCAAAAACGACCCTTAACCGCGTAGAAACGCTCGATTCACGTATAACACAATGGTGTGGTATAAAACATTTTCCTGAAATGTCATTAACTTTATATGGATCAAATGCCACATATTTTCCATGCCCAAGAGCAACATATTCGTCAATAAACTGCTTATATTGCAAGTGTAATTCTTGATCCCTAGATAGCCTTCTTTCAATTGAATAAAACCGTTGTGCTGCCAAATAATAGGAATTGCCTAGTTTTAAGTGATCGTTTGCCTTGCGTAATGGGAGATCTACTTGAAATAATCCGTTCTCTACACGCGTTACCGATTTGGAAAATATTTCTTCACAAAGCTTATCGTCCTGTGACAAGAAACGTTTGGAAACAAGCTCCTCAAGTTGCCAAAATTTTGGAATTAATTCATTAATATCTAGAATCTGACGACATAATGAAACATTTATATTAGAAACTGTATATTTCTGCGATGATATAGGACCTCCTATAATTCAACCTAATTTGCTGTTTTGTAAAAATGGCAAATTCATTCCAAGTTTAATAATCCCTGGTTCTATTAAATCATAATAAACATCTGCTCCTAATAAGACATCAATTTGCGCTGGAAGATAAAACTGTTTGTCAGCTAACTCTATATTTTTAGGCAAGTTTAAACATTGAACGTCAACCACTGTATGAGGAAGAGAACAAGTAATTTTGTCTAAAACACCACAAGAAACCTTTATTTTTTCACTTGTAAAACTTTGGGACTCAATAATCAAATCTGTCATTTGACTAACTTGTGCAATGCTATTGCATATACCTTTGACGTGAACATTAGTTCGGTATGGAGTTGCACCCAACTTTTTCATTATACGAGCTGTAATAAATGAAGTTTGTGAAGCTGAATCTAACAATGCACGGGCTTCTACTTTATTGCCGTTTTTACCGATTAAGTTTATTTGCGCTGTGGCTAAAATAATTTGTCTATTAGTAGTATTACCAGAAACGATGCACTGACGTTCTTCATAATTAGTTGAGCTTAAATTCTCTGACATGGTGGAGCTAACATGTACAGTAGAAGGAGTGACGTTGGAAGTACCACCCGATATTTCGTCTATTTGTGTGTTACCATTAGTAATATGAGAAGAATTATTTTGTGTAGCTTCATGCAGTAACGTATGATGTCGACCTGAGCATTGTTGGCATTTTTCAGATGTACATTGATTAACTAAATGTTTTGTCCCTAAGCAATTATAACATAATTTGTTTTTTGATACAAATTCTCGCTTTTGATTTATCGTCAGAGAGCGAAACTTAAAACACTTGTAAATATTGTGATTAGGAATCTTACAAAACATGCATTCCTTTTCCTTAAAAGCTTTTGTATCCCTGTTGTAATTAGAGGTAGTTGCTGTGTATGCTTGAACTGCTGAGTGAGATGATTTATTATATTGTTTACCTTTATTTTGATCTTGATGAGTTACTGTTTCTAATGCTAAACACCGTTTTTCCAAGAAATGCAAAAATTCTTGAAGCGTTGGAATTTTATTTAAATCACGTTCCAATTCAAAGGACCTATGAGTTTGAAAGTCTAATTTACTGGAAAATATATGAATTAGTATTAAATCCCAGGTGCTAACTGGAACACCTAAAGCTTTGAGAGCATTGATGTGTTGTTTAATTTTAGTAATAAAATCTAGCGCGTAGAATTTCCCTTTACGATTTGCACCTCTACTAATGCATGAAGATGTGAATTAATTATAACCATTTTGTTATCATACCTTTCCTTAAGTAATTTTAGAGCAATTGAATAGTTATCATCTGTAATGTGCAAATCACTTATTAAAGAAAATGGTTCATTTTTCAAAACTGACTTTAAATATAGAAATTTTTGAGCTTTTAACAGGTGTGTCATTGTCAATAAGTGCCGAAAATAAATCAATAAATGATGGCCAATCCTCATATTTACCTGAGAAAGTTGGTATGTTTAAATTTGGAAGATTTACTTTACGGGAAAGAGAACTTTGATTATTAGGCAATGATTCGTTTTTGTTTAAGCTATTGGCACAGAAGTAACAGACCAGAAGCGACGTTCCCCATTCGCGTCAAAATTAAATTTGAATGCGCATGCGCGGAGCCGCCATTATTATGTAGGTACTTCAACCGCTTAACCTAAAATCAGTGTAACTAAATTTCTAATTTTATTTGAAATTTGAGTCCTTTATTTGGAAAACATTGTCGTTAATGTGTATATTTGTGTGCGATTCATTTAATTATTATTTTACAATTCTCTTTCTTTGTTTGATATGCATTGTTTATGCGACTTTAAAGAAGGTCCAATAAATTTAATAACTGTATGTTTAGAGATGAAACATCAATATAAGTATATCAAATTGGATATATGTTTGTTATTATTATGCTTGTATAAAGCCTAAATAAAGTCATTTATGATTTAATTATCATCTGAGGCATGCACATTTGTTGCGTATATGAAGTCGAAATGTTTTTAAATTTCAGATTTCTATAAGGATCAAAACTATCACAAATCGGTTCTATGAACCATTTATTATATATATATATATATATATATATATATATATATATATATATATATATATATATATATATATATATATATATATATATATATATATATATATATATATATATATATATATATATATATATATATATATATATATATATATATATATATATATATATATATATATATATATATATATATATATATATATATATATATATATATATATATATATATATATATATATATATATATATATATATATATATATATATATATATATATATATATATATATATATATATATATATATATATATATATATATATATAATAAATGTATGAACAAACATGAATGCCTAGTTGTTGACGATATCAGGCTAGTAAACTGAATTATCTAGTTGTATTAGTTGAATTACGATGAAATCATTGTTTATTAAGTTTTCCGCAAGAATGGGTAAAATCCAGTATAATCACATTTACCTAAGCAATTTCTAAAAATACAAATTTTGAGGTTTATGCGTAAATTAAAAGGTAAAAACGCACATCAGTTCTTTGCTTATTTGATGTTTACATTTTCGTAAACGTATTTGTTTATATTTTTTAATACTAAAAATATATCCGTGAACCACTATGCAATCATCTATAAGTACATTTAAATTCTGGACAATTGGATAAATCATATTGTAAAAACTTGAAATACTCGACAAGATATCGATAATATCCAAATAATTGATAATACACAAGTTAATATGTAATACAATTCTAAGTTAAATTAATTATTAATAGTTAAAATCGACTGTGTAACAATTTTCATTATAAAATTATGCTACCATTTGAATTAAATTTAAATTTCGCGCCTGACAGTACCTACAAAATAATGGCGCAAGGTCACGTAGATTTGGTACATCAACATCAAAGTCGGCATTTTAAACGTCGCTTCTGGTCTGTTAATTCTGTGCTATTGGCGACGGTCGTTGTTACAGTAATTCTTTGAATAATAGTTTTAATTTTGCTATGTATAGCTAAGTACTTTTCCTCTATGATTTCTCTATCAGTTACTTGACTTTCATCCTCATCCTCTATTTGTCCTTGAACATTGTTATATTCATCAAAGGCCTTTACTAAAAGTGTTTCTCTGATAGAAATATCATTTACACAAATGTTACTATTATTTTCATTCTCTAAAACATAGTTCTCAACACGGGTAATCTTTGCCTTAGTGCGGCCTCTTTTTCGAATTAATTCTTCCATTCCTTTTTAAATTATTAATGTCTACGGGCATAAACTTTTGTGACAATAAACAATGTCTTTAAATGTACTTGATATGGAAAAATCTGACCTGTTGTAGATGTGGGAAATCGACGAAGATTAATCCTAGAAATGTTACCTTTTGGCTAGTGGGAGGGATAGATATAGTTTCTGCTAAAATCCTGATATTGTCTTCCTAGTGTTCCTTCCGAGTTTAGATTACCTTGACCTTTATACCTTGGGGATCATGGAGGGGACTTGAAGTTTTCTGATGTCAATCCGGCTCGAAGGACCAATGTTTGGGGATGTACAAATGTACAAGACCTTGCTAGTGGACTGTATGTGAATTTTAATAATAGTGGGTTTTAACTTCAAGTAACAACTTTAATATCGTAAACAATATGTTTAGATAAATACATGATATATTTCATTAATTAATATTATCTCTTGTCAAAAAAGACATTACATTCAAATTAACAACCAAAAACAATCAACCCGCGTCGTCAATAGCGTACCGAACAATATAACTAAAAAATAGGTAATCAATAATCAAGTTACTGAAACTTAACACACAGTATACAGGGGGATAGCTGAGAAGTCTGAAAAATATTTGGTAGGTTCGTTCAGATTTATAATTGCATTTTTATACTGAAAAAGCTAACCACGTATTATGCCCATCTCAATAAGTGTATTAATAATAGGGCGAATATTTTCACACATCCGTATTTTAACCTTCTTCATATTTATTAATTCATTGGGGTCGGTGTTTTTATCCCGTCGTAATATGGTCGATTCATCTAACTTTTTCTTCTCTTTGCCGGGGCTAAACCTAACGACCAATGAGGAGCTTCTTTGAACACTGTCACGGGGCTTCTTCCTTTTTGGAGGAAACAATTTAGATATAATATTCCTGTATTTAAAACTCGAGTTTGCATTGACCGGGTTGTCGACATCATATTTTCTTTTATGCCCGCTGGTCAAAATTAAAATATGCCTATAGGCCAACAAGTCTTCGTTAGTATAGATCCTATGGGCGGAATAGTGCCAGATATGAGATGATGGATTGGAGTATAGATCTTAGATCTAAGATCTGGGAAGGGGGTGGGGGGTATTAGATGATGGATTGGAGATCTTAGATCTATGTGATAGGTCCTAGTATCTGGGGAGTGGGAGATATGGGCCAATGGATTTGAGTATAGATCTTAGATCTATATGATAGGTCCTAGAATCTGGGGAGTGGAGGGGATATGAGCCAATGGCTGTTCGTTAAGATTTTAGCAATGAGATATGGGGGTGGAGCTATGAGGTAATGGCGGTCAGAGAGAGGCGGTCCTAGAGATTTTTGCTTTAAGAGAAGGATGGGAGAGAGAGATGGCGCTATGATCTATGAGGATGGAGAGGGATGCTTTAGATGGCAATAAATTATAGGATTAAAGGAGACCGACTACGGTAATTACATGTACTCATAAGCTTTTAATAATAAACAATCGGTATAATAGATTATTTTTAACGAAAATAAGTGAATTAAAGATATGTACCTGTAGTCAATTAATATTAAAGATGGCTATACTAGTAGTAAGTGGATCCAAGTACACCATCTTATTGTTATAAAAATTATTTAATTAAATAGTATTCGCAGATAAAATTTCTTATATCGACATCTCGATTCAAAATTCTTATTTCCGGACTCGCCGCCAGCTAGCCAGCCTGCAGTATAAATAAACATTGCATCCGGATGATTTCAATGAATCGACAAGGAGCTTTGACCGCATATTATATCAGCGATATAGTAAACAAAGTTACGGTGACCTAATTTCTATGTCGTTTACTACACAGTCCCGAACATATGGTGCAATGGCCCGTAATACATCAAACTATGACATCATCAAATTCTGTGGGAATCTCGCGAACGCGACTAATAAATTTCTTTCCAAAGAGGGGGTAACTATATAAAAGCTTGAGCAGAACATGGATTCGTTATAATATTATACTTACGTAAAACACAATAAGCCTAATGAATAAAAATTTAGCAATTGCTTAAAGCAATTCAGTACATCTGTCATCTTTTTGTGAAAAACAAATAACTACATTTGTGATATGGCAGATTCGAGTGTAAGTGAGGAATTTGATAATAATGATGAAGAAATTGACAAGCAGTTGATATTTGTGATTGGCTTTCAAGTATTAACTTTGATTTTATAAGAAAAAGCAATTGCTAAATTTTTATTCATTAGGCTCAATGTCTTTCGCTAAGATTAATTTGGAAGGACAAGTTAAGCCATTCGTTAAAGTCTATGAGCTTGAACAGGGGATGCAGCATAAAATTATGGATATGTGCAAAATACAAACACAATTCGGCGTCCAAATTCTGGTAATTTTGGAGAATTGTAAAGTCACCCTACCCGAAAGATACAATAAACTGATTTCGAACGAGGACATCTCAATATTACAAGATGTCTTAAAACAGAAAGACGTGTACTTGGTGAATAAAGGTGCTGCCGGTACAACAACCAATCTAGAATTCATTGAATCATAATAATGGATTGTAATAATGATGTTAATCTATATAAGAAGAAGCTATGTGATTTTTTACGCAATCTACAAAAATTAAAGGAAGACATTCAGTATATTGAAGTTTTACGTAAGCTTGAAAATGTCCACATCCAATCATCGACTGCGAAAGATGGTTCATTTCGATGAGGATGAAAAACCTAAAATATATTATATATGTCACTGGAATTACGCATATAAAATGGCTCGAAAAGGTCATTGGATGCAAGAAGCCGTAGACCGAATGAGATTTCAAGAGAGAATTTTACGCTGCGCTGAAATAATAAACGTAGCACTTGAACAGAAATTATGTATTATATCACAAAATATTATTATATAGCTTCTTTTTATCTCGGCATCATATGTCTATGTATTGAATAAAGTTTGAGTTATAATAAAAATATAGAGTTTTATTTACCTATCTCTACGAAATAAAAAATGGTTAAATATAATGGGAGTTTTTTAAATAATGAATGAATGAAAATATGTGCTTTAGATGGATTTTACTGCTATAGAGATTTTAGGGAGTAATAAATCTTATAAAATAAAAGAAATCTGCAGCAATTACATGTACATGTAGTATAATTATATATTAATTATATTGGGATAATAGATGATTGTTTTATCAATCAATCAATAGCTGATTTTAATACATTATTTCAAGTATTTACTAATTAATAAAATATATATATTTCTTATCGATCAATGATGGCTTACAAATGACAGTTTAGCATACTACAGATATTTAATAAAATTCTAATAATTAATTAACTAATTAAATAGACTAATAGACGTTCCTTATTTTAAAAACATTAACTACAACCACAGAAATTCATGTAAGCATCATCGATAGATAGCTATTGATATATTAAATGCATTCAAATATATTTTTAATTCCTAATTCACGAAATACTCTGATATAGGTATGATATTACATTAGACAAGTTAAAACCACCTCAAAATTAAGATGACGTCATTAAAATTTCTGAGAATTCAATCGTAACAAGTCATAATACAGATGCAAAGATAATTTTAGGTCTAGTACATATGCAAATAATTGAATACCACAATTATTAAACATGAAAAATATGATTACTTTAATTACTAAACAATAAAACGGGAATAAAGAATCAGCTGTATACAATAGGTGACTATTCATCAGAAAATTAGCATACAGATTGCTGCTGATGTGAAGCATTTCCCGAATTTTTACGTATGCAAGATTTCACCATGACCTATAAGCAATTTAATTTGTACCTATATACCTTAACATATGAAAATTTAATATTTATATTGAAAACACATTGAAATTGACGAATAGATTTAAAAGAATCACTCCAACTAGTTTCATTTATTCTTCATTTCAAATAAAATTACTAATGAATTCTGTTACTTTGATGTTCGAGATGAAATGATTAATATGTAAAACATACACAGACGGATTGATACATATAAGTTTCAGAGAAATTTTTACAATATATGAAATTAATAGATATAGCTATATATTGAATCATACAAAGTACAGTTTAGCATACTACAGATATTTAATAAAATTCTAATAATTAATTAACTAATTAAATAGACTAATAGACGTTCCTTATTTTAAAAACATTAACTACAACTACAGAAATTCATGTAAGCATCATCGATGGATAGCTATGAATTAGGTATATGATAGCGGATAGGTACTCATCAAAATAAATACAAACTGGAACAGACGTGGGTTATATAAAATTTCGATGAATATCTACTAACATTGGAACGTATTTTAAAGATTTTACAAAATGGCTCTAGACCCAGATCGATGACTATGTGAAAACATTGTGTAACCATATCTACATTAATTTTAGATCTCTTAATAAAGTAAAAATTTGGCTTTCAATATTTGTGTCTCAGTTTACGTGCATTTAAATAGAAATAGTTGACCACCCCCCAGGAATATAGCAAATTAGCATTGGTTTAAATACAAAAAACGAACAATCTTGCAGATTTAGGAGGCCTTTCTTCATAATAAATACGTATTAAATCTGTCTCTCTCTTGCTTGTCTCATTAGCTTTTTATCGCTCTTTGTGAATACATAGTACAACTAATAAAGAAAAAAATGTCACTCGAGAACGTTTCAAAAATTAATTCAGATATTATTAATTTGAATAAAAAATCATTACCACTGCTAAAGAACGATAATGATATTAGTCAATTAATATCGATTAATAATAATAATAAAATCCCTGCCGAGGATGAGAATGAAAATGGAAACAGACTTGAAAATAATTTGGCGCTTTTAAAATATCACCGAGAACAAATTAAAAAAATTAAATTAGCTAACAAGACATCTGACGGTTCCTTAAAGCCAGTTAAGCATTTAGTTTGGCAGGATGTATCATCTTGTTTTAATAACCGTGTTAGATCTGGCATAATATCTAACATTCAAATAAAAGACCCAAAAATATTTTTCACTAAAGCTTTTAGAAGCTTCTCAAATCAAATAAAGAAAAGCTTAAAAGTTTCTCTAATTAAAGTAAATACCATTTTTGAAGGTAATTTTGTACGACAAGCAAGCGATCGATTTGAAACGAAGAGTTTTGTTACACATAGCTCTCTGATTGGCTCGCACACAAATCTTAGACAATGGTGGAATGATCATGTTTCAGAAGAGTTATTAGGAAAACTTGAAGAATTCGAAGAGAAAGATTCTGGGTGGAGCTTAATTGAGATAATTGGATTACATGTAAATATCAATAACTATTACCCAATATCACAGAATCATGAATCAATGTCATCAGATCATGATTCAAGTTCATCCGATTATGAAGATGTATAGAAATTTCAATTTGACCAGCAGAAAAAATAGTATACCTGTAACACCTCATTAAAGTGTCTATGCTTGACTCAGAGGCTTCGAAGAAGTACCGCCCCCAGTCTTGCAAAAGAACACTTTCGTGACTTGTAATGTAATAGGTATACTATTTAGGTAGGAAAATACATTACTTTCTCCTATTGTTAGAGTAAAATGCACTGATTATGATTATTAACTTGCAGGCATCTGTTAAGTAATTAAAACTCAATACGAGAAATATTTAGGGTCAGTAAAATGAAAATAACTATTATAGGTACTATTATTTACTATTATGATTTATAATTATGTATTGTACTATATATTCTTTAATAAAAAAATAAAATGAGATTAACAAATAATGTGTTTTATTTCCTTAAACCCAGTGTTTCAGTTTCAGATATTAAATCTGAAATATAATACAAAAGCCATGTAATTATATATGAGAACAGGTAATTACAGATGACTATCTTTAAGTACACAATATGTATACATCAGGGTATTTATCCATCTGATTACCGTACTCACTTTAAATATTATTAGTTTCTTTTATAATAAGAAATATTAATGCAGACACTAACTTTTAAGGTAGAAAACTACAATATCTCTGATTACAGAGTAAATAGTAGAGTGAAAAATGAACTAGCTTCAACTGATTCATAACTATCAGATACCCTTATTTATCCTTCAGCAGTACCGTATTTATCCACATGTATTGTGCGCGCGCGTCTACACCAACCTAACCTAACATTGGCCTGTCCTAGACAAGTTGAATTATGCATTCGGTATATATTAATCATTATCTTAGCTTTAAACTTAAAAACCATCGATGAGCAGTTCTCGTACTTCCACGCCCTACAAAGGACACATAGGCTGATCTTTATGTAATTCATGTAATTCTAGTTTCTAATAATAAGTCGATACTAGTGTGTGTAATACATCATTGTCAAATTGGGTTAAACTGTGAAAATTAGGCTGAGAAGTAAGAGATTTTGCATCATGTCTCACCTCCCATTTGGTTACTAGTTGAATATCTTTGTGTTTTCGCTGGTTTTCTAACGTTTTTCCAAATACGCTGTTATTAAGGAGTTTGTAGAAATTCTTTTGAAATTCGTTGGTGGTCTGTTTTCACAAGTCAGTGTTAAACTTCTACTTAAAGAGGGGTACTCTAAATGAATTGAAAGAAGCCAGAATAATTTATTAAGTATGTTACAGCTATAGCCCGGTCATGACCAACCATGCCTGTTCATTAGCATGTCATGGGTATATACAGGTAACAGCTTTTTGCATAGATCCGTAGAAGCCCATGAACAGCCATGAACAGCTATGATGACTAAGGGTAAATAAGGGTATATATAAGGATAAATAAGGGTATAGTCATGTACGGTTTAAGGATACATGTGGATAAATACGGTACTGCTGAAGGATAAATAAGGGTATCTGATAGTTATGAATCAGTTGAAGCTAGTTCATTTTTCACTCTACTATTTACTCTGTAATCAGAGATATTGCAGTTTTCTACCTTAAAAGTTAGTGTCTGCATTAATATTTCTTATTATAAAAGAAACTAATAATATTTAAAGTGAGTACGGTAATCACATGGATAAATACCTTGATGTATACATATTGTGTACTTAAAGATAGTCATCTGTAATTACTTGTTCTCAAATATAATTACATGGCTTATGTATTATATTTCGGATATAATATCTGAAACTGAAACACTATGTTTCAGAATTGTGTATCTCTAAGCTAAAAGGGAAGGACTCCTCAGGCTGATTATTTTATGTATTACTATCCGTTCTGCTGATGTTTGATTGATTAGAACAGTCTTCAATGCGTAGAGCAGTGTAGAATTCATCAGAGTACATTGATTATTATAGCCATCATATCTTGACTGAATAACCAGAGGTATAGTACTTGAAGCACGTGTTCGAGAATTATAGTATTTAATTCGTTTTCCATAACCTTTCAAGACAATTTCTGTTTTCAGTATGTAGTGATAACTCTATGAGATACATCACCTTGATTCAATAGTCTAGGAGGAGTATGTATTATTATTTAGACTAATCTTCATATCAGCTAGTTTTTGCAAATAAAGTATGTTCAAAACACCTGTCTAGTACGCTAAAATAAATTATGTGTACATTAATTATCCTCATATACCAGCTCGTATATAGTATTTTTTATGCATTATGCATCTGAGAATCTAGACTTATAGCTTTCGATACATTATTTCTATTAAAATCTTCGGGAATTGTACTTGTATAACACTTTCATATGTAATATTTCCATCAATTCTTATGCTTGCATGTCTTCTTGCTTGTCTAAAACTGATACTTGATAAAAATGTATGAATAATACTTGATTCTTGAAGCAAATTCCTTTGAAAAGATAATACGGATACAGACTTTATTTAAATAAATAGTTTATACTTGTCCTCGATACATATCTAATCAGTGAAATACAATTGAAAAATTGTTTTGGAAATTATTTGATGGCCTCAGACTTTAGGACCACTCCATATAATTATAAATCTGTAGCCTGGTCATGACCATAGTACGCAGGATAGAGTCTATGATAAACGCTTCAAGTACGCAGGATAGAGTCTATGATAAACGCTTCAAGTACGCATGATAGCGTCTATGATAAAAGCTCATCACTTTTTATCTGAAATATTATTATTATTATTAGCTAACAGTTTTAAGGAGGTGTAGGGAAAAATAAAATAAAAAACATACATGTGATAAATATATTTATTAAAGAAAAATAAATTATTTACAATTAAGAGACATTATTTTTTATTATCGTTATATTTATTAAAATATAACGATAATAATATACACGTCTAGTCACTTACAAATTTCTAATAGGATTCTGTAAATAACACAATAT
The DNA here is from genome assembly GCA_963680705.1 of Rhagium mordax. NCBI lineage: Eukaryota > Metazoa > Arthropoda > Insecta > Coleoptera > Cerambycidae > Rhagium > Rhagium mordax. The sequence goes on along the minus strand of OY796658.1, from coordinate 33,242,610 downwards.
TTGTGTTATTTACTGTACTCTATCTGAAATTACTAAGTGGCCAGACGCTCAGACTATACAGACCTGTTTTGAAAAACAGGTTATCTGTTGTGAAAAACCCTGTATCTGTTTATAACCTGTTTAAAATAGCTGTTTACCTGTTTAAAATAGCTGTTTACCTGTTTCCAATAATAAGTCAATACTAGTGTAATTGTCGTACAAATGAATGTTTAAAAATACAATAGAACCCACCATTGATTGATAAGTAATCACATATTTTATTAATTAGTAAATACTTGAAATAATGTATTAAAATCAGCTATTGATTGATTGATAAAACAATCATCTATTACCCCTTATAATTAGCATCTAACTATACTACATGTACATGTAATTGCTGTAGATTTCTTTGATTTTATAAGATTTATTACCCCCTAAAATCCCTATAGCAGTAAAATCCATCTAAAACACATATTTTCTTTCATTCATTATTTAAAAAACTCCCATTATATATTTAACCATTTTTTATTTCATAGAGAGAGGATAGGTAAATAAAACTCGATATTTTTATTATAATTCAAACTTTATTCAATACATAGACATATGATGCCAAGTTAAAAAGAAGCTATATAATAATATTTTGTGATATAATACATAATTTCTGTTCAAGTGCTACGTTTATTATTTCAGCGCAGCGTAAAATTCTCTCTTGAAATCTCATTCGGTCTACGGCTTCTTGCATCCAATGACCTCTTCGAACCATTTTATATGCGTAATTCCAGTGACATAAATAATATATTTTTGGTTTTTCAGCCTCATCGAAATATTATATTTCACTCTCATAACTGAAGTCATCATGTGAGAAAACATATTACTATTAGATGATTGCAATAAACAATGAAACTTGTAAAACTTAAATAAAAATATTCAAAACTTAAATAGTTTTTTTATTTTTCACTCTACTATTTACTCTGTAATCAGAGATATTGTAGTTTTCTACCTTAAAAGTTAGTGTCTGCATTAATATTTCTTATTATAAAAGAAACTAATAATATTTAAAGTGAGTACGGTAATCAGATGGATAAATACCCTGATGTATACATATTGTGTACTTAAAGATAGTCATCTGTAATTACCTGTTCTCATATATAATTACATGGCTTATGTATTATATTTCAGATTTAATATCTGAAACTGAAACACTGGGTTTAAGGAAATAAAACACATTATTTGTTAATCTCATTTTATTTTTTTATTAAAGAATATATAGTACAATACATAATTATAAATCATAATAGTAAATAATAGTACCTATAATAGTTATTTTCATTTTACTGACCCTAAATATTTCTCGTATTGAGTTTTAATTACTTAACAGATGCCTGCAAGTTAATAATCATAATCAGTGCATTTTGCTCTAACAATAGGAGAAAGTAATGTATTTTCCTACCTAAATAGTATACCTATTACATTACAAGTCACGAAAGTGTTCTTTTGCAAAACTGGGGGCGGTACTTCTTCGAAGCCTCTGAGTCAAGCATAGACACTTTAATGAGGTGTGACAGGTATACTATTTTTTCTGCTGGTCAATTTGAAATTTCTATACATCTTCATAATCGGATGAACTTGAATCATGATCTGATGACATTGATTCATGATTCTGTGATATTGGGTAATAGTTATTGATATTTACATGTAATCCAATTATCTCAATTAAGCTCCACCCAGAATCTTTCTCTTCGAATTCTTCAAGTTTTCCTAATAACTCTTCTGAAACATGATCATTCCACCATTGTCTAAGATTTGTGTGCGAGTCAATCAGAGAGCTATGTGTAACAAAACTCTTCGTTTCAAATCGATCGCTTGCTTGTCGTACAAAATTACCTTCAAAAATGGTATTTACTTTAATTAGAGAAACTTTTAAGCTTTTCTTTATTTGATTTGAGAAGCTTCTAAAAGCTTTAGTGAAAAATATTTTTGGGTCTTTTATTTGAATGTTAGTTATTATGCCGGATCTAACACGGTTATTAAAACAAGATGATACATCCTGCCAAACTAAATGCTTAACTGGCTTTAAGGAACCGTCAGATGTCTTGTTAGATAATTTAATTTTTTTAATTTGTTCTCGGTGATATTTTAAAAGCGCCAAATTATTTTCAAGTCTGTTTCCATTTTCATTCTCATCCTCGGCAGAGATTTTATTATTATTATTAATCGATATTAGTTGACTAATATCATTATCGTTCTTTAGCAGTGGTAATGATTTTTTATTCAAATTAATAATATCTGAATTAATTTTTGAAACGTTCTCGAGTGACATTTTTTCTTTATTAGTTGTACTATGTATTCACAAAGAGCGATAAAAAGCTAATGAGACAAGCAAGAGAGAGACAGATTTAATACGTATTTATTATGAAGAAAGGCCTCCTAAATCTGCAAGATTGTTCGTTTTTTGTATTTAAACCAATGCTAATTTGCTATATTCCTGGGGGGTGGTCAACTATTTCTATTTAAATGCACGTAAACTGAGACACAAATATTGAAAGCCAAATTTTTACTTTATTAAGAGATCTAAAATTAATGTAGATATGGTTACACAATGTTTTCACATAGTCATCGATCTGGGTCTAGAGCCATTTAGTAAAATCTTTAAAATACGTTCCAATGTTAGTAGATATTCATCGAAATTTTATATAACCCACGTCTGTTCCAGTTTGTATTTATTTTGATGAGTACCTATCCGCTATCATATACCTAATTCATAGCTATCCATCGATGATGCTTACATGAATTTCTGTAGTTGTAGTTAATGTTTTTAAAATAAGGAACGTCTATTAATCTATTTAATTAGTTAATTAATTATTAGAATTTTATTAAATATCTGTAGTATGCTAAACTGTACTTTGTATGATTCAATATATAGCTATATCTATTAATTTCATATATTGTAAAAATTTCTCTGAAACTTATATGTATCAATCCGTCTGTGTATGTTTTACATATTAATCATTTCATCTCGAACATCAAAGTAACAGAATTCATTAGTAATTTTATTTGAAATGAAGAATAAATGAAACTAGTTGGAGTGATTCTTTTAAATCTATTCATCAATTTCAATGTGTTTTCAATATAAATATTAAATTTTCATATGTTAAGGTATATAGGTACAAATTAAATTGCTTATAGGTCATGGTGAAATCTTGCATACTTAAAAATTCGGGAAATGCTTCACATCAGCAGCAATCTGTATGCTAATTTTCTGATGAATTGTCACCTATTGTATACCAGCTGATTCTTTATTCCCGTTTTATTGTTTAGTAATTAAAGTAATCATATTTTTCATGTTTAATAATTGTGGTATTCAATTATTTGCATATGTACTAGACCTAAAATTATCTTTGCATCTGTATTATGACTTGTTACGATTGAATTCTCAGAAATTTTAATGACGTCATCTTAATTTTGAGGTGGTTTTAACTTGTCTAATGTAATATCATACCTATATCAGAGTATTTCGTAAATTAGGAATTAAAAATATATTTGAATGCATTTAATATATCAATAGCTATCTATCGATGATGCTTACATGAATTTCTGTGGTTGTAGTTAATGTTTTTAAAATAAGGAACGTCTATTAGTCTATTTAATTAGTTAATTAATTATTAGAATTTTATTAAATTTCTGTAGTATGCTAAACTGTCATTTGTAAGGCAATAGAACCCATCATTGATCGATAAGTAATCATATATTTTATTAATTAGTAAATACTTGAAATAATATTGTCTAAAAGTTATTTGTGGCATCTTTCTGTATTTTCTTTCTGTTCTTATTTGGGATTTACGGCCACACTTCTGAACATTAATCTGATAATCTGAAAAATATTTGGATTATTTAAAAAATAACCTTTACGCCTGTGACTTTACGTCAAAGGAACAGTTAAAGGTTGGTTTTTTGACATAAAATATAATTAAAATAAAATAAAAACAATTATGTTTTGCAGACGTTTCGGAAACTGAGTCTGTTTCCTTTCTCAATGCTAAATAGTCTTTCTCTTGTGTAATTCGTGAAATTGCACAATTTTAATGTTTATATTATAACCATAGATACTTACTACGCTCACAGAAAAGTTGATTAGATTAGATATTCAAGTTGCTAAGTTCTTCTTTTAGCATCGGTAACCATATTGTACAACAATCTACAGAATAATTTGATACGCATTTGTCTTCATTTAGCAAAATTATTGCAGATTCTTTAATTTTTCTCTTTTTACTGTCCGGTTCTTTTGTTAAAATTTTTGCTCCATTCCAATTTCGCTTTCGAAAACGGACATCCAATAAATTGGAATGGAGCAAAAATTTTAACAAAAGAACCGGACAGTAAAAAGAGAAAAATTAAAGAATCTGCAATAATTTTGCTAAATGAAGACAAATGCGTATCAAATTATTCTGTAGATTGTTGTACAATATGGTTACCGATGCTAAAAGAAGAACTTAGCAACTTGAATATCTAATCTAATCAACTTTTCTGTGAGCGTAGTAAGTATCTATGGTTATAATATAAACATTAAAATTGTGTAATTTCACGAATTACACAAGAGAAAGACTATTTAGCATTGAGAAAGGAAACAGACTAAGTTTCCGAAACGTCTGCAAAACATAATTGTTTTTATTTTATTTTAATTATATTTTATGTCAGAAAACCAACATTTAACTGTTCCTTTGACGTAAAGTCACAGGCGTAAAGGTTATTTTTTAAATAATCCAAATATTTTTCAGATTATCAGATTAATGTTCAGAAGTGTGGCCGTAAATCCCAAATAAGAACAGAAAGAAAAAACTTGAAATAATGTATTACAATCAGCTATTGACTGATTGATAAAACAATCATCTATTATCCCAATATAATTAATATATAATTATACTACATGTACATGTAATTGCTGCAGATTTCTTTGATTTTATAAGATTTATTACTCCCTAAAATCTCTATAGCAGTAAAATCCATCTAAAGCACATATTTTCATTCATTCATTATTTAAAAAACTCCCATTATATTTAACCATTTTTTATTTCGTAGAGATAGGTAAATAAAACTCTAAATTTTTATTATAATTCAAACTTTATTCAATACATAGACATATGATGCCGAGATAAAAAGAAGCTATATAATAATATTTTGTGATATAATACATAATTTCTGTTCAAGTGCTACGTTTATTATTTCAGCGCAGCGTAAAATTCTCTCTTGAAATCTCATTCGGTCTACGGCTTCTTGCATCCAATGACCTTTTCGAGCCATTTTATATGCGTAATTCCAGCGACATATATAATATATTTTAGGTTTTTCATCCTCATCGAAATGAACCATCTTTCGCAGTCGATGATTGGATGTGGACATTTTCAAGCTTACGTAAAACTTCAATATACTGAATGTCTTCCTTTAATTTTTGTAGATTGCGTAAAAAATCACATAGCTTCTTCTTATATAGATTAACATCATTATTACAATCCATTATTATGATTCAATGAATTCTAGATTGGTTGTTGTACCGGCAGCACCTTTATTCACCAAGTACACGTCTTTCTGTTTTAAGACATCTTGTAATATTGAGATGTCCTCGTTCGAAATCAGTTTATTGTATCTTTCGGGTAGGGTGACTTTACAATTCTCCAAAATTACCAGAATTTGGACGCCGAATTGTGTTTGTATTTTGCACATATCCATAATTTTATGCTGCATCCCCTGTTCAAGCTCATAGACTTTAACGAATGGCTTAACTTGTCCTTCCAAATTAATCTTAGCGAAAGACATTGTGTTTTACGTAAGTATAATATTATAACGAATCCATGTTCTGCTCAAGCTTTTATACAGTTACCCCCTCTTTGGAAAGAATTTTATTAGTCTCGTTCGCGAGATTCCCACAGAATTTGATGATGTCATAGTTTGATGTATTACGGGCTATTGCACCATATGTTCGGGACTGTGTAGTAAACGACATAGAAATTAGGTCACCGTAACTTTGTTTACTATATCGCTGATATAATATGCGGTCAAAGCTCCTTGTCGATTCATTGAAATCATCCGGATGCAATATGTTTATTTATACTGCAGGCTGGCTAGCTGGCGGCGAGTCCGGAAATAAGAATTTTGTATCGAGATGTCGATATAAGAAATTTTATCTGCGAATTCTATTTAATTAAATAATTTTTATAACAATAAGATGGTGTACTTGGATCCATTGACTACTAGTATAGCCATCTTTAATATTAATTGACTACAGGTACATATCTTTAATTCACTTATTTTCGTTAAAAATAATCTATTATACCGATTGTTTATTATTAAAAGCTTATGAGTACATGTAATTACCGTAGTCGGTCTCCTTTAATCCTATAATTTATTGCCATCTAAAGCATCCCTCTCCATCCTCATAGATCATAGCGCCATCTCTCTCTCCCATCCTTCTCTTAAAGCAAAAATCTCTAGGACCGCCTCTCTCTGACCGCCATTACCTCATAGCTCCACCCCCATATCTCATTGCTAAAATCTTAACGAACAGCCATTGGCTCATATCCCCTTCACTCCCCAGATTCTAGGACCTATCATATAGATCTAAGATCTATACTCAAATCCATTGGCCCATATCTCCCACTCCCCAGATACTAGGACCTATCACATAGATCTAAGATCTCCAATCCATCATCTAATACCCCCCACCCCCTTCCCAGATCTTAGATCTAAGATCTATACTCCAATCCATCATCTCATATCTGGCACTATTCCTCTCATAGGTCCTAGGTCCTAGGATCTAGGATCTAGGATCGCCCCAGTGGTCTCCACCATATTCATGACCTTCTTAACCATCAAGGTCAAAGTGAATTCATTCCGGCACTACATTACTACTAATACACGAAAGAGTATCATCTGTTCTCGATATCTATAATAAAAATAGAGTTTCTGTTGAATGTTAAATATAACACTCTGTATTTTCTGTAAATAAACACAAATAGCGAACTGTGTGTGTATTATTCACGTCTGAATTTCTATAGCTTTTTCTGAAACCGCGCCTTATAACAATTATTTAATAAACAGGGTAAACTTTTTCCTGGTCAAATGCTCAGTTTATTGTAGTTTGAACACAACTGTTAAATATGTGGGGTCTAGAAAACTGCATGTAATGCACGCAAATAAATATTTAAGATAGTAACTTCCGAGTTATGTTTTCATAACTACATGTTTATTTTTTGTTCCGTTTATTCGATTCAATTTAAAATATCAACAAATATGCTCTTGGGAAACACAGATTGCTAATATATGGTGTTAATAATTATACTGTTTTTATTCTCTATTTAATTTTGTAATATGCCGGATTTATACAGGATATTTGCCCAATTCTTCATATGCAAATACATCGCTGTACTCTACACTTTGATAATTATTTCAAAGAATCATATACAGTGTGTTAGTATATTGTCCGTGATGTTATTAACCTATTAAATGCGGTTTATTTTTTTTTAATCATATTAATTAGTGACATGCCGCGTGAGTATTTATGGTATACATATATTATAAAATGCAGGTTTTTGACCTAGCTTTATTTTTGCTTTCTCCAATATGCCTAATGATCATTTGCAATTTTTCGTGTTTTTACATTTAAAAGAATTTTTCTTGGTTTAATTACTATTTAATTTTAACACATGTAGGGTTAGATTAATAATACCACCTAGAGAAGCATCGTTACATGCGGGAAGTTTCAAAATAACATGTAAGTATGATTTAAATTCTTTTTTATTAAATTCCTCAACATAATTTGAAAAGTAATACATTTTATATAAAAACTACAGGAAGAAATTATACAAAAATATTTTTGAACATAAATATCTGCTTATATTCTAAATTATATTCATGTATCAAATATACAAGGTTTAAAATTTAAATGTAAAATATTGAATATAGAGCGGAATAAGTTTATTTACTTTAAAAGCTCCATAATTAAATAATACATAGCTGGTGGATAAATAAAATACCCACTAAATACCGATAAAAGCACTTCTGTGCGAGAGCAATATACCGAAATGTTACAATTATTTTACAGAAGTAAACGAAACATACATAGAGAACAACCTAAATTTATAATTTTTTATAACCATAAGGAGCAGAGTTGTGATCGTTAAAGAACCTTCTTTTTGATGAATGAGGTTTATATATTTTAGTTTCTGTTCTTGTCACCACCTTGTGCTCGTCTGTTCTACGTATATTTTTGGAAACTATGTATACGGTGTCGGTGTTCTCGAGAACCAGGTCTTTTATACTGTCGAAGTTTATGATGCGTGAGGTTGGGTAGTACAGAATACATTAAACAAAATAAAAAGTTTTTAGCATAGTATTTTCAAATACACCTCAGACACGATATTTTTTCAAATTCCCTATAGAAATATTTTATGATTACTATAAAATTTCAGATTTATTTAGTTGTTTACTCTTTAAAAATATTATAAACTCTTAGAGCTTTAACGTTTCTTTATTAGTTATTATTATTAATATTTCTGTGTAAAATTGTCCGTTTTAAATTCAGATGGATTAAATTGAAGTTTTTATACTTTAATATAGAACAAGAAAAAATATTTTTTATATTTTTATATTCATTATACAATTGTTTAACCTCAAATAATTGGAATTGCATGCCTTTTAGACTCAGTATAAATTAATAATCACAAATACTTTAACAAATATATAAACTTTTCCCACTTGACACATTAATTTTCCCCTTTTTTCGCCTTGAAGAAAAGCAATCCATTTTTCACATTAAATTATTTTTGGAACACTGGTTTTTGATTTTCGCAACTTTTTAACTTCACTATCACATAATTACACATGGCTGCTTGTCTTTGTGACCATTTTTCACATTTACTTTGTAATTATATTGGAGCACTTATTTGGGGTTTTGATTTCCACACCCTTTCTAAATTTCATCATGTTTTAATAGTGTTGAAAATAACATAATATCCTGCTGGAAACAATAGAAGGGCCATAAGCAGGTGTAACACTTTTTGAAATTATTTTTTCACTTTTTCTGCTTGTCTTGGCTAAAAATTTCACTTTAATAAACTTATTTGCAGCTGAAACTCTGACAGTATAATAAATTTGGTGTCTCTGGGTAAAATCGAAAAGACTGTTTTAATATATTTTACATATATATACATACAAACAAAGAAAAGGAAAGAAATATTTTACATAGGTATTATGTATATTCCCTCACAAGCACAAAATTTATTCAAGTATATCCGTAAATTTCGTGGCTAATACAACTATTGAGTTGACCTTTCTGATTGCTTCTTCCACACGTCTTTTTGCAGATATTTATCACGTTTTCTGAAAAGTTCATCGCGTTTTCGTGTTTTTTGTTGGATGATTTCACTGCTTTTTAGAACAAAACGCTCAACCTCTCGTATATATAAATCAGAACGCTCATTTTCCTGTACAACGTCTGTTCGAAAATTAAATGATACATTAATTTCGTCTTCTGAAATGTCCTCATACTTAGGCACATTTTGGGGCTCTGTGTCTGTTTGCTCTGCTTCTGGGTGGTAGATATCCTCACAATTTGTAATAGGTGAGCACTGTGGTTCTGGAATTGTTATGTCCCCTGTTATTTCTCTTTCTTCAGGTGTATCTTTGTATCTGGGGGTTGATACGTAATTCAGTCCTGTTCCGGGTGCTCCAATAGGTCTTAATTTTGAAAACGAACCCTCTAGTATTTCTAAACTATTGTCTGAAATATCACAATTATTTTCAGATATGCTGACATCCTCAAAATCCCCGTTTGGTGGTTTTCTAAAGTGTTGTAGTTTCATAGACTTATAATTGGTCCTTTGGGCATTAATTTAACTTTCATTTTGTTTATCTGTTTGCTGATAATAAACTGCGTCAACTGAACTATGAAGCTGGTATGAGTATTTATTCTCGATTTCAGAGAAGTGTAGACGTAATAATGTCATATCTTCAAACCTCCCCGCAGGAATATCCAATAAGATTTCAGTGTTGAGAGGTTAATGTCTCGCTAGTCCATTTTCATTTTTTTTTCGTAAATGTATGAGAACTGACTCTTTCTGCACATGTGTTATCCCTCAAGTTGCTGCAGTATGAGAAATTTTTTATAATAATGACTCGACTGTGCGAAACTGTTTTTATATTTATTTATTTATTTAAGTAACAGGTCATTCAACAGATTACAAGGAATCCAATGACAGAATGACACAAAGTAAAATAGAGTGTACAGTATATACTGGCAATAATGCTACATATTACAGCGTCTTCTAAAATTGACCAATAACCAACAAAAAGTCTAACCATATATCGCACTGGATGATATTCAAGTGTAAATAATCTAACTTACAAAGCTAACCTAAAACTAACCTAACTAACCAAACCTAACTGTAATATTTAAGTCTGAATGTATCTACTTATGACTAATTATAATTATTATAATTATGATAAAAAGAATAAACATGAAAAGAAATGAAGAGATAAACATAAATATAATGAAATAACAAAAAACAAAAAACCAAAGTATTTATAATCGCAATGCTTGAAGAGCTTTGTTTTTTAATAGTGTAAGAGATAAGTGAAATAAGTCTATGTGAGAAAACTTTGTATTATAAATGTGTTGTATGGTATTCATAGGTGAGTAAAAGCAAGAATTTGTATTAGAAAATCTAGGGTAAAAAATAGCGTGATCTCGCATATCATAAGAACTCGTAACGAAAGCTAAATAGTTCAAACAGAATGGAGAGTCGATTTTATTGTGAATAATCTTGTACAAAAATAAGATGCCTGCAACCATTCTTCTATTTTTGTAATACATAAACAAAATATCTCGTCTTTTGCTCTCTAAATTATAAATAAAATACAGGTACTATCGCGGCCGAAAAAAAGTAATCGATTTTTTATCAAGTAGTATGTTTTTTCGAAAAAATTTCCTTTGTAAATGGGAGTTTTTACATCAGTTATGTCATTTAAATTATTTTGACAAGAAATCATTGGTGGGGTCGTATTTATAAAAAAAAAACTAATAAGAAAAAAAGTTAAAATATTTTTTAATTATAAGAAAACAATTAATTAGTATGGATTTGAGAGAAGCAGAAAAAGGCTACATCATCGCCAAACTTAGAGAAGGGTGGTCTTAACAACGCATAGCAAGTGAAATTAATTGCAGGAAAGGCACAATTCAAAAACTAAACAAAAATACAGAATACCTTCCGCTATTATCTGTTTTGTGCAAATTCTTCATCAAACTTATGACCCCTGGGGCGGTAAACTCGATGTTGACAATTGTAGCAGGAACTGAAATATCTTTTCGTCGGAAAAAACCACTCACTCCCAATAACTATCGTTTTCTTTAATGAAAGTATTTGCAAACTGCATTCTTGCCTCTTTATAGTTAGTCGGGGCTTTTTAGCACTGGCACAGTTAAATCGACTTATTTGCTCTCGCAACCGCGCGTTTTCTTGCTGTCCTAACAGATGCTGGGAAGTTGGTTTGCCCTTTGGCTTCCATAGAATTAGAAAATGGGTTTAAATTCACATAGTTAATACCAGGGTATTGTCGTTTTCTAGAGTACTCTTTCTTGGCCGCCCAGAACCCACTGCCCTGCTCAGATCATGAGTTTCTATCCACTTTGTGTTTAGTTTTTGAATCGTGTGCTTTTGCTGCAATTAATTTCACTTGCTATGCGTTGTTGAGACCACCCTTCCCCAAGTTTGGCGATGATGTAGCCTTTTTCTTCTTCACTCAAAACATGATAAGGCATGATTAATATTGATTAAGTAATAAAAAATGTATTTTTGCTTAATATGACAATGAATGACATTGACACTAATAAAAAAAATATTGGGATTGATGCGACACTGAATAGAACCATAGTTACAACGGGAAAATCAGTCGATTACTTTTTTTCGGCCGCGATAGTACATATTGTAATTTGTCAAACCCTAAAGTAAGCTATATGGAACATGATCTGTTGTTGGATATATATAAACACCTATGTGGCTGGGTGGGTGGTGTTCTAATTTAAGAAACTAAAAATTATTTTGTGGTTTACATAATTGTTAGGGCGTATTTAATGAATATATGTTTTGGTTATGTTGGTTGCAGCAAGTTCGCTGCTATTCCTTTAATTAATGCGTGAGCTATAAAACCACACGCATGCCCACGTGCCTCATGTCTCGAGCACTTACAACTTGGTGTACCGAGAGACACGTGGTGTGTATATTTACATAAATTATAGTGTTTAATTTTGAGTTAAATTGAAATCTAGTGTATAAAGTATTGAACAGTATTCAGAAACCAGAATACGGTCTCCAGTAATTAATAGTTCAGAATTTGGTGTTGATTGCCTTAGGGAAATTCCTATCTTTCCTTCCCAAAAAACTTCCTTCATCGCAAGAGTAACCATCTTCGGGACTTCTAATGGTGAGTAGAACAATTTTACATTTAAGTAACATACAGTCCATATTCAATTTATAAATTTTACATTGGTCCTTAACGAGCAGGATTGAGCCTGTGTTTGACAGAGTTTATGAGGTTTATGATAATATGACTGTTTAATACAAAAATACATTTGCGGTCGGATTAGTTTGTTAGGTGTTAAGTACATTTACATATTTCTGAGATCGTATTGTTAGTAAAACATCGGGTTTTACTACGGAATTTTGGGTTTCGATTCTTAAATATGTATAGGTGTTCGTTGTGAAACGGTTAAATTCAACACGCCTAATGTGAATGTGTCTCTCGGTCACACTTGGAGGTTAGACGGGCGGTTTAGCAGGATAACTTCGTCGTCGGGACGTTCGTTCAAATTGGATTAAATATTAGGGATAATATTTACACACGGGTTTGATAATAGTTTAATAAAATTGATGTATGTGGCGTAGAATAAGTGATACTTACCTATCATTTTTTTTTATGTTTGAAAGTTTCAGCGCAAAAACGTTGGGACTAGAGTACATTTTTTTTGTTGCCTATTGTTCTGGTTAATGTTGTGCGTCTATTCGTTAGACGGACGAACCGAATATTTTTAAATTTGTAAACAACACCAGGAGTTTCCTGGCATACCACCTGATTACATGAAGGCGGAGGATTTCGGCTTGAAAAATAAGAGTATATTTGGAAAAATAATTTACAATAGTAATTCAAGTGTGGGTTTAAACGGTAGATACGAGATTTTACACTGTTGGCTCAGGAATAACCTAAATTTCTTATAAAAATTGCAAGTACAGAATTAATTGATATTCGTAGGAAGATTGGCCTAATTATACCGGGGTAGTTCGAAAGTTAGACTGCCAATAATACTTGAAAATAAGTTGGGTAGGGTGTACAATTTTTCTATAGAGTGAGTGGTTATTAGAGATGGCTATACGGCAGCCGCGCGCGCTATAAGAGTTTTAACAGCAAAGAAAGAATCAATATTCGGTATATTGCAAACGCTTTTAGATTTGAGTAAGGTACTGGAGGATCCGGTTTCTAAACAAAGATTTAAGACTTTGTATTTATCAATAGAGAAAACGCGTAATGAGTTACTTGAAATCATAGATAAAATTGCTCACGCATCGCTCGAAGACGATGAGGAGTTTGTCCCCAATTTTGCTATTCTTAGAACGACAGACGAAATGTGTTGTTATATACATTCGGCGGCAGAAAGAATTAAGACGGCGGAACCAGTGTTGCCTGGGGTAACTCCGACTCCTGTTAGAAATATGGCGAGTATGGAACGTAGTCTGCCAAGACTTCCGACGATGGAATTGCCACAATTTTCAGGGGAAATTCGGGAATGGGAAACGTTTTACTCAATTGTTAAAAGTGTAATTCCTGACAATGAAAGTCTAACGAAAGTTGACAAGGTTCATTATTTAGTAGGTCGGCTAAAAGGTGCGGCTCTCGGAGTTTGCTCTGGATTAGCTCCGACGGGAGAAAATTATGATATTATTTGGCAAGCGCTAATTGATAGGTATCAGGACAAAAGGTCATTGGCAAATAATTATTTAGATCAGATAATGGACTTTAAGGTAATACATGGGGAATCGCCCAAAGGTTTAAGACTATTTTTAGAAAAATTTGACTCGGCGGTCAAGGCGTTGAAAAAACTGGAGATAGGCGATCTTTCAGATTTTATCTTGGTTCATCAGGCTTTGTCGAAACTTGATTCGGAAACGGGGAAACAATTTGAAAGGCACAGGCTAGGTTCAACAATACCTACCTACGATGAGGTAATTAAATTCGTGCAAGAACAGTCCAAAATATTAGTTCTTAATCGGAAAAGCAATATATTTATGTGGACACCACAAAGACATGTTCACCAAAATCTTTTGTAGTGAGTAATGAATCTAAGGAAGCTAGCTCGGATAATAAAAGAGTAATTACTTGTATTTTTTGTCAAGGATGGCATTATCTAAACAGTTGTGGTAAACTCACACGATTGACTCCGGCACGACGTTATGAAGTCGTCAGGGATAATAATTGGTGTTATAATTGTTTGTCTCCAAACCATGGGGTACGTGCTTGTCCCTCGGAACGGAATTGTAAGGAATGTGGTAAGAGGCACCACCTATTGCTCCATACGGGAAGGTCGGGTATAGAAAAACATGCAATGGTACCAATTAAAAAAGCGGGTTCCAGTAAGCAAATGATTGAACCAGAAGGTGCTTCAACTTCTGGTGCGGATACTGAGGTTCACGAAGGTACCAACACGTTCTGTTCAACTTCCATTAATAGTGTACAAAGTGGCAGTACGGTTTTGCTATCGACGGCGGTAGTAAATTTGACCAATAGTTCAATAAAAAATCAGACGGCGAGATTTTTTTTGGATAGTGGAAGTCAAGCTAATTTACTTACGGTGAAGTGCTGTAAACGATTGGGGATTAATATATCAAAGTTTTATTCATCGGTCCAAGGGCTTGGGAAGAATTCGCAAGCGGTTAAGAGCTTCGCAGATTTAATAATTTCCTCTCGTCATAATTCTGATATGAAATATTCGGTTAAGGTTTTCCTTGTAGATAAAATTTCGGAAAGGTTACCTCGGGTTCGAATTGACACTAGTTCATTCTCCCATCTGGAAGGTGTTCAGTTAGCCGATGACACATATTATGAAGCACGGGAGATTGCAGGCATTTTAGGAGCTGAGCTGTTTCCTCTTTTAATGGGTACGGGTTGTCTGTCTAAGTCAATGGGTGGGCCGATAGCTATCCAAACTACACTAGGATATGTAGTCATGGGAAAGGTTCCGGAACTGCCTCAAACACCTTCAATTCAAACTTTCGTTACTATCGCCGGGGATTTAACAATTGAGCAACTTATAAGTAAATTCTGGGAAATTGAGGAAGTCCCAAAAGTAATAGCTCCCGATCCAGATGATTTAAATTGCGAAAGATTATATTTAGATACCTATAGCCGAGATTCTACAGGGAGGTTTACGGTAGCATTGCCATTTAAGAGTTCGACAAAAAATCTAGGGGATTCGGAATTGGGAGCGCGGACTCGGCTAATGTCTTTAGAACGAAGATTAGATAAGACGCCTGAATTGCGCATAAGTTATAATAGGGTAATAAAAGATTTCATTGAACAAGGTCATATGCGGAGGGTTACACCCGAAAATTTAGATATCTTGGCGTTTTATATTCCGCATCATGCGGTTCTCAAACCGGAAAGCACAAGTACTCCCGTGCGAGTGGTTTTAGATGCCAGTGCGCCTTCGGAGACGGGTGTTTCACTAAATGATCTATTATACGGAGGACCCAAATTACAAACTGATATCTGTACGTTGTTAATTAACTTTAGACTATTTAAAATCGCGGTTACGGCGGATATTCGCCAAATGTATCAGCAAATAAATATGTTAGATGACCATTGTAAATTTCAGCGGATATTGTGGAGGTTTAAACCTGAGGATGAAATACATGTTTTGAATTAAATACGGTGGCCTTTGGAATTAAGTCGTCTCCGTATTTAGCGTTGCGTACTATTAAACAATTAGTACAGAAAAAGGCGAAAAGTATCCGTTGGCAGCCAAGGCGATCGATAGGGACTTGTACATGGATGATCTTGTGTCCAGTGTGTCAACAGTTGACGAAGCTTATCGGTTGTACAGGGAGTCGGTCGATCTCTTTGCGGCGGGAAAGTTCGATCTGACCAAATGGTACACCAATTCCATAAATTTGTTGAATCGGATACCGGTTGATAAGCGACTAGCGAAAACGGTGATTTTTAAAAATGTCTCTAAGATTTTGGGAATGCAATGGAATCCCGAAAAGGATGTATTAACTGTTAGGTTAGGAATCCCAGATGCAAAATGCACTAAACGAATTATGTTGTCGACCGTTGCACGGTGTTTTGATCCCATCGGGTTGATCGCCCCTTTTATTCTATATCTGAAGTTGTTGGTGAAGGAGTTATGGCGCCTTAAACTGGGGTGGGATGCGGAACCACCTGACTCTATTTTAGCGTTATGGTCTAAATTACGCGAGGAATGGTCGGAACTTGGTGAAATTCAAATACCACGTCATGTTTTTGTGGAAGAAAATCAGCCGGTTATGTTACTTGCATTTGCTGATGCTAGTAATGATGGTTATGGTGCGGTGGTATAATTACGTACTATCACTCACACGGGAAATGTAGTAGTTAGTTTGGCATGTGCAAAATCTAAGGTCTCGCCCTTTAAAATGGTTACGATTCCGCGGCTGGAACTTTGCGCAGCGGTGCTATCATCCAAGCTAGTTCGGTATGTAGCGAATGTTTATGGTGATCGACTAGTCATTTCGAAAATATTTGCATTTTCGGATTCAACTATTGTCCTTCAATGGTTGAAAGCCTCCTATTGGAAGGATATTTTTGTAGCGAATCGGGTAGCGCAAATTCGGGAAAATTTGCCGGACGTTTTGTGGTACCATATAGAAGGTGCCAATAATCCAGCTGATTGCCTATCGCGGGGTCTTTCTCCTGCTCAATCAGTTGGGCATCCCTTATGGAGGTCAGGTCCAGAGTGGGTAATATTGAGGGAAGAAAATTGGCCTATTACTCAAATTGAGCAGGATAATTCCTTGGCGGATGAAAAAGCTATTCTGAATACTACCATGGTGATAGATACTCATCCCTTACTGGATTTGAGTATCAGGTGTTCTAACTGGATTTCAATACTACGAACCACCGTGTGGGTACTTCGGTTTTTAAAGTTAGTACCTCGCGGTGCATATATTTCGGCGGCGGATTTATTGCAAGCGGAATTAACTTTAGTTAAGTTAGTGCAGGGGAAACATTTTGGGTTGGACATTCAGCTTTTGGCAGCGGGAAAGCCGTGTTCGGCGAAATTAAGAAAATTACGACCTTTTGTGAAGGAAGGGCTTCTCCGAGTGGGGGGTAGATTAGCTAATGCGGAATTGAGTTTCTCACAACAGCATCCTCTGATCTTACCGTGCAAGGATCCACTGGTAAGCGGACTAGTGGACTATTATCATCAAACTAACTTGCATACGGGTCCTCATTTATTAGAGGCATTAATCAGACAGAAATTCTGGATACTGGCTGGCCGTAGTTTAATTCGAGGTAGAGTTCATGCGTGTAATCATTGCTTTCGGTCTCGCTCCGTCACTCTAAATCCGTTGATGGCGGATTTGCCTGCATACCGGGTGCAGCAGTCCAAGGCCTTCACCCATACGGGGGTAGATTATTTTGGACCGGTAAATATTACCTTAGGACGGAGAAGAGGGGCTCAAATTCATAAGGTCTATGTGTGCTTATTCGTATGTATAAGCGTTAAAGCGGTTCATTTGGAACTAGTCAGTTCGTTGTCTACAGCCCACTTTATGCAGGCGTTTAAAAGATTTTTATCGCGAAGAGGGCCTTGCCGGGTTTTGTATTCGGATCAGGGGACTAATTTCATTGGTACCAAGAAATTATTGTCCGAACTCCATACGTTTGTAAGTTCAAAGAAATTCAAGGCTAAGTTGCTAAATGAATTGGCTCCTCACGGAATTGAGTGGAGATTCAATCCACCGTCAGCTCCACATATGGGAGGCATTTGGGAGAGTAACGTTAAGTCGGCGAAAGGTCATATTTTTCGGGTGATAGGGGATCAGTTGTTAACCTACGAAGAATTTTCCACTCTCTTGGCACAAGTAGAGTGTTTGCTAAATTCGCGGCCCTTATGTCGGTTGTCCGCAGATCCTTCGGCACCTATGGCATTGACGCCTTCCCATTTTTTAACGCTCTCACCGTTGAATAGCTTACCAGCCGACGATGTAACGGAATTTAAATCTGGTAGATTGGATCGCTTCCAATTGATCGACAGAATGGTGCAGGATCTTTGGAAGCGCTGGCATCTTGAATACCATACGACTTTACAAGTTAGGGAAAAGTGGGATAAGCAGTCTCCAAACATAAAAGTGGGTACCGTAGTTATATTAAAATGTGATAATTCACCTCCCCTACATTGGCCTTTGGGGATCATAACTGAAGTACACCCCGGAAAAGACGGTACCATTCGGGTGGTGACTGTTAAAACAAACAAGGGTGTCTATAGGCGGCCCGTAGTAAAGGTATGTCCTTTGCCAACTCAATAGAATTTTTATTTTTTTTTGTTTTTTTTCTCTTATTCTCTAAGAGGTCTCAGGTATGTAAGATAGTATAATGTACGTTGTTGCAGCTTTACTTGAGTGAAGGGGAATAAGGGATAGTCAGATAGTTAATTTAATAATTGTTGACTGATGTCAGAGCAAGTTGGCATTTATTTTAGGTTTTGTTTTTAAGTTTTTTTATTTTTCTCTCATCCTTTCGGTATTGGGAACAATTACGCTGAAATCTGCGCTTTCATGGTAGGGGGTATGTTAGGGAGTATTTAATGAATATATGTTTTGGTTATGTTGGTTGCAGCACGTTCGCTGCTATTCCTTTAATTAATGCGTGCGCTATAAAACCACACGCATGCCCACGTGCCTCATGTCTCGAGCACTTACAACTTGGTGTACCGAGAGACACGTGGTGTGTATATTTACATAAATTATAGTGTTTAATTTTGAGTTAAATTGAAATCTAGTGTATAAAGTAACAGTATTCAGAAACCAGAATTCGGTCTCCAGTAATTAATAGTTCAGAATTTGGTGTTGATTGCCTTAGGGAAATTCCTATCTTTCCTTCCCAAAAAATTTCCTTCATCGCAAGAGTAACCATCTTCGGGACTTCTAATGGTGAGTAGAACAATTTTACATTTAAGTAACATACAGTCCATATTCAATTTATAAATTTTACAATAATTATACATCTCCAATTATAATAACTTGCTATTTTTTTAAATATACATTATTGTACAAGTGTACGATTATCAAACATAGCGGTAATTTAAAATACTTGTTAATATAAAAATTAGATGTGTTAGAAAAAATACTATTTAAAAATGTGGGGCCCCGGTAAAACTCTTGTACAGAGGCCCTTATGAATCTCTATGACGATAATTCTAATAATGAAAAGTGAAAACCGGAATAACGATTTTGAAATATTTATTTTGTAAATACCGCTTTTTTCAAATTTCAGAAAGTTTGTTTCAAGAAATTTTTTGAATCGCGAAGTTTAGGGGTCTGCTTTAGGGCTATTTATCACAGGCTAATAATATAGGTAATTAATATTGTTTTTGCTATTTTCCGGGTAATTTGCAAGACAAGGATTTTTTTCAGAAAAGAGGTGTAAAATATATATTATGTAAATACTGTAAACTAAATAAGCATTGCTACTAAGTATGCTTATGAAATATTTATAATTTTAATTCAATTCAATCACCATGATAAATAAACCGATGGTTGTTTTTTTAATATAATTTCTAAACATTGTTATACGCTAGACATCATTTTGCATATGTGATCTATTTAAAGACACCACATACAGAGCGTTTTTACAAATCCTCAATCCTAAATATGTTTGTATTTTTTTCCTCCTGCATATGTTAAAGACCCCTCCCTGTCTCCCTGTCTGTTGTGTGATGAGAAATACATTTTATTATAAAAAGTCGTACTATAGTTGTGCGTAAAACTGTTTTTATACAGTAATACACTGGTTAGAGCGCTAATAGCAAAATAATATCTTACATATTTTTCCTAAGGGATCGAAAATATGTTTATTACCTACCCCTCTCTTAGATTATTATTTTTTTTGCGAACAATTATTCTAAAGAACCAGGTATATTGCTATTATCAATCGTTTTAAATTGAGTGCATATCATTGCTATCCTGTATTGAAAGAACGGTGTTCATACTTATATGATAAACAGTAAAAAAGCTTATTTAAAACCCTTGTGTATCTATAATATCAGTGGTGTAGTGGAGCCCCAACGCGCCGGAACGGCGTTCCGGCACTGCTTTTTAGTAACAAAATAATTTTAAAAATTAAGACAAATATTGGACCTGACAATAATTATTTTATTATTGCGTTCCGGCTCAGCAAATTTTGCGACTACACCACTGTATAATATAAACAATTTTAAACGCTAATAAACTACGTTGCGACATACTGAATACTACCATGGTGATAGATACTCATCCCTTACTGGATTTGAGTATCAGGTGTTCTAACTGGATTTCAATACTACGAACCACCGTGTGGGTACTTCGGTTTTTAAAGTTAGTACCTCGCGGTGCATATATTTCGGCGGCGGATTTATTGCAAGCGGAATTAACTTTAGTTAAGTTAGTGCAGGGGAAACATTTTGGGTTGGACATTCAGCTTTTGGCAGCGGGAAAGCCGTGTTCGGCGAAATTAAGAAAATTACGACCTTTTGTGAAGGAAGGGCTTCTCCGAGTGGGGGGTAGATTAGCTAATGCGGAATTGAGTTTCTCACAACAGCATCCTCTGATCTTACCGTGCAAGGATCCACTGGTAAGCGGACTAGTGGACTATTATCATCAAACTAACTTGCATACGGGTCCTCATTTATTAGAGGCATTAATCAGACAGAAATTCTGGATACTGGCTGGCCGTAGTTTAATTCGAGGTAGAGTTCATGCGTGTAATCATTGCTTTCGGTCTCGCTCCGTCACTCTAAATCCGTTGATGGCGGATTTGCCTGCATACCGGGTGCAGCAGTCCAAGGCCTTCACCCATACGGGGGTAGATTATTTTGGACCGGTAAATATTACCTTAGGACGGAGAAGAGGGGCTCAAATTCATAAGGCCTATGTGTGCTTATTCGTATGTATAAGCGTTAAAGCGGTTCATTTGGAACTAGTCAGTTCGTTGTCTACAGCCCACTTTATGCAGGCGTTTAAAAGATTTTTATCGCGAAGAGGGCCTTGCCGGGTTTTGTATTCGGATCAGGGGACTAATTTCATTGGTACCAAGAAATTATTGTCCGAACTCCATACGTTTGTAAGTTCAAAGAAATTCAAGGCTAAGTTGCTAAATGAATTGGCTCCTCACGGAATTGAGTGGAGATTCAATCCACCGTCAGCTCCACATATGGGAGGCATTTGGGAGAGTAACGTTAAGTCGGCGAAAGGTCATATTTTTCGGGTGATAGGGGATCAGTTGTTAACCTACGAAGAATTTTCCACTCTCTTGGCACAAGTAGAGTGTTTGCTAAATTCGCGGCCCTTATGTCGGTTGTCCGCAGATCCTTCGGCACCTATGGCATTGACGCCTTCCCATTTTTTAACGCTCTCACCGTTGAATAGCTTACCAGCCGACGATGTAACGGAATTTAAATCTGGTAGATTGGATCGCTTCCAATTGATCGACAGAATGGTGCAGGATCTTTGGAAGCGCTGGCATCTTGAATACCATACGACTTTACAAGTTAGGGAAAAGTGGGATAAGCAATCTCCAAACATAAAAGTGGGTACCGTAGTTATATTAAAATGTGATAATTCACCTCCCCTACATTGGCCTTTGGGGATCATAACTGAAGTACACCCCGGAAAAGACGGTACCATTCGGGTGGTGACTGTTAAAACAAACAAGGGTGTCTATAGGCGGCCCGTAGTAAAGGTATGTCCTTTGCCAACTCAATAGAATTTTTATTTTTTTTTGTTTTTTTTCTCTTATTCTCTAAGAGGTCTCAGGTATGTAAGATAGTATAATGTACGTTGTTGCAGCTTTACTTGAGTGAAGGGGAATAAGGGATAATCAGATAGTTAATTTAATAATTGTTGACTGATGTCAGAGCAAGTTGGCATTTATTTTAGGTTTTGTTTTTAAGTTTTTTTATTTTTCTCTCATCCTTTCGGTATTGGGAACAATTACGCTGAAATCTGCGCTTTCATGGTAGGGGGTATGTTAGGGAGTATTTAATGAATATATGTTTTGGTTATGTTGGTTGCAGCACGTTCGCTGCTATTCCTTTAATTAATGCGTGCGCTATAAAACCACACGCATGCCCACGTGCCTCATGTCTCGAGCACTTACAACTTGGTGTACCGAGAGACACGTGGTGTGTATATTTACATAAATTATAGTGTTTAATTTTGAGTTAAATTGAAATCTAGTGTATAAAGTAACAGTATTCAGAAACCAGAATTCGGTCTCCAGTAATTAATAGTTCAGAATTTGGTGTTGATTGCCTTAGGGAAATTCCTATCTTTCCTTCCCAAAAAATTTCCTTCATCGCAAGAGTAACCATCTTCGGGACTTCTAATGGTGAGTAGAACAATTTTACATTTAAGTAACATACAGTCCATATTCAATTT
This sequence comes from Rhagium mordax, assembly GCA_963680705.1. Lineage (NCBI taxonomy): Eukaryota > Metazoa > Arthropoda > Insecta > Coleoptera > Cerambycidae > Rhagium > Rhagium mordax. Next base: position 33,219,916 of record OY796658.1, on the reverse strand, counting down.
ATAAATTTTACAATAATTATACATCTCCAATTATAATAACTTGCTATTTTTTTAAATATACATTATTGTACAAGTGTACGATTATCAAACATAGCGGTAATTTAAAATACTTGTTAATATAAAAATTAGATGTGTTAGAAAAAATACTATTTAAAAATGTGGGGCCCCGGTAAAACTCTTGTACAGAGGCCCTTATGAATCTCTATGACGATAATTCTAATAATGAAAAGTGAAAACCGGAATAACGATTTTGAAATATTTATTTTGTAAATACCGCTTTTTTCAAATTTCAGAAAGTTTGTTTCAAGAAATTTTTTGAATCGCGAAGTTTAGGGGTCTGCTTTAGGGCTATTTATCACAGGCTAATAATATAGGTAATTAATATTGTTTTTGCTATTTTCCGGGTAATTTGCAAGACAAGGATTTTTTTCAGAAAAGAGGTGTAAAATATATATTATGTAAATACTGTAAACTAAATAAGCATTGCTACTAAGTATGCTTATGAAATATTTATAATTTTAATTCAATTCAATCACCATGATAAATAAACCGATGGTTGTTTTTTTAATATAATTTCTAAACATTGTTATACGCTAGACATCATTTTGCATATGTGATCTATTTAAAGACACCACATACAGAGCGTTTTTACAAATCCTCAATCCTAAATATGTTTGTATTTTTTTCCTCCTGATGTTAAAGACCCCTCCCTGTCTCCCTGTCTGTTGTGTGATGAGAAATACATTTTATTATAAAAAGTCGTACTATAGTTGTGCGTAAAACTGTTTTTATACAGTAATACACTGGTTAGAGCGCTAATAGCAAAATAATATCTTACATATTTTTCCTAAGGGATCGAAAATATGTTTATTACCTACCCCTCTCTTAGATTATTATTTTTTTTGCGAACAATTATTCTAAAGAACCAGGTATATTGCTATTATCAATCGTTTTAAATTGAGTGCATATCATTGCTATCCTGTATTGAAAGAACGGTGTTCATACTTATATGATAAACAGTAAAAAAGCTTATTTAAAGCCCTTGTGTATCTATAATATCAGTGGTGTAGTGGAGCCCCAACGCGCCGGAACGGCGTTCCGGCACTGCTTTTTAGTAACAAAATAATTTTAAAAATTAAGACAAATATTGGACCTGACAATAATTATTTTATTATTGCGTTCCGGCTCAGCAAATTTTGCGACTACACCACTGTATAATATAAACAATTTTAAACGCTAATAAACTACGTTGCGACATATAGGTATACAGGGGTCTTTTTTCGATGTTATGGGATGGTACTCTGTCTGAAATTTAAACACAATTTTTAAAAATAAACTTTATATCTGCTGCCGCACGAATATAATACGTTTGAAGTTTATTCGGCATTATTTTGGTATGAATATTCGTGTAGTTTGGAAATGTTTTATTTATTTAAATATTACATTTTTAATAAACGAATTTGAGCAGAGACAAGATTTTGATTATTGTTGTATGGTTAGATTATACGTTTTCGGCCTTATGGTGTTTATAAATAAATTAAATATAGCAATGACGCGCATATTTTTTACATACAGAACGCAGCATCCGGTTGGGAACACGGCGACATGTACAGCTGATGTTTTCTAATTAAAACCTTTGCATTTGTAACTATAAACCATAGCTGTTCTATATTGCTCATAAGACACGAAAATTTAGTTTAACCAAAAAACTTCACGATAGGATATCGTCACCCTTTATCTCTATAGCGATTATTATTAATAGCATGTTTCGAATAATCGCTATGATGAAATCAGAATGTGAAGCTTTTTTTATTAAACTCAAATTTCTTCAAAACCATGACTTTAAAGTATTCAAAAACCCCTAAAATTGTTTTTTACAATTGAGCCACTGCTTCTTCTAAAACCCAGAAGATAACGAAAAAATTGTTTGGAAAGAAATGGTGGTGCGGTGAAATTTGTTAAAATTTGCATTGTTTTATTTTCCACCCTGTATTTTAAAATTAAAATTTCTACAAACCAAAACACACCGATCTACTCTAAAACCGGGCAATAGGCCCTAATATGCTTCAAATCGCGTTCTTTAATATTTTCTGAGATATTTAACTTCAAATGTATACTAAAAATTTACTTTAAGCGTTTCAAAGTTCCAGCAGTTTAGTAGGTATATGAATAGAGCCAACTTTTTAGGTGCATCAATTTATTGGTATCTCGTACTACAACAAAGAAAAATAAAATTTAATTATTATGTTTTTCGTTTTAAGCGAATAGCTTACCTCATGTTACTACACTCAGTGCACTCTCCTTTGCAGTTCTTGCAGGTAAGGGTGCAAGGTAGTTCACCTTTTTTGCAGGAACTGTACCGAGTTTTTGCTTTTAACCCAATTTGCTACATTTTACCCTAATAAAGAGGGTGGCTTCCACCCCATGGGTAAGGGGTGAGTATTCCAAAAGTGGCGGGTGGTCATCCCCACTGAGCAGTACGCGAAATCCCGGTTCAAATGACCCGCCACACTCGACTATGCAGGTAGAATTAAAGAATAGGTGGCTTCCACCTATTCTTCCTTCCTAGGGTGGCGGGTGATCATTCCCTTTGAGCTGTATGGGAAGTCCCGGTTCGAACGACCCGCCACACTCGACTATACAGTCAGAATTTAGAAAAGGGGTTGTTTTCACCTATTTAGGGGTGAATCGATGAACCGATCGGTTAAAGCTCAAAGGATTTGGATTCTCCACCCTCGAAAACGGGGAGTAAGTAGGTTTGGTCTGGGTTAACAACAAATTTAGGATTAACTTTAAGGAGAGACTACTTTACCCCTAAAATTAAAGGTGGTGGCTTTAGGGTCAAAATTATACGTTCTATAAGGCTAATATAATTTTTTTCAAGTTGCTTACCTATGAATTATTAGGAAATGACACCGAACTTTATCTAATACGCAGACATTGAATTTTAGAAAATTTTAACCCCCTTTATAAAAACGGAGGTAAAACTCCCTCCCTATGGGGTGAAATTTTAGAAGCTGCGGGTCAAATCACTTAAAATACCCTACACAACAACTGTGCCGAGTTTTTTGCTTTTAACCCAATTTGCTAAATTTTACCCTATTTGCCGGGTGTACCGCACAGACTAACACATTTTCCTCGCCCTAATGCTGCTCATTGATGCAACCTGTACAAAGTCTATAAGCCTTGATTGGAATTTACTTACAGCGCCTTTTTCATACAATGACATAATGTAACAAGTAAATGAATTAAACGTTATAGTCAGACTAGTTACAAGCATAACAGTCACAAAACTTAAACTATTAAACTAAAGTTACATAAAAAGTAAGAACTGAATTTTTATTTTCAGATTCTGATGCCGAATGTAAATGATATATGTGTCCTAAAACTCGGAAATGGAATCACTCCAATGAAGGTGAGCTTTTTTGTATCATGTAGAGTAAACGACAGCAGACAAAACTCACAACACCGACCGGTCGGGGTATGAAGTTCGTTGACGGGTAGAATAAAGGTAGACTTAAAGTTACAAAGGTTTATCAAAATTTAAATGCACCGAAAAATTAACAAATAAAATTATTACTCCCAAAACTGTTGATTACAGAATTTTCTATTTGGATAAAAATATTCATAATTTAAATGTCGGCCTTTTATTGTGCATGTAAACTACCTCGTAATAGTATATTACATTACAAGCCATGAAAGTGGTCTTTTGCAAGATGAGAAGGGTTGTTGAAGAATATGAGGACGCGTTAGCGTCCGAGTACTTCTTCGAAGCCTCCGAGTCAAGTATAGATAGACACATTAATGACGCATTAAATGCACAAATAAAACTTCACACTGACAGTTTGCGTTCTACGAAAGCGTAGAGAGGCCAACCTAGTTATTTTTTTATAATTCACAACTCGAATTCAGAATTCACAACGCTATCTCGGAATTCACAACTCTAAGTCGGAATTCACAACCCTATCTCGGAATTCACAACTCTATCTCGGAATTCATAACTCTAAGTCGGAATTCACAACTCTAAGTCGGAATTCACAACTCTATCTCGGAATTCATAACTCTATCTCGGAATTCACAACTCCAAGACGGAATTCACAACTCTATCTCGGAATTCACAACTCTATCTCGAAATTCACAACTCTAAGTCGGAATTCATAACTCTAAGTCGGAATTCACAACTCTTCACAACAAAATTTCCAGGTTGGGGTTTGCTCGTCTCCTGGCGTCGGTGATTGGTCCTGGTAGCGAAAATAGGCCCACGTTAAATAAGTGGGCCTATTTTCACTCGGACATTACGAATATTCATGTGGCGGCGTAAATTATCAGTATAGATAGATAGATTAAATTAAATTAATAAAAAAATTAATACATAGATAATATGAACATACATATGGCATATCAAAAACGTTAATGCAGGGTGTCCCTTAAATACAGGTTAATCTCTTAAGAGTGGTGTATTGTAGAAACAAAATTATGGCATTTGAGTCATACATATCTATATCCCAAAGTGCAGCGTTTTTGACATACTGTCACTGGTGAGAATCATAATTTTTTAAATATCTTCGGAACAGTTTTTATCTCATCCAATTTTAATACATTATAATATAAAGTTAAATTACATCTTCAGTACTGATATGGTTGATATTGATACATTGTAACGCGCACACCCCGTATATCAAAAAAAAAAATAAAACTACTTTACTTATCTGGTGAATCTATGATACAGACTTGATATCGAGGGTGCGTTACTTTAAAAGAGGTAGCGCGTCGCTGCGCACCTATAAAGCAAAATCAGCTGATAGGCCACTGGTAAAAGAAGATCCTCCAAAGGCTAGGGTCCGGCCACGGCTTATATGCGTGGTCTTTTGGCAGAGGTGAATAGTGGTGGGAATAAAAGAAATCAAAACAAGGCAAAACAAAAAAAATTAATGGTAAAATTTTAGATTAAATGGTGCTTTATCCACACGTACAAAATTACAGTAAATATTTTCCAAAATAAGCAAAACAAGTTATTATTACATACAAAATTACAGTAATTTAATTACTACAAAACAAAACAAATTATTACGTTCAAAACTATAGTAATTTATTTCCAAAACAAACAAGATGTTACGAACAAAATTACAGTACTTAATTTAATTACTATAAAACAATGCGATAATACGCGCTTTAGGACCTCTAAAATTATTAGCAAAGAAATCTTACGTACCCTATCTGGGTCTCTCTATATAAATATATTATATGTAAGCCACCTTTCACATTTAGTGCCAATATCAATTAGGTATTTTCTAAAACCAGAGACCCTATTTCAGGTTCACTCACAAAACGAAACTTATATGGGGTTAGTAAACTCAAAATGACTTACCCACAAGCTTCTAAAATTCACAACAACCCTAATTACTCCAGGAAACGTAGGCTCAAGGTGGAAAACTATATAGGATTTGATTTTTATTTTTTTTTATACTGATCTTGGGATGCTCAATTTGGGTCTGAGTTTGTGGGACACAGCTGTCCCCGGAACATCCCCATCCACCCCCCCAAAGGGTCTTTTTTTTGCTTTTTGCTTTATATCGAGCTTCCGGTGCATGCTATCGCAAAAGTACCTATATTGAAAATTAAACAGGAATAAACAGTGCACAATATGAGCCATGTTTGGTTGTTGTACGTCAAACCGTTTCTTTGCACGGGCACCTCAAAGTTGGCCCTCCCTTTGAAATAGACACTTCGTAATTTTTTTATTGTGGCTCACAGACAATACTAATTAAAAATAAAACATATGGCAGTTTGTCACCGATAAATACCTGATTTTTTGGTATATATCTGTTTTTTCTGACATTGCTCTTTTTCGAGATACAGGGTCGTCCATCCTAAAATTCACTCCATCGTATCACCGGGGTTGTTCATATAGGTTAGTTCAAAATTTATGGTATTATAGACTTCAACGTGCTGTTTGAAAATACGTATCAGACGACCAGATTTTTTCGCCGGAACTACCCCTTAACCTAAAAAAAGCGTTTTTAGGTTAGGTTTTTCTTTAATATTCGCTCTTCAGGGCACTCTATGAGAAATCGTCACGTATTGTTGTATACTCGCTTATATGGTTTATGTATAGGTTTCATAATTATTGTACTGTACGAACATCCTAAAAACTAAATTAATGTGGAAGAGGACTACGACGATGAACAACTTGATCGGCCATGCGGACATTACAGAAGGTGCGGACGAACTTGACATTGATTTCGAAGAGGACGTAGCGCAACCGGGTCCTTCCGGAATTAAGTGACGCAAGTTTTATTAACGGGTACTATTTATCGCTGTGGAGTAGGCCTAATGGGGATACCACAATTAAAAAAAACTCGCCAAATACTCTACCTCTCAGGTGGTGTTTACTCATTGTCAATGTATTTCTGTCGTAAATACACTTAGAACAGAAGAATACTGTACATAGTAGCTACATAATATATGCGTATTAAAAGGCGGTAAAAGAATATTTGGTTTTAATAACCCTCAGAGAAAATATTTGAGGAAAACGTTTGCAATACATACTTGCGTATAGAATATGTGCATAACATGAATAATGTAATTTTCTGATAAACTGTTACGCCGCGGTATCGATTTTGGGGTGAAGGGGTAGTCTAATTAACAAACCATATAGAGATATACAAAGAAGATGGCATATAGTAAAAACATATGCGTATTAGAAAACGTTAAAAAAATATTTTTTTTAGAACCCTCTATAAAAAAAAAATTTCGAATACAGGGTGTTGTAAAAAAAAATAATTATTAAACCTGTACATAAACCATATAAGCGAGTATACAACAATATGTGACGATTTCTCATAGAGTGCCCTGAAGAGCGAATATTAAAGAAAAACCTAACCTAAGAACGCTTTTTTTAGGTTAAGGGGTAGTTCCGGCGAAAAAATCTGGTCGTCTGATACGTATTTTCAAACAGCACGTTGAAGTCTATAATACCATAAATTTTGAACTAACCTATATGAACAACCCCGGTGATACGATGGAGTGAATTTTAGGATGGACGACCCTGTATCTCGAAAAAGAGCAATGTCAGAAAAAACAGATATATACCAAAAAATCAGGTATTTATCGGTGACAAACTGCCATATGTTTTATTTTTAATTAGTATTGTCTGTGAGCCACAATAAAAAAATTACGAAGTGTCTATTTCAAAAGGAGGACCAACTTTGAGGTGCCCGTGCAAAGAAACGGTTTGACGTACAACAACCAAACATGGCTCATATTGTGCACTGTTTATTCCTGTTTAATTTTTAATATAGGTACTTTTGCGATAGCATGCACCGGAAGCTCGATATAATGCAAAAAGCAAAAAAAAGACCCTTTGGGGGGGTGGATGGGGATGTTCCGGGGACAGCTGTGTCCCACAAACTCAGACCCAAATTGAGCATCCCAAGATCAGTATAAAAAAAAATAAACATCAAATCCTATATAGTTTTCCACCTTGAGCCTACGTTTCCTGGAGTATAATTGTCAATACCTTCACTAAAACTTATACGACGAAATCTATCAACTTTAAACCGCCGCCACTCAATATTAAAAATCACACGCCGCTCGACACGCTCTGTGACCGTTTTTCGCACGTTCGGTCCCCTCGCGCACTTTGCGGATGCTTAACTTGCCCCTAGGAGGTTTACAATTTACTTCGACGTCGCCGACGCTGCCGGTCCGCTCTCTCTCGGACAATTTCCTGGTGCCCGTCTTCTACGCGCCGCTACGCTAACCGCTAGTTCTCACCGCGCTGCCCGATCAATTTTCTGGCTCGGTCAAACTGTGACTCCCTTGTCACTTGAGCCCTCTAGTGGGTTCACCTGGTGCCCGTCTCCAAGCACCGCTACGCAAATCGCTTACTACCACCGTGTTTCCCGATCGACTTTGCGGCTCGGTCAAACTGTATAACTCCTTGTCCCGCATTCGCGGTTCGTCTCAACGGTACCCCCGGTGAACCGCTGAATCGGCCCTTTAGCACCTCGATATCTCCCAATATGCATTCAGGCGAGTCCACTCGCAATTTCGTGTAGCCAGCAGTTACTTAGGAACCGATTCGTATGGTGCTCTCCCATCGAAATTTCTTAACTCCCGGCGATAAGATAAATTTATCTAAACATGATTTCCGTTTCAGCAGTCATAACAAAACTCAACCAATTACTACTTCTTATATACCCCGTGGCACAAATTAAAATTATTTTTTTCATTATTAATAGCTAATTTCCCTTTTTTTATAAGACTTATACCCCCGATTTGCTACAACATTGGCTGTTTAAATTTTCTTCTTTAAATTCTTCTCTTTTAAATAAATTACCCTGCTATTATCCCTTTAATTTAAATCTCAAATTTGATTAATTTGACCCCCCAAAACCTTAAATTATTGTGAAATTTAAATAATTAATCTAGAATAACGTATACAGTATATCAAAATGAATCAAATACCTATACAGTGCAGCTACATTTTGTCAAATTGTCCTGAAACCGCAAAAGATATCAGAAAATTCGAAGAGTACAAAAATACCAAAAGGCACATGTACTTTCTTCGTAGAAAACATAGGATGCATTGGCGTCTCAAAAAAAAATTGGAGTTAGTTAAAGGATAACTGACCCGAAAAAGTATTAATGTCAACCAAATCAGTACTGAAGATGTAATTTAACTTATACCTATAGTGTATTAAAATTGGAAGAGATTACTCAAACTGTTCCACAGATATTTAAAAATTATGATCGCACCAGTGACATTTAACGCCCTGCCCTGTTTGTCAAAGACGGTGCATTGGGATATAGATATGTATGACTCAAGTGCCATAATTTTGCTGCTACAATACACCCTTAAGAGATTGACCTGTATTTATGGAACACCCTGTATTAACGTTTTTGACTTGCCTTATGTATGTACAGGGTGTTCATGCATACATACCCTGTGTGTAACGAATCATTAGATATATGGCTCGGAAATGACAACACTGGCTACCGCGAGATCCGAGATAGAACGAGACAGAGCTCTATCCTGTGATCGTACCGTAAAAAGCATTTACGGCGCATTATTGTCGCTCCGCAACTCATCCTATGCATTTATATATCTAACGATTCGTTACACACAGTATATTGAACCACCCCCGAGACCACCCCTTAACTCCTTTGTCTTTAATTCTACAAGAAAATTTTGTCAATAAAACTTTCTGTTCTTCTTTTGAAGATTTTAAATAGGTATGTACTCAAAAAAAAACAAATGAATATCTGAGATAGATGTTATAGACTAAACACTTATGTTTTTTTTAAATGAAACACCCTGTATATTTTCGCTTTCTTTGATACATCTCTTCTTTCTGAATCCAAATATGTATACCGGGTGTCAACGAAATTATTAGACACCCAGAGCTTTCTAGATATAAAATTGAGATTTGGAGGACATAATACACAGGGGAAAATGCAAATTTGTCGGTATTTCTCTCATTTCCGGTTTCGCCGGAAATGACCTCAACTATGAAATTTTAAGTGTATATTTTTCATTTTTGGATTCTAGAGAAATGTTTTAGCCGACTTGATTTTTTTAGACCTATTTTTATTTCTGCATCTATTTTGCCGTGAATGTGCTAACGTCAATGTCCTGGGTCTAAATGATCCAAGAAAAATTGAATCGTCAGATTTTTTAATAACTACCACAACTGACACAAGCTTGTTATACTTATTTGTCAATTTCTTTGTTTTCTCAGCACATTTACATAATTTATTAAATATGTTTTGAAGCCACTATTTCTTTAATAATTTATAATTAGGTTCGTATTAAACTGATTTTAAATTTGATTGTATTGAATTTGTCATAAACAGTACTGCATGTCTAAAGAACGTTGCCATTTAAAAAAAATGGATATAAATACAAATTCATGATTTAAGCACATTTGAAGAGTTGTAAATCCTAAAATAGTAGAATAAAACTGACGATTCAATTTTTCTTAGATCATCTAGATCCAGGACATTGATGTTAGTATACATTCACGGCAATCTGCTAGATGCAGAAATAAAAATAGGTCCAAAAAAATCAAGTGGGCTGAAACATTTCTCAAACAAGTGCAGTCGCAAAACGTCTCTAGAATCCAAAAATGTAAAAATATACAGGGTGTTACATTTAAAATTTCATAATTGAGGTCATTTCCGGCGAAACCGGATACGGCAGAGATGTGACAAATATCGAAAAACTTGCATTTACCTATGTATATTATGTCCTCCAAATTTCAATTTTATATCTAGAAAGTTCTGGGTGCTATGACTTGTCTAATGATTTCGTTGACACCCGGTACGTTGATGGGTTTATCTTTGATAGTTTTTTAGTTATTATACCCACCCATCTTCGACATCATGAATAAATCATGATAGAGCACGCCATGCAAAACTATATTATTTTCCCATTTCCTTATAACGTGACTCCTAATTACTCAACAATTAATGGAACAGAATACTTCAAACGTCAAAATTTTAAATAAAATTGTTTTACCGAGGCCGGATCTATAATTATTTATTCTTGATGTCGAAGATGGTTGGTTATAATAACTTAAAAACTATCAAAGATAAACCCATCAACATGTATATAATAGTAAATATATATTTGGAATCAAAAAGAAGAGATGTATCAAAGAAAGCGAAAATTTACAGGATATTCCATTTAAAAAAAACATAAGCTTAGTCTATAACATCTATTTCAGATGTTCATATTTGAACTCTTCAGAATAAGAACAAACAGTTTTATTAACAATTTTTTTTGTAGAATTAAAAACAAAGGAGTTAAGGGGTGGTCTCGGGGTGTTACGGAACTTTTGTGAAAAATTAACGAAAGATTAAATTTTAAGAAACGAAATTAATTGAAACATATTTTATTAAATAAATTATTTTCATTTTCTAACTTACAAAATATTATGAGATAATTTTATTCAATTCTCCACGTTTGCATTATATGAAATTATCGTATTTCGAGAGTAGGCCGGTTTAAAAAAAAATTGTAACCAGGGAGTTTGTTATTACAAAAAGGTTTTGAAGAAAACGTCAAATACTGATGAGCTCTTGGAAATTTGAAATTTGCCTTCAATTTATATTGGATTTGCTCACAATTTGATAATTTGGTCCATTTGTTGATTAGCTGTTCTCTTTGGACTGTTACCTATTTAATAGGGATTTAGGATTCTTTAATTCCAAATCTATTTGGGAATCATTATATGTGTATTAGTTAAATATTTGGATTTTGTAATTTATAAAAGAGCCCTCACAAAGAAAGAGGGTGCTCCCGTACCCCAGTAGTTTGGACGTAGTGGTTGGTCCGTATAATTTTGCTTTCCGCCAAATCGAAGGGTTGGATTCTCCACTCCATAGTTCAAAGAACAGATAAGTGCTTCCGTATCTTTTGGATACAATTTTAAAACCATTAACAAAAAAATATTAACATTTACTTTAAATTTGAAATTATTTATTAGACGACACAGATAATCTGTAAATGTGAACAAACTTGACGTCACGTTTGGGTTAAACAAAGATTTATATTTACATATTCAAATTTAGATAAAAAATATAATTTATAATCTTGGTTCCGTAAACTATATGATTAAAACGTTTTGGCCGATCAATTTTGTTTTGCTTAATTTTTTTTGATGAATGATTATAGTTACTGTTGGTGAGTACCTTTAGACCAAGGCGATCTTCTGGTTTAGAACGGCTAGGGAAACCAGTGGCGCCATATAAAAGAACCCCCTCGACTGAGTTTCCGTGCACTTTGTTGCGCACCCACAATTGCAGCTCACCAACATTGTATTGTTCTCTTTCTCTTTTTTTTTTTTTAAAAGTGCTTAGCAGGGGGTTGTTCAATATATGTATACATCAACATGTGTGGCAACATTTATTAACGATCTATCAGAGTATCTTAAAAACTGCCAAAATAATTTTGATTTTCACATAATAATTGGTGATATTAACATAAATATATTGGGAAGTTAGGAACACGTTCACGATTATCTCAATGTACTATATAGGAGAGGAGGATTTCATATCTGTAATCAATAAACACATAAGAATTCAAAATTCTGAACAATCTTGCATTGACCATTTATTTCTAAAATCAAAAAATATTTCCACAAAATATGAAATCATGCCAGTAATTCTTGAAACAAATATTACAGATGACTATTCTATTAGCGGCCAATTAATATTGTCTGAAAAAAAGACTGGAGATATTAATAACCTAAAAACTAAAAGTTATGTGGATAAAAACAAATTGGTACGTATTTTGCAAGAAGAGAACTGGTTTGATGTTTATTCAGTTGATTCTATTGACAGTGCAACTCAAACCCTTATAAATAAAATTAGTACCAGCATTAAACAATGTACAAAAATTACAAAAATAAAAAATAGTGAAATACAAAGGAAGTCGTGGATTACTGTAGGGTTAGTAAAGTCAGTTAATAAAAAAAAATCTTGTATTCGAAAATGAAGAGTAATCCTACTAAAGAAAATAAAAATAATTTTAAAACATTAAATAATATACTCAAAATAGCTAAATATAATTATTACCAAACACAAATTAACAAAAATAAAAATAACTCTCATAATTTATGGCAATGTATGAAAGAAATTACTCAAACCAGAGATTATAAAGACTCTAGATAGTTACCGTCAATGTATTTACTGGACGCGGCAAAAATGGATGCAGAACTCAAGTAATTTGGAAGCAGGCCACCGAAACTTAGATTGGCGCAGATAATGTTCGTTCATAATGTTCGTAACACATTATGAATGAATATCATCGGCACCAGTCTAAGTTTCGGTGGCCTGCTTTCAAATTACTTGAGCTCTGCATCCATTTTTACCGCGTCCAGTAAATACATTGACGGTAACTATCTAGAGTCTTCATAATCTCTGCTCAAACTAATAACAAAACAGTAGAAATAACAGAAATAAGGACTCCTACAGGGACAATATTAACAGAAAATATTATAATAGCAAATACCTTTTGTGGGTTTTTTACTAATGGGGGAAAAAACTTGGTAAATAATATTAAAGACACCAAAAATGCGTTAAGGGAAAATATTGCTGATACTACTACCAAAATTAATAATTCTATTTTTACAAGCTTTTATTTAACTTGCAATGTTTGTATGTTAGTTTACCTACCATCACTAACGTAAATAGCTGAAAACGCACTCTCCGCCACCTATGTAAATTGAACCCTAAGGTACGGCCAGAGTAGAGCGGCGAGGCTTCAGATTCAGATAAAGGCTAGAGACACAACTTGGCGCTATGTGATTTTAACACACAGGACACAGGTAACATGTGTCATGGCCAGAGTGGTACGACGAGGTACGCGTCAACTCCTCGAGACTTCATTTGTTTTCGACATTTCTTGACGCGTTGTCGCATGATATTCGCAGTATGGACGTCGTTCAATTAATTTCGTCTGTTTATCAAAGAAGGGCCATCTGGAATCAAAGCCATCCAGACCACCGAAATAGGTACATTTTAGACAAGTTATAGGATGAAGTGGCACGGGAGTGTAATGAAACAGGTAGGACGGTTTTTATTTATATAATATTATGTTATTTTCCTTGTTCCAAGGAAAAAATTACCCCATGTAATTTTTCTTTTATTTATGAACGCGAATTTCACTAAAATGCAAATAAAACTATCCAGAAGGATTTCGTCTTCACTGTCCGAATACATGTTTATAAATAAAAACGCATAGCGACTAGTAGCTCCACTGTGGCCACCGCAGTCTCGTGTGTCTCTTGCCGCTTAAGTAATCTCTATCTGAATCTGAAGCCTCGCCGCTCTACTCTGGCCGTACCTTTACACACCGTAAACAAATCGCACGCTCAGTCGCTGAGGTGTGTTGCAATGTGACCACGTGACCAACTTTACACAACACTTGTAGTTCTTATTTCTGACACCAGGCAAAAATTATTAGAAATGGCAGGTGCAAAACTTAATTTTCTAACGCTGTCAAAACTGACATAAGCAACAAATAATACAAAATTGTGTTTTAATTTCAATAAATACGATCGTAGGTAAAGTATAGTACATAATTACATAATTCGAGTTGCAAAGCAATTACGCACTCATGGAATTGCAGTTTTTCCATTCATGCGTAATATGCTATTTACAACTCTCATTACGTAATATACTATTGTTTGTTTGTTTGTTTAGGTCAAATCTTGCAACTGAATTTTAAAATAGTTATCCCCAACCGATTGAGCTGAAATTTTGCATACACGTTCGGTTTGGATGACAATGCATGTTTAGCTAAGTGACGTCAATCTAAATCCAATATGGCGGACTAGTTATTTTTTATGCACCCCCATGATATGGGTATCAGCACAGCCTCCTACAGTTAGAAGCCATGAAGTATGAAATCTGGCAACGCGGAGTGTAGTCCTGGTCGTGTTGTTTACCAGCCATGGTGTATGTTTAGTAATAATTACTTTTTACACTTTGTACTGTTTGTACTTTTGTACTGCGTTAATAAGAATTATTATTATTAATAATAATAATAATAATAATAATAATAATAATAATAATAATAATAATTTATTGGTTCAAGAGATCATTTACATGATATAGAACATGTCAATATAATTACATATATATGTAATCTTATTCAGATAAACAAAAACAATAAGAATAAAAAGTTTGTAAAATAGTACAATTATTACATCGTCCATTGGTAACACACAACACATAATATGTATATTAACAATAACATCATACTTATATAATAAAATTAAAGCCTATCGTTAAGGTATTCGCTTAAAAAATAATAACATTTACTTCTGAGTAAACATTTTATTTCCATTTTAAAAAATTTTTCGTTCATGGATTTATATGATTCAGGTAGGTAATTTATTATATGCCTTAATAGCTAAATACTTTGGGCTTTTTTCATATAATGCTAATTTGTGATAAGGAATTTCTAACAAATTAGTATTTCTTGTGTTATAGATGTGATTTGAATTAAGGGTAGTGTTCAGTTGGGATTTAGCATACAATAATAAACTTCATTAACTTTGTTTATTTCAAGTTTTTAAACTGGACAAATGTAAGAAAGCCTTTTATACGTTCATTTAGTGAATAGTGTATGCAAACAATGTTTGAAGTTAGGAAAAATTATAATAATTTAATTAAATAAAAATATTTAACCACTAAAAAGGTATGAATATGATTGACTTACCAGTATTTTATAACCTGTTATAATATGACATAATATAATAATGATGTAAACTTATGAAACAAAAATTATAGTATTGTACATACCTTGCAAATGGTTTTTTAGAAATAAATACAGTAGTTTATTTGATAAATGTTACAAAATTACACAATACATGTTTCTATCAGTGGATTTTATAAATTCATAAATTGTTTGCATCCAATTCTTTGACATGACTGATGACGCGCACTAAATGTGCGTTTATTTATTTATTTTTTATATTGTAGATGCCTCGACATTGCTGTGTACTATGCAAGTACTTTAAAAAACTGAATTCTCAAATAGTACTTTTTCTTTTCCAAAGGATCCAGTGCTGCAAAAAAGTGGCTTAGAGCTATACACATGGAAAACTACTGCATTAGTAAACATTCAGCTATTTGCACTTTGAAGACAGAGAAGTTACAACCATGGAGCTTTATAAAGATACGTAATACGCACGAGGCTAGACTAACATATCCTCGTTTAAAAGAGGATGCAGTGCTTCACATATTTTCCAACCGAAGTATCTTTCTACAACTAAGCCAGTGTCTCGACGTAATCCTGAAGAAAGAAGACAAGATGCTTTACAAAGACAAAATAATGATATTGGGCAGTTTCTTACCGATGACATCATATCAAGCTTTGAATATTTTGTGCAGGCTGTGCCAAAAAAATTATGCCTCAATAAGTGGAATTACAAGTGTGTGAACAATGTCTTGTATTTTTACATTTTAAATATTGACTACGACAGTGAAGAATCTGATACTCATAGTTGTGAAGTAAAAGTAGTTTCAAGTATTAGTGTAAATCAAAGTTTTACTGTTAGTGTTTATGTAAATAGTCATGAATTGCCATCAAGCAATTTAGAGTGGATTTTACCCTATTAATAGTATATATTCTAGGATTATATATTTGTAAATTATTAATTCTTGGCGAAATAAATTTATGGCACAAGTTTTGGGATCTGTATTCGCGAAAATCAAGGAGTGGGCGACATCTATATTTTTTGACGTAATCTCAATATGACGAGTCATTCATAGTGAACAACAAACCGCTGTCACTACTGTCAGTTCGCGGGTTTCTTAAATTTATCTTGTGATTTTTTAAATTAAAGGTGCGTTTAAATTAATTAAACGGACGATACTTTAATAAAAAAAGATTGTTACTAGAATTAAACTATAAATTTATCGTAAATGTCAAAACACTGTTAAAGCTTTGTTGTTCACCACTTGTTTCAAACACACACTAAATTTTCAACGCCATCTCGCGGTACGTGATTTTCGCGAATACTTTATTTTCTAAAAAAAAATTCTTAAATCAGTGCATGAAAGTAAGGGATGGCTGAATTACAGGACTACCATTGACAGGAAATGCGATGTTGTCATTGTTACTTCATGGCTTGTCTCTGTAAGGGGCTATGGCATCAGTTAAAAGGGTTTGCTGAGAAGAATACGAAATAAAATAAAATGACGTCACACTAAATTCAATATGGCGGACGCCGCAAGATGGCGGACTAGTTATTTTTTATGCACCCCCATAATATTGGTATCAATTAAAAGGGTTTGCTGAGAAGAATACGACAAATAAAATGACGTCACACTAAATTCAATATGGCGGACGCCCCAAAATTGCGGACTAGTTATTTTTTATGTACCCCCACGAAATGGGTATTAATTAAAAGGGTTTGCTGAGAAGAATACGAAAAATAAAATGACATCACACTAAATTCAATATGGCGAACGCCCCAAGATGGCGGACAAAATTTTCTTATCTACCATCATAATATGGGTACCAAATGAAAGGGTTTGCTGAGAAGAATACGACAAATAAAATGACGTCACACTAAATTCAATATGGCGGACGCCCCAAAATTGCGGACTAGTTATTTTTTATGTACCCCCACGAAATGGGTATTAATTAAAAGGGTTTGCTGAGAAGAATACGAAAAATAAAATGACATCACACTAAATTCAATATGGCGAACGCCCCAAGATGGCGGACAAAATTTTCTTATCTACCATCATAATATGGGTACCAAATGAAAGGGTTTGCTGAGAAGAATACGAAAAAAACTAAAAAATAAAAAATAAATTATTAGTAAAAAACATTTTTAAAAACACGCTTTTATTTAAATGCTCTAAAAAGAAGAAAATAAACTTTAAATTAAATCAAACCCATCAAATTATTACATTATATAATTTGTATGATATAAAAGCTTGTCGCGAGATTTGCCTGTGTAAATAAACAAGAATACAATATTAAACTCTCGCGACAAGCTTTTATATCATATAAATTGTATAATGTAATAAATTGATGGGTTTGATTTAATTTAAAGTTTATTTTCTTCTTTTTGGAGCATTTAAATAAAAGCTTGTTTTTAAAAATGTTTTTTTACTATTAACTTATTATTTTCCAAACAGACGAAAATGAAATTATCGAAACAATAAATAATTTAAAAAATAACAAAGCACCGGGAATTGATGGAATAAAATCGGAAATATTGAAAGATATTGCTGATATTATTTCTACTCCACTTAAATATATAATAAATAGGTCTTTCTGTGAAGGTGTGTGTCCAGCAGCTTTTAAAATGGCTGTCATTAAACCAATCTACAAAAACGTTGACTATTTGGATGTGTCAAACTATCGACCAATTTCCTTAATTTCAAACTTTGCAAAGATTTTGAAAAAATACTATACAGGGTGTTTCATGAGGAACTGTACATAGTCCAATGGTAGATAGGGCCCATCAAGGTTAGTAACAAACCACTATTTAAAATCATTTTAGCCAAATATTTGGGGTTGTACAGGGTGATTTATGAATTTTTACCAAAATTTGCTTTCGTTGCCTTTTAGAAACTAATTGTCCGATTCAATTTATTTTCGGTACACTCAAATACCAACAGCACGCCATAATTACAAAACCAAAATTCCAGGTCCGTATTAGGAAAAATTTCATTTTATCTGTGCCCCCTAAAAAGTTCACCCTGTATATGTTTTTTTTAAATCTTATTACTGAAGTTTGAAAGTACATAAACTACCAACAAAAGTGGAATACTTCGTTTTCTTGTCACACTTACAACAGATACAAAATAAACACATGAAATTTAAACATTATCTTGTTAAAATTCAAACTTTCAGTAATTCAATGCTAGTTGTCAAAGTTACTATCAATTTAAGTTTCTAAGTAATTATAACTATTATTAGTTAAAAATAGTATGAAATACCAACAGTTAGTCGCAATCAACAAGACTCCAGGACCGTATTAGGAAAAATCATCATCTCGTCGATTCCTCCTAAAATTTTCACCCTGTATATCTTATTCTTAACTTTAATTGCTATAATTTAAAAGTACATAAAGTATCAACAAGTAGTGTAGTGTGATCCGTTTTCACTTTCACTTTCAAAAGGTTTTAAACCAACAAAATTTATCTCGATAAAATTGACATTTTCAATAAATTGGTTTCAGTTAGAGCAGCTATTCTGTCTGTAAATAATGGGTAGTTTCTCATTACGTTACAATACTGTTCAATTCGGTCTATTAATTGCTGCTCTCAAGTTGGACGAATGGCATTAGGAACGTAGAAACAAAAGTAAATACTGCGTCCTTTCACTAATAGTACTATATAGCGTCCGGAGTATAATCATGTGTATATCCCACATGATACCACGTCCTTAATGTATATTTTTTGACAAACTTGGTACAATACGGCGTCCGGCACTGTTGCCACATTTATCGCTCTTAGTTTTTATTTTAAATCTACACAGAACAGTAGTTGGACGTCAAATAAAAGTTGGTAATAATTTGGTCATGGGTGTTTATTAAAGAATGGGCCAAACAGTAGGAGTAGGTTCCTTAAGTAAAAATAAATCATTTTAGCTGCATAAACCTTAGTACCATTTTGCTACCTTAAAAATTTATGGACCGTTAAAAGCATTTTTTTTATTTAAATTTTTTGTTATATTTCTATTACTATTAACACGATTACATCCAAATTTGGTACATGGGGGTTTCTTGGGCCGCTGAATAAAGTAGTGTAAACAATTGTTTCAAATAACGTAGAGGGCGCTGCGAACGCCTAATTATTTCTTTTGTTTTAGTCGTGAATTTTTTCAACATTGACTTTTAAAAAAGTAATATTGGTTTTGAATGCAGCATTCAATTCTACGTCAAAAAGTTATACTTATTTTATGTAGGTAAAATGCACCGTTTTCAAGTAAAATGCATTTAAACTTCCTATGGCACAATGAAGAGAATTATATAAAATTTAAATTGTTCATTAAAGAATGTGCCAAATTGTAACAGTAGGTTCTTTGAGTAAAAATAAATCATTTAACTGAACATACCTCATTACCATGTCACGTCCATAAAAAACTAGCTAGTTATTAATTAAAAACTTTTTAAATTGCTTAATTTGATAAATTAATAAAATTTCTCTTCTTAAAAACTGTGTTTTATCTATTATACTTAATTATTTTACTGTCAGTTTTAGGTCATGTACCTAGTAGATTTATAATTTAAATTTTATGTAATTCTCTTCGTTGTGCCACAGGAAGTTTGAATGCATTTTTCTCGAAAACGGTATATTTTACCGACATAAAATAAGTATTCCATTTTTACGTAGAATTGAATGCAATAAAAACGAATATTACTTTTTTTTAAAGTTGAAGCTCAGAAGATTAACGACTAAAACAAAAGAAATAACTAGGCGTTCTCAGCGCCCTCTACGTTATTCGCCACAATTGTTTACACTACTTTTCTCAGCGGCCCAAAAAACCCCCATATACCAAATTTGGATGAAATTGTGTTAATAAATTAATAGTAAAAGAGATATAACAAAAAATTTAAATGAAGAAATTGCTTTTGTCGGTCCATAACCTTTTAAGGAAGCAAAATGGTACTAAGGTATGTGCAGCCAAAATGATTTATTTATACTCAAGGAACCTACTCCTACAGTTTGGCCCATTCTTTAATAAACACTCTGTATTATAAGGCTATATTGTAAGGCTTTAGGACCAACGTATGTAAAACATCTTTGTCCACAGGTTGTATTTGTTTTTGGCATTTTTAAGTTATTATTTTTATTGCCTCTGGTGTTATGCATCTTACGTATTTCGACTTTAGTTTTCCATTGATTTATAATACCCTGGAAAATGAATAACAACCTGATATCCATTATTTTAGTTTCTTAAAGGGAATTTGTAGAATAAGTTAGTTCTTTTTTGAATATGATTTTAAATAACCTGTTTTGCAAAGTATCTAACTACAACCTAGAATTCCATATAAATAAATTCAATATCTTCATATTTTGACACATATCAAGGAAATGCCGAAACACGTCAATTTTAGATTCTGGAATGACATCCTGCAACGTAAAAATTTCATCCCTAAATTCAACCTACTTTGAGTGACAGTTGCAATCCCCAAATTTTAAAATTGGATGTAGGGATTGATTTCATTTGCAAGTGATTTGCCGATACAATTAAAGAACCAGTAAATAATATTTGCCTTTTTGTCATCGCTTGTTACTTTTTCACCTCTGTTATTTCTAATAGTACCTACTTGGATATTTTAGATTTATTTCTTTGTATTCCACAGAATTCATTTGTGACTTCCCACAAATATTTTGGGAGGATCTATTTCCTCCACTTAATGCGTAATTCATTTTTTCTTTTTTAATTAAATTATTTAATTCATTACAATATTTTTTTAAATTGGCATTAAAGTACCTTCAAAATCGTCATTAAAGTGATGGTCGAGATGGTAGCGTACCTGCCTCTCACCCAAAAGTCCCGGGTTCGAGTCCCGGTCGTGGTAATGGAAAATACTGTGAGAGGGATTTTTCTATTATACACGGATATTGGATGTGTGTCCGTTGTCTTTAAATGTGTAGCCCCCTCCCGCACAAGGCTGTTGTAGAGCTTTCTGGGATAAAAAGGGTCGTAATTACATGTGGTGTATTTATTTATTTATTATTGTAAAGTAATCCATTATTGTATGATTTTTGTAGTTGGCAGAGGAGACCAGATAAATGTAAACATGCTTGTAACAATAATTGTGTTGTAATAAAAGGTAAATAAATACAGTTTTTTAAGTTCAGAATTATCACTATTATAATGCTAAAAATAATGGTTTTCTTACAAAAAATTATTCCGATTTGACATTTAAAAATAATTATGACATTTCTTAATATCACTGAAAATTATTTAAAAAATAGAGTTAATTAATCTTAATTTCAGTTTTTGGATTAAAAAAAATGTAATATGCACCTCGGCATTAAAGTTCCTTTTTATCACTCATGCGGTTTAAACTCCCATTCATGATGAATAGTTGAACTTTAATGCCTTGATACGTAAATAACTATTTTGAACTCTCTGTTTAATTCATTACTAGGTCGAGCCGGGGCCCGCCGCGACCTAGGTCTACGCGCCGCGCCGCTGGACCCTCTATATCAGTAGTTTTATCTCGGAGTTTTTAGTTGAAAGACAGTTTTTTAAATTTCAGAAAAATTGAAAATTGAAATTGAGGAAAAAAAAGTCAGAGCCCCGCGGGGGTTTTTTTAGGCCCTAACGGGCCCAGGAATTTTTTTGTAGTATGTTTGAAACAGCCCCTGCGGGGCTGTAGTTTTTAAGGTGTTGTTAAGGGTATTTATTAAGCTGCGGTCAAGTGATTTGGGTAAGTTAATTGGATTCGGTGGAAGAGTCTCGGGAAAGATGTAGAGTCCAACAGAGATGCCACTTGAAAAGTGATAAGGTCATTAGAAAAGAGGCGTTTCGCGTATTTTCGTAGGCATCTTGGATTAGTTAAGGGATTCGGGTAATTTAGTGGGATTCGGTGGAAGACTTTCGGGAAAAATGTATAGTCCGACAGCGATGCTACCTAAAAAGTGAGAGGGTTATCGGAAATGAGGTGTTTCGCATATTTTCATAGGCATCTTCGATTAGTTAAGGGATTCAGTGGAATACTCTCGGGAAAAATGTAAAATCCGACAGACATGCTACCTAAAAAGTGAGTGGGTCATTAGAAATAAGGCGTTTCGCGTAATTTCGTAGGCATCTTCGATTAGTTAAGGGATTCAGGTATTTAGTTGGATTCGGTGGAAAAGTCTCGGGAAAGATGTAGAGTCAGACAGAGATGCTACTTGAAAGGTGGGAAGGTAATGAGAAATAAGGTGTTTTGCGCATTTTCGTATTAGTCTTCGATTAGTTAAGGAATTCGGGTAATTTAGTTGGATTCGGTGAAAGAGTCTCGGGAAAGATGTAGAGTCTAACAGAATGTTACTTGAAAGGTGGGAGGGTAATGAGAAATGAGGTGTTTCGGGTATTTTCGTATTAGTCTTCGATTAGTAAAGGGATTCGGGTAATTTCGTTGGATTCGGTGGAAGAGTCTCGGGAAAAATGTAGAGTCCGACAGCGATGCTACCTGAAAAGTGAGAGGGTATCGGAAATGAGGCGTTTTGCGTATTTTTGTAGGCGTCTTCGATTAGTTAAGTAATTTGGGTAAATTAGTTGGAACCGGTCTAAAAGTCTCGGGAAAGAAGTAGAGGTCTACAGAGATGCCACTTGAAAAGTGATAAGGTAATGAGAAATGAGGTATTTCGCGTATTTTCGTAGGCATCTTCGATTAGTTAAGGGATTCGGGTAATTTAGTAGGACTCGGTCGGAGAGTCCTGGGAAAGATGTAGAGTCTAACAGAGATGCTACTTGAAAAGTGGGAAGGGCATCGGGAAAGAGGCGTTTCGCGTATTTTCGTATTAGTCTTCGATTAGTTAAGGGATTCGGGTAATTTAGGTGGATTCGGTGGAAGAGTCTCAGGAAAGATGTCCGACAGAGATGCTACCTGAAAAGTGAGAGGGTCATCAGAAATGAGGCGATTTTTATATTTTCGTAGGCGTCTTCGATTAGTCAAGGGATTCGGGCGTTTTAGTTGGATTCGGTCAAAAAGTCTCGGGAAAGATGTAAAGTTCGACAGAGAGATATTACTGGAAAGGTGAGAAGGCCATCTGAAATGAGGCGCTTCGCATATTTTCGTAGGTGTCCTCGATTAGTTAAGGCATTCGAGCGTCTTGTCGGATTCGGTCTAAAAGTTTCTGAAAAGATGTAGAATCCGGCATAGATGTCATAGATAAGGTGAGGTAATCGGAAATGATGCGTATCTACCTTTTTTGTAATCCAATTTTTCTTTTTTTATCATTGTGTTTAACTTTAATAATTTTTGTACTTGTTTTTGTCTCATTTTTTATTATATTAATAAATTTGTTAGTAGTATTTTCCAGATTTTCATTTTTCAACCACTCCCATATTTTAAGTGAATTTTTAAATTTTCTATAATCAATATACATAGTTTTGTGAATTATGTAAACTTACCTCTGTATTAGTTAATATTATTTGTACTACAATTATATAATAAATAATAAATAACAGCACATGTAATTACGACCCCCTTTATCCCAGAAGGCTCTAAGAGCGTTGTGCGGTAGGGAGCTGCACATTTAAAGACAAGGGACACATCCAGTATCCGTGTATAATGAAAAAATCCCGCTCACAGTATATTTTATTGCCACGACCGAGAATCGAACCCGGGGCTTTTGGGTGAGAGGCAGGTACGCTACCATCTCGACCATCAGTCATATAAATATAATATATAATGGTCTGTTATTTTCGATTTTATTATACAGTAACACGAATCTCATAGTGCAGTCTGTGAGTCGGAAAAAACCTCGAAAAACAAGTATTTGGGGAGTCAAACTACTTCCCTCCCCCGTTTTCGAGGATGCTGAACACGATGGTGATGTTGGCTCTGCTCCTCGAGTTGTCCCTACCCCCCTAACGGCCAAATAACCACTCTCCAAGGGGGTGAAAAATGTGTTTCGTGCTACAAACGAGAAAACCCTCGTTATCTCTCGTTTTTGAGTGTGCCGGGCAAGAGAAAAATATTACCAAGTCACCTCGATCTCTGCGAGCCCCTCGAACGGACACAAACTACCCCTTTGACGCACGGTTTTATAAAGTAAGTGAAGTAAGTTAGATCATAAATATTTTTATTGACGCATAAAATTACTTATTTACTATAGGTAAATATAAATCATTTTCAACATTTGTCGAGATGACCTGATAATATTTTTCGCTTGCCCAGCATACTCAAAAACGAGACATAACGTGGGTTTTCTCGTTTGTAGCACAACACATTTTTCACCCCCTTGGAGGGTAGTTTTTGGCCGCTCGGATGGTTGGTTTGCCTCAGGGAGCAGAACTAACATTACCATCGTGTTCAGCATCCTCAATAACGGGGGAATGACATAAGTTTTACCGGTGGAAGACGTAGAATACGCGATCACCCCTCTTTGGAGACGGTTTTTGGCCGTTAGGGGGGTAGGGTCTATTCGGGGAGCAGAATCAACATCACCATCGTGTTCAGCATCCTCGAAAACGGGGGTGACATAAGTTCTGCCAGTGGAAGACGTCGAATACGCAATTCTCCCCTTTTGGGGGCGGTTTTTTGGCCGTTTGGGGGGTAGGGTCAACTCAGGGAGCAGAGAAATCATCACCATCGTGTTCAGCATGCTCGAAAACGGGGGGAGACGGTAGTTTGGTTGACTCCGTCCGACTCACAGCGTCCGTCTCACAGAATGCACTATTACGCGCGAGTAAACGTCCCACTAAAAAGGAATGATTATATATATTTATGCGATACGTTGTTGCCAAATCTCGGATGCAGCATTATACTATAACTGAAAGAGTATATTAGATGTATATTTCTGTACAAAGATCGACGCGACCCCAAACTAAGTTCGTTGGAACTAAAAATATACTCTTGCTTACACTTGACATATAATACCGCGTCCAAAATCGAAAAATTGCCCAGTCAATATCTCAGTTAATTGAAATTATACAGAAATTATATCTATGTTTATCGGTAGCTCAGGTGACACAGAATAATCTGAGAAGTTGTAAAAGGATCACTCGCGAAATATGGCGAAGATAATATGGAAAAACAATACTGCGTCCGGTATACGGATGCACTATTGTACAGGACGCACTAGTGAATGGTATCGTGTCAATGTACGGACGCAGCATTGATAGCAGGATAAATATATATATATATATATATATATATATATATATATATATATATATATATATATATATATATATATATATATATATATATATATATATATATATATATATATATATATATATATATATATATATATATATATATATAAGTATGCTTACACGTCTCTTTGAGGTCGATTTTGCGTACCATGACGTCCTTTCGGGGACATTCCGTCTTTTTGGGGTCGACCCCAAAAAGCTGACCCCAAAGAGAAGCAGTTGTACACATCGCTTTTTGGGGTCATGATGCAATTTCATAACTCAGTATCAGTCTTGTATAATTAACAATTTTAAGTTTAGTTGATAAAATGCTTTAAGTGTAATAAACTTATTAATGCATATTTTAAAATTTTCTCTCGAATAAATGGCAGTATCTCGAATAGCGTTATAAACCGCGAGTCATCGATAGCGATTTTTTAGGCCAAATTAAGTTTAGAATAATAATAATAATAATAATAATAATAATAAAGTTTATTTACCAAAAAGAATATTTTACGGTTTTACAAATTATAACATATGTTAGCAAAGGTTAATAAAGGATAACATTATAAACATATGTGAGTAAAGAGTAGTATTAGGTAAACAAACAAATGACATAACTCATTATGTTGTAAGTTCTAAACAATAAATTGATATGTTAGTGATCTGAAGAAATTTGTGTCTAGTTTTTTCGAAATGAAAATCTTAATGAATTTTGTTAGAAATGAAATTATGAATTTGGGGATTTTTAGAGTTGGGAAACTACATTTCGTGCTTAGTTCTTACCGTTGACGCACGTGAAATCCGTAAAGGGGTGATTTTAGTAAAAAATGATTGTTTACCCATCTTCCTACTGTATATATTACAGCTTAGATTTGTTGATGAATATATGTATACACGGTGCTGAATTTTTCGATGCGTACCATTGGTATCTCGGAAACTATAAGATATAGAGAATCGGTTAAATTAGACAAAAGTTGCGCTATTTTATGCTCTACAATTTCTTGCCAAGAAATACTGGATATCTTGATTCTTTCGCGGTTTATCCTGAAAAAACTGAAAATCGTGATTTCAAAACAAAATTAATATCTTCTATACCATTCATGGGAATTTAATGAAAGTTGGCAAGGTTATATTTTTGACTACTACCAATTGAATGGCGTTGACAGAAACTTTCTAAGCCTTCTAGATTTTGAGCAACGATGGTCAACTTTTTTTTTCTTATGGCCGCCATATTGGATTTTTACACCATTAGTTAGAGAAAATAATTCTCTTTTCACCTATGTCACCAAAATGGTCTGATTTTTTAAAAACATGTTGATATTCGAATTAATGTAAAAATAATTTATAAAATCCAGTATGCTTTGGAAAAATAATTGCAAGCAATATTTTAATCCAGACGCTATTATTAAATTGTACCCTCGTAAAAAAATTACAGAAAAATGCCAGCTTAATTAAGCTCCTATTAAATATTACAAACAATTTATAAAATAAAAATAGTATTATTTGTTTTCTTGACTCTTTAATAAATTAATTGTTTGTAATATTTAATAGAAGTTTAATTAAGCTGGCATTTTTCTGTAATTTTTTTACGAGGGTACAATTTAATAATAGCGTCTGGATTAAAATGTTGCTTGCAATTATTTTTCCAAAGCATACTGGATTTTATAAATTATTTTTACATTAATTCGAATATCAACATGTTTTTAAAAAATCAGACTATTTTGGTGACATAGGTGAAAAGTGAGTTATTTTCTCCAACTAATGGTGTAAAAATCCAATAAGGCGGCCATAAGAAAAAAAAAGTTGACTATCGTTGCTCAAAATCTAGAAGGCTTAGAAAGTTTCTGTCAACGCCATTCAATTGGTAGTAGTCGAAAATATATCCTTGCCAACTTTCATTAAATTCCCATGAATGGTATAGAAGATATTAATTTTGTTTTGAAATCACGATTTTCAGTTTTTTCAGGATAAACCACGAACGAATCAAGATATCCAGTATTTCTTGGCAGGAAATTGTAGAGCATAAAATAGCGCAACTTTTGTCTAATTTATCCGATTCTCTATATCTTATAGTTTCCGAGATACCAATGGTGGGCATCGAAAAATTCACCACCGTGTGTGCATTAGAAACGTTTATGAGAAGTAACATTTTCTGAGAAACAAATAATAAACTAATTAATCTATATTTTACCATTTTCTCTCGACATAAATTGACAGTTGAGCGCTTTCAACAAGGTCATCGGTCAAAAATATGGACGGAATCGTGTTTCTCGTCCCCTGAAACCTCTTCTGGCAGATTTTCATTTCGATCCCAAGTTCTTTGGTTCAAATATTGAGAAAAATGTGTAGGTTGATATTTATGAATTCTTTTATACCGACTTTTTGTTTAGAACTTAAAACTTTGGGATACCCATCAAATGATATGTAATTCGGCCTAAAATTTCGAATGGCACTAGTTGCAATCTTCCAACTCCAACGATATTCGAATTATGGCCATTTTCTCGTGAAAAATTGTGAAAATGTCCATTACTGCATTTATTATCCATTTCTCAGAAAATCTTATTCTCCATAAAAGTTTGTAATGGACGCTATGGATACAGAACTGTCATTAAATATAACCTGCGTAGCAACTGGCGGCGAGAAATAGAACTAACGTGATTTATTAACAATAAATTGACAGTTGAGCACTTCAACAAGGTCATCGGTCAAAAATATGGACGGAATCGTGTTTCTCGTCCCCTGAAACCCCACTTGGCAGATTTTCATTTCGATCCTAAGTTGTTTGGTTCAAGTAACGTGAAAAATGTGTAGGTTGATATTATATGAATTCTTTTATAGCGACTTTTTGTTTAGAACTTAAAACTTTGGGATACCCATCAAATGATATGTAATTCGGTCTAAAATTTCGAATGGTACTAGTTGCAATCTTCCAGCTCCAACGATATTCGTAATATGGCCATTTTCTCGTGAATAATTGTGAAAATGTCCAATACTGCATTTATTATCCATTTCTCAGATAATCTTATTCTCCATAAAAGTTTGTAATGGACGCTATGGATACAGAACTGTCATTAGATATAAGCTCCTTAGCAACTGGCGGCGAGAAATAGAACTAACGTGATTTATTAGCAACAAATTGGCAGTTGAGCGCTTTCAACAAGGTCATCGGGCAAAAATATGGACAGAATCGTGTTTATTGTCCCCTGAAACCCCACTTGGCAGATTTTCATTTCGATCCTAAGTTGTTTGGTTCAAGTAACGTGAAAAATGTGTAGGTTGATATTATATGAATTCTTTTATACCGACTTTTTGTTTAGAACTTAAAACTTTGGGATACCCATCAAATGATATGTAATTCGGTCTAAAATTTCGCATGGTACTAGTTGCAATCTTCCAGCTCCAACAATATTCGAAATATGGCCATTTTCTCGTGAAAAATTGTGAAAATGTCCAATACTGCATTTATTATCCATTTCTCAGAAAATCTTATTCTCCATAAAAGTTTGTAATGGACGCTATGGATACAGAACTGTCATTAGATATAACCTCCTTAGCAACTGATAAGCACCCTGGGTGCTTATTCTCATCGAGGAGACGAAATCGAGAGAAGTGAACCTTCTCTCACACGAATGGGAACGCTCCTCGTTAACCTACAACTTTTCTTAATCTGTGCCTACAATGCAAAGTAAATTACACTATGCGCACACTATATGCGCATGCGATTCTCTTGAAATTACAAAATTCGCTTGGTGGAAAGCAGGCCAAATTACGTAGAGAAGGACATAACCCACAATGTTGTAAGTTCAAAACAAAGAGTCGATATGTTAGTGATCTGTGCAAATTTGTATCTAGTTTTTTCGAGACAAAGAACTTTAATGACTTTTGATTGAAATGAAATTTTGGAAATAGGGGTATTTGGGGTCGAGGGACACGATTTCGTGCTTAGTTTTTACCGATGACGCACGTGGAAGCCGTAAGGGGGTGATTTATAGCAAATAATACAAGTTTGTCCATTTTCTCCGCCCTGTATATATTCCAGCCAAGATTTTTTGACGAATATGTGTGCAGACCGGTGATTAGGAACTTTTATAAAGAATAGAATTTTCTGAAAAACAAATATTAATAAACTTATTAACACTTATTTTACAATTTTCCCTCGAAAAAACGGCCGTTTCTCGAAAACCATAATAGATGGCGAGTCGACGGTAGTTCCATTCGATTTCCTAGGCCAAATTACGTAGAGAAGGACATAACCCACAATGTTGTAAGTTCAAAACAAAGAGTCGATATGTTAGTGATCTGTGCAAATTTGTATCTAGTTTTTTCGAGACAAAGAACTTTAATGACTTTTGATTGCAATGAAAGTTTGGAAATAGGAGTATTAGGGGTCGAGGGACACGATTTCGTGCTTAGTTTTTACCGATGACGCACGTGGAAACCGTAAGGGGGTGATTTATAGCAAATAATACAAGTTTGTCCATTTTCTCCGCCCTGTATATATTCCAGCCAAGATTTTTTGACGAATATATGTGCAGACCGGTGATTAGGAACTTTTATAAAAAAAAATTCTGAAAAACGAATAATAAACTTATTAACACTTATTTTACAATTTTCCCTCGAAAAAACGGCCGTTTCTCGAAAGCCATAATAGATGGCGAGTCGGCGGTAGTTCCATTCGATTTCTTAGGCCAAATTACGTAGAGAAGGACATAACCCACAATGTTGTAAGTTCAAAACAAAGAGTCGATATGTTAGTGATCTGTACAAATTTGTATCTAGTTTTTTCGAGATAAAAAACTTTAATGACTTTTGATTGAAATGAAATTTTGGAAATAGGGGTATTTGGGGTTAGGGGACACGATTTCGTGCTTAGTTTTTACCGATGACGCACGTGGAAGCCGTAAGGGGGTGATTTATAGCAAATAATACAAGTTTGTCCATTTTCTCCGCCCTGTATATATTCCAGCCTAGATTTTTTGACGAATATATGTGCAGACCGGTGATTAGGAACTTTTATAAAGAATAAAATTTTCTGAAAAACGAATAATAAACTTATTAACACTTATTTTACAATTCTCCCTCGAAAAACGGCCGTTTCTCGAAAACCATAATAGATGGCGAGTCGGCGGTAGTTCCATTCGATTTCTTAGGCCAAATTACGTAGAGAAGGACATAACCCACAATGTTGTAAGTTCAAAACAAAGAGTCGATATGTTAGTGATCTGTACAAATTTGTATCTAGTTTTTTCGAGACAATGAACTTTAATGACTTTTGATTGAAATGAAAGTTTGGAAATAGGAGTATTTGGGGTCGAGGGACACGATTTCGTGCTTAGTTTTTACCGATGACGCACGTGGAAGCCGTAAGGGGGTGATTTATAGCAAATAATACAAGTTTGTCCATTTTCTCCGCCCTGTATATATTCCAGCCAAGATTTTTTGACGAATATATGTGCAGACCGGTGATTAGGAACTTTTATAAAGAATAAAATTTTCTGAAAAACGAATAATAAACTTATTAACACTTATTTTACAATTTTCCCTCGAAAAAACGGCCGTTTCTCGAAAACCATAATAGATGGCGAGTCGGCGGTAGTTCCATTCGATTTCTTAGGCCAAATTACGTAGAAAAGGACCATAACCCACAATGTTGTAAGTTCAAAACAAATAGTCGATATGTTAGTGATCTGTGCAAATTTGTATCTATTTAGTTATTTCGAGACAAAGAACTTTAATGACTTTTGATTGAAATGAAATTTTGGAAATAGGGGTATTTGGGGTTGAGGGACACGATTTCGTGCTTAGTTTTTACCGATGACACACGTGGAAGCCGTAAGGGGGTGATTTACAGCAAATAATACAAGTTTGTCCATTTTCTCCGCCCTGTATATATTCCAGCCTAGATTTTTTGACGAATATATGTGCAGACCGGTGATTAGGAACTTTTATAAAAAAAAATTCTGAAAAACGAATAATAAACTTATTAACACTTATTTTACAATTTTCCCTCGAAAAAACGGCCGTTTCTCGAAAGCCATAATAGATGGCGAGTCGGCGGTAGTTCCATTCGATTTCTTAGGCCAAATTACGTAGAGAAGGACATAACCCACAATGTTGTAAGTTCAAAACAAAGAGTCGATATGTTAGTGATCTGTGCAAATTTGTATCTAGTTTTTTCGAGACAAAGAACTTTAATGACTTTTGATTGCAATGAAAGTTTGGAAATAGGAGTATTTGGGGTCGAGGGACACGATTTCGTGCTTAGTTTTTACCGATGACGCACGTGGAAACCGTAAGGGGGTGATTTATAGCAAATAATACAAGTTTGTCCATTTTCTCCGCCCTGTATATACTCCAGCCAAGATTTTTTGACGAATATATGTGCAGACCGGTGATTAGGAACTTTTATAAAGAATAAAATTTTCTGAAAAACGAATAATAAACTTATTAACACTTATTTTACAATTTTCCCTCGAAAAAACGGCCGTTTCTCGAAAACCATAATAGATGGCGAGTCGGCGGTAGTTCCATTCGATTTCTTAGGTCAAATTACGTAGAAAAGGACATAACCCACAATGTTGTAAGTTCAAAACAAAGAGTCGATATGTTAGTGATCTGTACAAATTTGTATCTAGTTTTTTCGAGATAAAAAACTTTAATGACTTTTGATTAAAATGAAATTTTGGAAATTGGGGTATTTGGGGTCGAGGGACACGATTTCGTGCTTAGTTTTTACCGATGACGCACGTGGAAGCCGTAAGGGGGTGATTTATAGCAAATAATACAAGTCTGTCCATTTTCTCCGCCCTGTATATATTCCAGCCTAGATTTTTTGACGAATATATGTGCAGACCGGTGATTAGGAACTTTTATAAAGAATAAAATTTTCTGAAAAACGAATAATAAACTTATTAACACTTATTTTACAATTTTCCCTCGAAAAAACGGCCGTTTCTCGAAAACCATAATAGATGGCGAGTCGGCGGTAGTTCCATTCGATTTCTTAGGTCAATTTACGTAGAAAAGGACATAACCCACAATGTTGTAAGTTCAAAACAAAGAGTCGATATGTTAGTGATCTGTACAAATTTGTATCTAGTTTTTTCGAGATAAAAAACTTTAATGACTTTTGATTAAAATGAAATTTTGGAAATAGGGGTATTTGGGGTCGAGGGACACGATTTCGTGCTTAGTTTTTACCGATGACGCACGTGGAAGCCGTAAGGGGGTGATTTATAGCAAATAATACAAGTTTGTCCATTTTCTCCGCCCTGTATATATTCCAGCCTAGATTTTTTGACGAATATATGTGCAGACCGGTGATTAGGAACTTTTATAAAAAAAATTCTGAAAAACGAATAATAAACTTATTAACACTTATTTTACAATTTTCCCTCGAAAAAACGGCCGTTTCTCGAAAACCATAATAGATGGCGAGTCGGCGGTAGTTCCATTCGATTTCTTAGGTCAATTTACGTAGAAAAGGACATAACCCACAATGTTGTAAGTTCAAAACAAAGAGTCGATATGTTAGTGATCTGTACAAATTTGTATCTAGTTTTTTCGAGATAAAAAACTTTAATGACTTTTGATTAAAATGAAATTTTGGAAATAGGGGTATTTGGGGTCGAGGGACACGATTTCGTGCTTAGTTTTTACCGATGACGCACGTGGAAGCCGTAAGGGGGTGATTTATAGCAAATAATACAAGTTTGTCCATTTTCTCCGCCCTGTATATATTCCAGCCTAGATTTTTTGACGAATATATGTGCAGACCGGTGATTAGGAACTTTTATAAAAAAAATTCTGAAAAACGAATAATAAACTTATTAACACTTATTTTACAATTTTCCCTCGAAAAAACGGCCGTTTCTCGAAAGCCATAATAGATGGCGAGTCGGCGATAGTTCCATTCGATTTCTTAGGCCAAATTACGTAGAGAAGGACATAACCCACAATGTTGTAAGATCAAAACAAAGAGTCGATATGTTAGTGATCTGTGCAAATTTGTATCTAGTTTTTTCGAGACAAAGAACTTTAATGACTTTTGATTGAAATGAAATTTTGGAAATAGGGGTATTTGGGTCGAGGGACACGATTTCGTGCTTAGTTTTTACCGATGACGCACGTGGAAGCCGTAAGGGGGTGATTTATAGCAAATAATACAAGTTTGTCCATTTTCTCCGCCCTGTATATATTCCAGCCAAGATTTTTTGACGAATATATGTGCAGACCGGTGATTAGGAACTTTTATAAAGAATAACATTTTCTGAAAAACGAATAATAAACTTATTAACACTTATTTTACAATTTTCCCTCGAAAAAACGGCGGTTTCTCGAAAACCATAATAGATGGCGAGTCGGCGGTAGTTCCATTCGATTTCTTAGGCCAAATTACGTAGAAAAGGACATAACCCACAATGTTGTAAGTTCAAAACAAAGAGTCGATATGTTAGTGATCTGTACAAATTTGTATCTAGTTTTTTCGAGATAAAAAACTTTAATGACTTTTGATTAAAATGAAATTTTGGAAATAGGGGTATTTGGGATCGAGGGACACGATTTCGTGCTTAGTTTTTACCGATGACGCACGTGGAAGCCGTAAGGGGGTGATTTATAGCAAATAATACAAGTTTGTCCATTTTCTCCGCCCTGTATATATTCCAGCCTAGATTTTTTGACGAATATATGTGCAGACCGGTGATTAGGAACTTTTATAAAGAATAAAATTTTCTGAAAAACGAATAATAAACTTATTAACACTTATTTTACAATTTTCCCTCGAATAAACGGCCGTTTCTCGAAAACCATAATAGATGGCGAGTCGGCGGTAGTTCCATTCGATTTCTTAGGTCAAATTACGTAGAAAAGGACATAACCCACAATGTTGTAAGTTCAAAACAAAGAGTCGATATGTTAGTGATCTGTACAAATTTGTATCTAGTTTTTTCGAGATAAAAAACTTTAATGACTTTTGATTAAAATGAAATTTTGGAAATAGGGGTATTTGGGGTCGAGGGACATGATTTCGTGCTTAGTTTTTACCGATGACACACGTGGAAGCCGTAAGGGGGTGATTTATAGCAAATAATACAAGTTTGTCCATTTTCTCCGCCCTGTATATATTCCAGCCTAGATTTTTTGACGAATATATGTGCAGACCGGTGATTAGGAACTTTTATAAAGAATAAAATTTTCTGAAAAACGAATAATAAACTTATTAACACTTATTTTACAATTCTCCCTCGAAAAACGGCCGTTTCTCGAAAACCATAATAGATGGCGAGTCGGCGGTAGTTCCATTCGATTTCTTAGGCCAAATTACGTAGAGAAGGACATAACCCACAATGCTGTAAGTTCAAAACAAAGAGTCGATATGTTAGTGATCTGTGCAAATTTGTATCTAGTTTTTTCGAGACAAAGAACTTTAATGACTTTTGATTGCAATGAAAGTTTGGAAATAGGAGTATTTGGGGTCGAGGGACACGATTTCGTGCTTAGTTTTTACCGATGACGCACGTGGAAACCGTAAGGGGGTGATTTATAGCAAATAATACAAGTTTGTCCATTTTCTCCGCCCTGTATATATTCCAGCCAAGATTTTTTGACGAATATATGTGCAGACCGGTGATTAGGAACTTTTATAAAGAATAAAATTTTCTGAAAAACGAATAATAAACTTATTAACACTTATTTTACAATTTTCCCTCGAAAAAACGGCCGTTTCTCGAAAACCATAATAGATGGCGAGTCGGCGGTAGTTCCATTCGATTTCTTAGGTCAAATTACGTAGGAAAGGACATAACCCACAATGTTGTAAGTTCAAAACAAAGAGTCGATATGTTAGTGATCTGTACAAATTTGTATATAGTTTTTTCGAGATAAAAAACTTTAATGACTTTTGATTAAAATGAAATTTTGGAAATAGGGGTATTTGGGGTCGAGGGACACGATTTCGTGCTTAGTTTTTACCGATGACGCACGTGGAAACCGTAAGGGGGTGATTTATAGCAAATAATACAAGTTTGTCCATTTTCTCCGCCCTGTATATATTCCAGCCAAGATTTTTTGACGAATATATGTGCAGACCGGTGATTAGGAACTTTTATAAAGAATAAAATTTTCTGAAAAACGAATAATAAACTTATTAACACTTATTTTACAATTTTCCCTCGAAAAAACGGCCGTTTCTCGAAAACCATAATAGATGGCGAGTCGGCGGTAGTTCCATTCGATTTCTTAGGTCAAATTACGTAGAAAAGGACATAACCCACAATGTTGTAAGTTCAAAACAAAGAGTCGATATGTTAGTGATCTGTACAAATTTGTATCTAGTTTTTTCGAGATAAAAAACTTTAATGACTTTTGATTAAAATGAAATTTTGGAAATAGGGGTATTTGGGGTCGAGGGACACGATTTCGTGCTTAGTTTTTACCGATGACGCACGTGGAAGCCGTAAGGGGGTGATTTATAGCAAATAATACAAGTCTGTCCATTTTCTCCGCCCTGTATATATTCCAGCCTAGATTTTTTGACGAATATATGTGCAGACCGGTGATTAGGAACTTTTATAAAGAATAAAATTTTCTGAAAAACGAATAATAAACTTATTAACACTTATTTTACAATTTTCCCTCGAAAAAACGGCCGTTTCTCGAAAACCATAATAGATGGCGAGTCGGCGGTAGTTCCATTCGATTTCTTAGGTCAATTTACGTAGAAAAGGACATAACCCACAATGTTGTAAGTTCAAAACAAAGAGTCGATATGTTAGTGATCTGTACAAATTTGTATCTAGTTTTTTCGAGATAAAAAACTTTAATGACTTTTGTTTAAAATGAAATTTTGGAAATAGGGGTATTTGGGGTCGAGGGACACGATTTCGTGCTTAGTTTTTACCGATGACGCACGTGGAAGCCGTAAGGGGGTGATTTATAGCAAATAATACAAGTTTGTCCATTTTCTCCGCCCTGTATATATTCCAGCCTAGATTTTTTGACGAATATATGTGCAGACCGGTGATTAGGAACTTTTATAAAAAAAATTCTGAAAAACGAATAATAAACTTATTAACACTTATTTTACAATTTTCCCTCGAAAAAACGGCCGTTTCTCGAAAGCCATAATAGATGGCGAGTCGGCGATAGTTCCATTCGATTTCTTAGGCCAAATTACGTAGAGAAGGACATAACCCACAATGTTGTAAGATCAAAACAAAGAGTCGATATGTTAGTGATCTGTGCAAATTTGTATCTAGTTTTTTCGAGACAAAGAACTTTAATGACTTTTGATTGAAATGAAATTTTGGAAATAGGGGTATTTGGGTCGAGGGACACGATTTCGTGCTTAGTTTTTACCGATGACGCACGTGGAAGCCGTAAGGGGGTGATTTATAGCAAATAATACAAGTTTGTCCATTTTCTCCGCCCTGTATATATTCCAGCCAAGATTTTTTGACGAATATATGTGCAGACCGGTGATTAGGAACTTTTATAAAGAATAGAATTTTCTGAAAATCAAATATTAATAAACTTATTAACACTTATTTTACAATTTTCCCTCGAAAAAACGGCCGTTTCTCGAAAACCATAATAGATGGCGAGTCGACGGTAGTTCCATTCGATTTCTTAGGCCAAATTACGTAGAGAAGGACATAACCCACAATGTTGTAAGTTCAAAAAAAAGAGTCGATATGTTAGTGATCTGTACAAATTTGTATCTAGTTTTTTCGAGACAAAGAACTTTAATGACTTTTGATTGCAATGAAAGTTTGGAAATAGGAGTATTTGGGGTCGAGGGACACGATTTCGTGCTTAGTTTTTACCGATGACGCACGTGGAAACCGTAAGGGGGTGATTTATAGCAAATAATAAAAGTTTGTCCATTTTCTCCGCCCTGTATATATTCCAGCCAAGATTTTTTGACGAATATATGTGCAGACCGGTGATTAGGAACTTTTATAAACAATAAAATTTTCTGAAAAACGAATAATAAACTTATTAACACTTATTTTACAATTTTCCCTCGAAAAAACGGCCGTTTCTCGAAAACCATAATAGATGGCGAGTCGGCGGTAGTTCCATTCGATTTCTTAGGTCAATTTACGTAGAAAAGGACATAACCCACAATGTTGTAAGTTCAAAACAAAGAGTCGATATGTTAGTGATCTGTACAAATTTGTATCTAGTTTTTTCGAGATAAAAAACTTTAATGACTTTTGATTAAAATGAAATTTTGGAAATAGGGGTATTTGGGGTCGAGGGACACGATTTCGTGCTTAGTTTTTACCGATGACGCACGTGGAAACCGTAAGGGGGTGATTTATAGCAAATAATACAAGTTTGTCCATTTTCTCCGCCCTGTATATATTCCAGCCAAGATTTTTTGACGAATATATGTGCAGACCGGTGATTAGGAACTTTTATAAAGAATAAAATTTTCTGAAAAACGAATAATAAACTTATTAACACTTATTTTACAATTTTCCCTCGAAAAAACGGCCGTTTCTCGAAAACCATAATAGATGGCGAGTCGGCGGTAGTTCCATTCGATTTCTTAGGTCAATTTACGTAGAAAAGGACATAACCCACAATGTTGTAAGTTCAAAACAAAGAGTCGATATGTTAGTGATCTGTACAAATTTGTATCTAGTTTTTTCGAGATAAAAAACTTTAATGACTTTTGATTAAAATGAAATTTTGGAAATAGGGGTATTTGGGGTCGAGGGACACGATTTCGTGCTTAGTTTTTACCGATGACGCACGTGGAAGCCGTAAGGGGGTGATTTATAGCAAATAATACAAGTTTGTCCATTTTCTCCGCCCTGTATATATTCCAGCCTAGACTTTTTGACGAATATATGTGCAGACCGGTGATTAGGAACTTTTATAAAAAAAATTCTGAAAAACGAATAATAAACTTATTAACACTTATTTTACAATTTTCCCTCGAAAAAACGGCCGTTTCTCGAAAGCCATAATAGATGGCTAGTCGGCGGTAGTTCCATTCGATTTCTTAGGCCAAATTACGTAGAGAAGGACATAACCCACAATGTTGTAAATTCAAAACAAAGAGTCGATATGTTAGTGATCTGTGCAAATTTGTATCTAGTTTTT
Source organism: Rhagium mordax (assembly GCA_963680705.1). Taxonomy (NCBI): domain Eukaryota; kingdom Metazoa; phylum Arthropoda; class Insecta; order Coleoptera; family Cerambycidae; genus Rhagium; species Rhagium mordax. Next base: position 33,181,452 of record OY796658.1, on the reverse strand, counting down.
TCGAGACAAAGAACTTTAATGACTTTTGATTGAAATGAAATTTTGGAAATAGGGGTATTTGGGGTCGAGGGACACGATTTCGTGCTTAGTTTTTACCGATGACGCACGTGGAAGCCGTAAGGGGGTGATTTATGGCAAATAATACAAATTTGTCCATTTTCTCCGCCCTGTATATATTCCAGCCAAGATTTTTTGACGAATATATGTGCAGACCGGTGATTAGGAACTTTTATAAAGAATAGAATTTTCTGAAAAACAAATATTAATAAACTTATTAACACTTATTTTACAATTTTCACTAGAAAAAAACGGCCGTTTCTCGAAAACCATAATAGATGGCGAGTCGGCGGTAGTTCCATTCGATTTCTTAGGCCAAATTACGTAGAGAAGGACATAACCCACAATGTTGGAAGTTCAAAACAAAGAGTCGATATGTTAGTGATCTGTGCAAATTTGTATCTAGTTTTTTCGAGACAAAGAACTTTAATGACTTTTGATTGAAATGAAATTTTGGAAATAGGGGTATTTGGGGTTGAGGGACACGATTTCGTGCTTAGTTTTTACCGATGACGCACGTGGAAGCCGTAAGGGGGTGATTTATAGCAAATAATACAAGTTTGTCCATTTTCTCCACCCTGTATATATTCCAGCCTAGATTTTTTGACGAACATATGTGCAGACCGATGATTAGGAAATTTTATAAAGAATAAAATTTTCTGAAAAACGAATAATAAACTTATTAACACTTATTTTACAATTTTCCCTCGAAAAAAACGGCCGTTTCTCGAAAACCATAATAGATGGCGAGTCGGCGGTAGTTCCATTCGATTTCTTAGGCCAAATTACGTAGAGAAGGACATAACCCACAATGTTGGAAGTTCAAAACAAAGAGTCGATATGTTAGTGATCTGTGCAAATTTGTATCTAGTTTTTTCGAGACAAAGAACTTTAATGACTTTTGATTGAAATGAAATTTTGGAAATAGGGGTATTTAGGGTTGAGGGACACGATTTCGTGCTTAGTTTTTACCGATGACGCACGTGGAAGCCGTAAGGGGGTGATTTACAGCAAATAATACAAGTTTGTCCATTTTCTCCGCCCTGTATATATTCCAGCCTAGATTTTTTGACGAATATATGTGCGGGGTGATTAGGAACTTTTATAAAGAATAAAATTTTCTGAAAACCGAATAATAAACTTATTAACACTTATTTTACAATTTTCCCTCGAAAAAACGGCCGTTTCTCGAAAACCATAATAGATGGCGAGTCGGCGGTAGTTCCATTCGATTTCTTATGCCAAATTACGTAGAGAAGGACATAACCCACAATGTTGTAAGTTCAAAACAAAGAGTCGATATGTTAGTGATCTGTGCAAATTTGTATCTAGTTTTTTCGAGACAAAGAACTTTAATGACTTTTGATTGAAATGAAATTTTGGAAATAGGGATATTTGGGGTCGAGGGACACGATTTCGTGCTTAGTTTTTACCGAAGACGCACGTGGAAGCCGTAAGGGGGTGATTTATAGCAAATAATACAAGTTTGTCCATTTTCTCCGCCCTTTATATATTCCAGCCTAGATTTTTTGACGAATATATGTGCAGACCGGTGATTAGGAACTTTTATAAAGAATAAAATTTTCTGAAAAACGAATAATAAACTTATTAACACTTTTTTACCATCTTCTACTCCAGCTTAGATTTGTTGACAGATATATGTGCATAGCGGTGATTAGAAACTTTTATGAAGAATAAAATTTTCTGAGAAACAAATAATAAACTTTTTAATTCATATTTAACAATTTTCTCTCGAAAAATCGGCCGTATCTCGAAGACCGTTATAGATGGCGAGTCGGCGTAAGTACCAATCGAGTTTTTAGACCAATTTACGTAGAAAATTAACCCCCATAATGGTTTAGGTTCTAAACAACAAGTCGATATAATAGTGATTTGTAACGACCCCAAACTGTAGCATATAGGTTGAAAAGTTTATACGTATAAAAGTTTATACGTATAAACTGTGACCCCAAAAGGACGCCCGCGTATATATATATATATATATATATATATATATATATATATATATCTATATATTATATAATACACATTTTGTTATTATATTTTCTAGTGTAAAATACTAGAAAACCACTGATACGAATTTTAGATAACAATATTATATTTATATTCATTTAGAACTATATACAGTGGTTTTCTGGGGAAAACTGTTGAGGTTTGCCTTTGATACTACACTTTTATCTTGACATATTTTGGCAATTTTCTTATTTCTATTTATATTTTAGAATTTGGCGTGATTCCCAGAATTAAGTTCAATGAATACTTTATTTATTTACTTTGTCTTACCGACTTTTTATTTATAACTGATCTATTTTCCATATGTTTGTAAAATATTATATACCCATTATGTACAGGGTGGCCCGTTTAACTTGGGCCTATACCTTATCTCAGAAACTATAGGTGTTATGAAAAAAATGTCGAAGTAAAAGTTGTTCGAAATCAAATGAACTATTATATTTTAATAAAACGAGATCTCTATCTTGCTTTTATACAGGGCGATAAGTTAAAGTTGTATTTTTTTGCAGTTTTAGATTCTACGTAAAATTATCATCATCGTCATATACGGTATCATGTATCTAAAATGCCTATTGTTTGAGTTATAAGCATTTAAAATAAAAAATTGACAGATTGGGATCAACTTTGAAAAATTGATAATTTCGATACAAGATATTATTATTATTTGCAACTTTGCACAGATGATTAGCACATGCAATTGTGTAGAACAGTAGCAGGAACATTTGAATTTTTTTGTACAGGGTGGTTGTAAAGTCGCTGTCAATTTCCAAAGCTTTAAACCTTGATAAGTCAAAAATCTTAAATGGAACACCCCGTATATTATACCCTAGATCGATGTAGAATTAAATTCCCTTCAAGCTGGTATATGGTTTCCCTATACTTAAAGTTGCTCGTTTTCATGATATTTAGTTTACATTTCTTATGGTTTGTCAAAATGTCACAATGCACATTATAAAAACTCAATATTCAAGTTGAGGCAGCAAAGTTGCTAAGTATAATAAAATAAAATCGTAAACAGAAAGACGAAAATTTTTTAATCGATACTATGAAATATAAAAAAATTAAAGTCGTACATTTTCGGTAAACAACTAACAATGTTTCTACATGAACACTTTTTACTGATATGAAATCTAAAAAACTAAACAAGAAATTTAATAGCCCCGTATACCCCAAAAAAGAAACATGATGCAGCTGCGGACACGTGTTTCGGAGTTATTGCTCCTCGTCAGCGTAGCGTAGCTAAAATAAAGGAACTAATGTTTTGCGGGGTTAAAAATAGTACAAGTAATTTAATAGCACCGTATACCCCAAATAGATAAGTATGTAAGTACTACTTAAAAATAAACTACGAGAAATGTCAAATAATGTGCAAAGTGAATTATTTGTTTTATTCTTTCATTGCTGCCTGCGATAATTTATTGATGCAAAGAATACTCTTTTTGGAATTAGTAAAAATTAGAATATGAATCATGTGTGATCTACCTACTAATTTTATCGACTAATAATAATTTAAAGGAGTAGTAAAAGATTATCAAAACGAGAAGAATAATATCACCGCTTATTGACTGTCAACTATTTAGTGACGAAAATGTTTAGTCAATTTCGGAATTCTTAAGAAGTAAAAATGGCAAACTTGTATGTAAATGTCAAATATCATGAAAACGAGCAACTTTAAGTATAGGGAAACCATATACCAGCTTGAAGGGAATTTAATTCTACATCGATCTAGGGTATAATATACAGGGTGTTTCATTTAAGATTTTTGACTTATCAAGGTTTAAAGCTTTGGAAATTGACAACGACTTTGCAACCACCCTGTACAAAAAATTTCAAATTTTCCTGCGACTGTTTTATACAACGGCATGTGCTAATCGTCTGTGCAAAGTTGCAAATAATAATAATATCTAGTATCGGAATTATCAATTTTTCAAAGTTGATCCCAATCTGTCAATTTTTTATTTTAAATGCTTATAAGTCAAACAATAGGCATTTTAGATACATGATACCGCATATGACGATGATGAGAATTTTACGTAGAATCTAAAACTGCAACAATATACAGGGTGTTCCATTTAAAAAAATACAACTTTAACTTATCGCCCTGTATAGAAGCAAGATAGAGATCTCGTTTTATTAAAATATAATAGTTCATTTGATTTCGAACAACTTTTACTTCGACATTTTTTTCATAACACCTATAGTTTCTGAGATAAGGTATAAGCCCAAGTTAAACGGGCCACCCTGTACATATATTATTATATACCACTAGATATTACTATATTATTTTATTATATTTTATTACCTATTGTATATAGGTATGTAAGAGAGTAAATAAATATTATTATTATTATTATTCTCTCTGTATGGAAATCAAAAAATGATATTTCGGGCCTACAAGCCAGTGTCATCTGAAATTACTGAATTAAGGAATATGATAAATAAAATTCATATCTGTGCTAAAGAAGATATAAAGGAGAAAAAGAGTTATGCAAAGGTAGTTAGTGAAGCGGTAATTATAAAGCCTAAGAATACCAGTCAAGACAGCAAAAAAAACCCTCGAAATTGTTCAAAAACGTGCTACTGCTTTAGAAGTTGGCATAACTGAAATTAGAACTCTAAAAGAAGGTGGTGTAGTTATTAAATGTAACAGTAAAGAAGAAATTAATGAAGTTAAAATTGCAGCTGAAAAAAAATTAGGGAATAATTATAAAGTCAATGCGCCTGATCTAATAAACCCTAGTATTAAAATAGTAGATGTTGACAGGGAAATGACTGACGACGAACTACTAGACACCATAAAAGGACAAAATTTAATTTTAAACTGTGACTCTGTGATGCTAAATATTAAAGTAATTAAAAAAATGAAAACTTAATGGGTGGCTATTGTGGAGTGTGATCCTGAATCTTTCAAAAGGATAATGGAAGAAAAAGGATTATACATTGATTGGTCTCGTTGTCGAGTTTATGAGTACATAAGTGTTTTCCGGTGGTTTAAGTGTGGTGGTTTTGGACATAGGGCAGATCAGTGTAACAACATATCTAGATGTCTCTACTGTGTAAAACCAGTAAGTGAACATGAAAATGGTAAGAAATGTGAAAGTGATGCCTCTAAATGTATCAATTGTATAGATGCTAATGCTGTATTGAAGACACATTTTGATACCAATAATTCCATATTTGATGTTAATTGTCCTGTGCTTCTTAAAAAAATAGAGACAAAAAATTTAACACAATGGTAATAGTGAATAGCAATTAGTCAATGATAATAACAAAATAATGAATGTATTTAATTTTAAGTTATACCATCAAAATATACAATGTATAAAAAATAAAATTGACCAGATATAAATCGAGCTCAGTGAACATGATGTTGATATTTTATGTCTGACCGAGACTTGGCTTCAACCTTTTGAAATAGATGCATTACAAATTAATGGGTACATTAGGAAAGCAAGCTAATGTAGAGGTAGCTACAAAAATGGGGGAGTCAGCATATATTTCAAGTCATCGCTCAATATAAGTATAAACGAAATGACTTCATTGAGTAAGATGTCTAAAGATATAGACATAGAATCTTTATTTTCATATTAATGAGCCAACCAGAATATGCGCCAATTCCTCGACAGATATAGATTATATTTGTATCAATTTTTTGAATAGTTGCAGTTCTAAGTATTTGTAAAGTAGTACAGAATGGCTTATCAGACCATACAAGCCAAGTTTTGTCATTTGATATTCCAAATATTTTACCAAAAGCAGAAACTAGAATAGCTAGGATATTTTCAGAGAATAATTATAAAAATTTTATTTATTATGTAAGCAAGGAAGATTGGAGTGATGTTTATGACGCAGACTCCATAAATGATGATTTTAAAGCTTTTACTGATAATTTATTTTATTATGTTGATACAAGTTTTCCTTATTCTGATATTAATGTAAATCGTGACAAAGAAAGATGGATAACTAAAGGAATTCGAATTTCATGCGAGAAACTAAAATTGCTAGGTAAAGTAAAGAATGCAACTAGGAGACCTGAGGATATAAAATATTATAGCAAATATAAAAAGGTATATGATAAAGTCGTGGTTGCAGCTAAACGCTTATATAATGATAATATGTATAACAATGCCTCCAACAAATCTAAAGCTGCCTGGTCTATTATAAATAATGATTTAGGTCGAAATTATATGGAATGCAACAAAATCCAGGAATTGAGAGTGAATAATAAAATAATAACGAACCCTCAAGGAATTGTCGATAGCACTAATGCAGTAAGAACCAGTCCATTAATATAAACAAAGAATATTCAACAATATTTCTTGATCCGGTGTCTGAAAACGAAATTTTTAATATAATAATGTCTCTGAAAAAATCTAATTCTTGTGGCGTAGACAACATCAGTACAAATATGCTAAAATCTATAGTTCAGTATAATATTGTAATTCCCCTAACTTATTATGATTAATCGATTCCTATCAGAAGGCATATTTCCACATATTTTTAAAACGGCAAAAATTACACCTCTATATAAAAAAGAAGATACATTATTACTGGACAATTATAGACCCATTTCTCTGCTTTCATTCATATCCAAAATACTGGAAAAAGTTATTTATAACAGAATGTTGAGGTTTTGTGATAAATATAATAACTGTGTAACGAGCAACATGGATTTCGAGTGGGCAGATCAACTCAGTCCGCTATACTTTGCCTTCTTAACAAGCTTTACGATAATTTAAATAAAAATAAGAAATGCTTTGGAGTTTTTATGGATTTGAGTAAAGCCTTTGATTTGGTGAATCATGCTTTACTCATACAAAAGCTTAATAAATACGGTTTTGCTTGGCTTGGCTTGGCGAGTGGCTTGAGTCGTACGTTTTAATAAGACTCAACTGGTAGAAATTAATAACGTAAAATCTGAAAAACTGTCTGTATCGTGTGGCGTTCCTCAAGGCTCCATCCTCGGACCCCTGCTTTTCATACTTTTTATTAACGACCTACCAGATATAGTCAACTCATGTCTCCTAGTAATGTTTGCAGATGACAATTCCATTTTGAATGCAAATAAAAATATGTACTCTCCTACAGCTGATACACAAAATAAAATTAATTCCTTTGTATCTAAATTTGAAAATGAAAAATTAATACTAAATAGTGCTAAAACCGTGTTTATAAATTTTACTCTAAGGTCAATCAATTATAATGAGAGTTATCTACTTAAAGTTCAAGGTAAATCTTTAGAACAGGTTACCTCTACAAAATTCCTAGGCGTACATATAGATAATGCTTTAAATTGGGAAAATCATATTACTCTATTGTGTAAAAAGTTATCGCCAGTCTGCTTTGCCTTGTACAGATTGCGTAGTATTACAAATAGAACTGTTTCACTAGCGTACTACTATGCGCAGTTTTACTCAAGAATTACATATGGTATCGTGTTTTGGGGCTCCTCTCATCACATTGATACAGTTTTCAAACTGCAAAAAAAGGCAATAAGAAATATAGTGGGAGTTGGTATGCGTACTTCTTGTAAATCTTATTTTAAAGAACTGAAATTATTGCCACTGCCTTGTATTTATATAATGGAAATAGTGGTATTTGTAAAATAAAATTTGAATATATTTTTAAGAAATAATTACAACCATGATTATAATACACAACGGCAGAGCAGTTTATTGACAACTAACTCTTTGTCACTTTATGAGAAGAGTCCCACATCCACTGGAGTAAAATAATATAATAAACTTCCTAAATTCATTAGGCAGATTAGCAGCATTAAAAGTTTTAAACGAGAAGTAAAAAAATTGTTACTTAATCACATTTTTTACACTGTGAATGACTACTTACAATATCAGTTCGAATCTTAATATGTATATCTATATTCTTTTTAATTGTATTCTTCTCTAAACGTACCGTAAAATGAGGTTACTTTGCTCCAATTTTTGCTAAATACCGCATGGTTTAAAAATACATTAAAACTGATATTGAGATTTAACAAATGGGGGAAGGTTATGCCAACAGGGTTCTAGATGGAAATTTTACAAGTTTTGATCAGTATAAATCCATGTTAGACTATATTTTTAATTTATTTTACTGGAGCAAAGTATCCTCATAGGGCAGGATACTTTGCTCCATTCGTGTGTACACTATATTTTCATACATATTATTTAATGGAGTAAAGTAGGAACGATTAGGGCACTAAAATGCTCCACAGATAATATTGTAGAATATTTTATTTTACCAAAACACAAGGAATTTATTGGGAAAATCATATTTTTGGTTACATAGTATAGAAATAAGGAACTATAAAATATAAAATAAACTAATATATAAAATGAACTTATAGCAAACAAACGTACTTATGTATAGGTACCATAGTTTATCGAGTTCGGGGACAGAAAAATAGTTTCGTTTCGAATTTCGTTTCGTATTTGAAGGGAGAGGTCTTTGCAAGTCGCCCTGCAACAATTGAGGACTTGAAAGACCGCATTCAAGAAGAAATTACAGGGATAGTTGGAGATTTTCTTCGCCGGGTGATGAACAATTTTGCATTCAGAATTGAAAGTTGATGGAGGGCATTTAGAAGATATGTATTTTAAAAGTTGAACAAATCTTGAGTACGTAATAAATCCCATAAGCTGTACATTAGTGCAATAAAAGATTTTTTTACTCGACTTAAAAGGATTTTATTCGAATAATAAAATGGGTAGTTTAATATGGGGAACCCTGTATTATAGTGTATTAAAATTGGATGAGATTAAAAACTGTTCCGAAGATATTTAAATAATTACGATTCTCACCAGTGACATTTAACTCCCTGTATGTCAAAAACTGTGCACTTTGGGATATAGATATATGTACAATGTGTCCCACTTTTCATGGAGCCACCCTCATATCTCGCTTATCTGATATCCGAATATTTTGAAATTTTGGTGGCGAATATATACCTATAAAGTGAGTCTTTAGACACATTTGATTTTAGTCAGTGGAGTCCGATTCTATGATGGAAAAAGGGGGTCTATTTTTGAAAAAAAAAGTATTAGCGATTTTTTTAGAAAAAACTAGTAAGATATTCTTAATCAGCACCTTTAGAAACCCCTTTGTACAAGATTACATCGTCGTGGGTTTAAAGGTGTTTGAGATATGGACCGTCAAAAAACAATTTTTTTCAACTTAAAATAATTTTTATCTGTAAAACGGATTGTCATATGACAAAAATGCATTCTTAATTTTTTGTTTAGAATAATGTATTGTACTAGTATGAAATTGTTCTTCAACAAAATTATGAATTATTTAATAAGGCAAAAATTCTAATTTGTACAGGGTGATTCACTTAACTTTCCCACCCCACTTTTCTCCGTTACTTTTGCAATTACAAAAAAAATATTATAACAAAAATTGTAGAACTTTTTCTGAAGTTTTTAAATATGGTATCAAAAAAACAATTGAAAAACAAATTATGAAGTTACAGATATAACTTGCATTTTTTTTAATGTAACACCCTGTATTTTATTACATTTTTCGACATAAAATTTTATTCTGATTTCGACACCTGGTACTTATTTGTAATACTTTCCGAAATATTTGCATTTAAATATATAAATTATAGACAATATCGCATATTCGAGTATGCTCTGATTTTAATAACATTATTGTTTTTAATTGCTACTTTGACGTTTTTAACACAGTAAAATAATATTAAGGATAATAGTGAGTTGGCTTTATACTGTAATAATGTATTAATTTACAATTAAATACTATTAAAATCAGAGCATACTCGAATATGCGATATTGTCTATAATTTATATATTTAAATACAAATATTTCGAAAAGTATTACAAATAAGTACCATGTGTGCTATGTTGTCGAAATCAGAATAAAATTTTATGTCAAAAAATGTAATAAAATACAGGGTGTTCCATTTAAAAAAATGCAAATTATATCTGTAACTTCATAATTTGTTTTTCAATTGTTTTTTTGATACCATATTTAAAAACTTCATAAAAAGTTCTACAATTTTTGTTATAATATTTTTTTTGTAATTGCAAAAATAACGGATAAAAGTGGGGTGGGAAAGTTAAGTGAATCACCCGTACAGGGTGTCCCAAATTGCTTGATTTTGGCTGGTTTTCCTATTTCCAGACCAGATAGAGAAAAACTGAGATATGAGTCTAGAGCTCGATTTTTGTGAAACGCCGATTGGTGAAAACCACATTTCGATATCTCTAACCGTTTCCGAGATATCGGCAAAAGTTGACATTTTACAGATAAGCACAGAGGAGACGGGTCGAGGTCCCGCTTATTTAATTTACAAAAAAGTATTTATATATCCTGGGCGCCAGTTAAATTTACCAAAACAGTCGTTACCCGAAAACGCAGCAATTTGTGCAACTCCAAAATTTACCAAATGAGTTGCACAGAAATAACGACAAGCTAGTTTTATTTCCTATGTTTATTTACAGATACATATTCAGTTTACAATATATAATAATAATAAAAGTAAGTACTTTATTGGTAGAAACCAAATGGCTATCGACCGAGATCCTTCCGCCAGTTCAATTTACAATTTGCATGAGTAGTAGTTATTGCATATTAGTAATTCTAAGTATATACTATACAGTCTAAATGAGTGGTTAGGGTAAACAACCCCGATTGAAATATGAATAAACTCCCTATATACCTACCTAGTTATATATGATACAAAAAATATATATAACCTGTGATTTAGTTAGGGGAAGAGAGCAGATAAACCGCAACAAAAAAAAATTAAACGTTGAAATTAATCACCTAAAATGGTTGGTTTTATAGTAGACTTTAAATCAATATAGTGGCGGGGCTTAAGCTTAAGCGCAACCGTTGGTACTTGATGAATAGTCAACCTTGTATAATTAAATTGTATAATTAAATAAAATAATATCAAACGCAATTAATAATTTTTACCAAGCTCCTAACTAGGTCACTATTACAACTAATAAAATGAATTAACTCTAACCCTTCAGATGTGTTACCATTCCGGGTGACCACGAAATGAGGCTCGCCCTTATATCTTCTTTGTTTTACGGGATGTAAATTTCAAATTTGGACACGTCAAATAACGGTTAAATATGCATTATTTCAACCGTTTTATCACTTTATGTCGCTTCCGGTTTCACCGGAAATGACACTATCTTTCGTTTTTTAAATGGAACACCCTGTATATTTTTACATTTTTGGATTCAGGAGGTCATTTTGAATACAGTTAAGGCATATTGAGATAAAAATATTATTGACAGACATTTTTATGAGCAAATTTAATTTTTGGTCTAGGCGGCCGGGACCCCAAAAAAATGTTTTGTTTTGCTTCAATAATTAATCAAAAAATACAATTATGATATTATGTCGTATGACATTTGTGTTATAAGATCTTAAACATTTCGGAAATCGTTTTTCCAGAATAACTCATTTTTTTTTAATGGCATTATGGTGACTCACTATGTTATTTTAATAAAGCATTTCATTACCGATAATTTGATACCAAACACTTCATTATTTGTTCATATTATAATACATAAAAATTACATTCAACAAGATATAAACACTGAATTTCTATCAAATAGAATAGCCTTTGAAATGTAACGAAAGAAACAAATGAATAGTTTGACAGCTCAAATGATATTTAAATCTATGAGAATCAGGTATTATTTTGCTGCGTATTAAAAATTTATGGTTTATTCACAAAGTGACAAAGTGGATATGCTGTTGATATACGGGGAAAGTCGCAGAAATAATCTGGCAGCCCGTGATTTATATGCAGAACGCTATCCACTAAGAAAATGTAGAACGGGAGCTGAGACAAGAAAGAGTAACTCAAGAACACCACTTTGTCACTTTTTGAATAAACCATAATTTTTTAATACGTATCATAATAATACCTGATTCTCATAGATTTAAATATCATTTGAGCTGTCAAACTATTCATTTGTTTCTTTCGTTACATTTCAAAGGTACCTACCTATTTGATAGAAATTCAGTTTTAAATATGAGTTTATTTTCATTTATATCTTGTTGAATGTAATTTTTATGTATTATAATATGAACAAATAATGAAGTGTTTGGTATCAAATTATGGGTAATGAAATGCTTTATTAAAATAACATAGTGAGTCACCATGGTGCCATTTAAAAAAAAAGAGTTATTCTGGAAAAACGATTTCCGAAATGTTTAAGATCTTATAACACAAATGTCATACGACATAATATCATAATTGTATTTTTTGATTAATTATTGAAGCAAAACAAAACATTTTTTAGGGATCACGGCCGCCTAGATGAACAATTAAATTTGCTCATAAAAATGTCTGTCAATAATATTTTTTTCTCAATATGCCTTAACTGCATTCAAAATGACCTCCTGAATCCAAAATTGTAAAAATACACAGGGTATTCCATTTAAAAAACGAAAGTTAATGTCATTTCCGGTGAAGCCGGAAGCGACGGAAAGTGATAAAACCATTGAAATAATGCATATTTAACCGTTATTTGACGTGCCCAAATTTGAAATTAATGTCTTGTAAAACAAAGGAGATATAAGGGCGAGCGTCATTTCGTGGTCACCCGGTATATGACCCCTCTTATTATGTATTATATCAAAATTAGTATTTAGGTCCTTAAGAATTATCGTTCAGTATTCCCTAGAATTTTATTTTAATTTGATCCTTATAGAAAAGTATTTTATTTTTATGTTTTTCAAGAATATACTTTTAATTTACTGGTAGTTTTAAGGAATTGTGGTTTAATTTTATTTTAAAAGAATGATCTTTTAGTTTTATCCTTAATTAATATAAACGTTAGACGCAATAGTAATAAGATAAAATAAAATATTTAATTTTACAATTCTCTTTCTTTGCTTGATATGCATTGTTTATAAATGACTTTGTTTAGACTTCATACAAGCATAATAACAACAAACATATCCAATATATGTATATCAATAATTGGGATATGTTTGTTGTTATTATGCTTGTATGAAGCCTAAACAATGTGATTTATAAATAAAATATTTAAGTTGTCACACTTGCGTGAATCCTTGGCTACCAGCTACGGTGGAGGAATGTCCTGGGTGTTCGGATACCTTGAGAAGGACAGCCTAGATCACCCCACCCAATCAGTTGGATAACGTAGATGACCGCAGTACCTAGTCCACTAGGATGGAGAATGCCGCAACATAGTTCATAAAGCAGTGTTGCTAAATTTATTTATTAGCGGCCGATATGCTATAAATTTTCTCATAATATAAGTTTTCAACAAAAGACTGCGTTTATTTAAAAATATCCATCAAAATTACGTCATTTACGAATAACTCTTTTATTTCTTAAAATGTATTATTTTTATTATCAGGATTTTTTTCCCAATATACACGAAATTTCGAAAGGCGTCCATTGAGATGTAGTAAAAATAGGTACAAGAAGCCGGCACCGGTATTTGAGTGAAGCCAATCAGATATATTTATTTGAACAGCCAATCGCAAAATTTTCTATTCAATGACATTTGGAAGAAGACTGGAAGACATATTGGATGTTGATAGACGCTTGAAACTAATTTTGTTATTTTATACATTTTGTCTTAACCTAATTCAAGTGCAAGTGTCTAAAGGATTTTCTTGTAATCGGTAAGTTACGAAAGTTTTTGTGATTTATATTTTTTGAGTATGAAAGAATCTTTAAAGTGTATATACCAGTGACAAATATTCTAAAAATACCTACTTCAATTCATTTGAAGATCATACATTTATAAAAATGGTTTAGACAGTTACATTCTGTATATTATATGTCTGGAGATATTTAGTACTAATTAAATTTATTAATATTATAGGTAGGGATCATTAACCCCGAAACCAGTGAGTGCATATAAAAGAGATATTTTCTTTTTGATTCAATTTTCCACGACACACACAATTTTACCAATTATTGAGAAGAAACAACTGACATCAATTTTATTAAGAATATCTTATTTATCGATGAAGCAACGTTTATCAGACGAGTAGTTTTCAATTGGAGAAATAAGAGTCATTACTGAGAAATAGAAACCCTACATGCTATTAAAGAAAAAACAATCAGCTTGAATTTAAATTAAATATTTGGTTTGGCTATATAGACGACAGACTACTAGGAATACTATGATAGTGAATCGTACTTATTTTTCTCACAAAATACTCTTGCTGACGTTTTGGTTAATTTCTAACTAGATTTAAGAAAAGAAATGTGGACGATGTGAAAATGCAGGACGAAGCTCCACCTCATTCCCCATTGTAGTTAGAAACTGTTTCAATGAGACACCTTCTTAATAATGAATTAGCAGAAGAAGTTGAGTGGCCAGGCCAGCAAGCAGTCCTGAGAGATATTTCCTTTTTGATCCAATCCTAAGTAGCATTATAGTAACTAAGTGCAAAGTTACGTTCACTAATTAATTTATAAAAGTTCAGTTGATCGTTGTAAACTTTAATTTTAGTAGCACGAAAGCATTTTTCGTTATACGTAAACTTTGAAAATGTTCCAAAAATACAACTATTGTTAACGTTAAGCAAAATAATATTTCTAATAAAAAACCTAAGTTTGTCAACAAATTCAATGATTGCCTACCTCTAATATTTGTAAAAAAACATTGTTAAAGAAACTTAAACAAGTATATTAGTAAAGCAATAACATTCTAGATATAATTTTTTTACCAGCAATTAATTAACTTTCCTTGCATAGTAAAATGATGCTTAGCTATGAAGACATAATTTCATGATTTTTAAGTGCTTTATGCTTTATTTACTATTTTTAATATATCAATTTGTTTTTTAGGATATGCCATAGACTGATTTGCAATGGGTTAATGAGTTAGGAAATGGGTTAAACCTAGAAAGGAAATTGGCCGGTAACATCAACTGATATTTAGAAGAAGGACCATTTTGGACAAGTCATTTACCCTACCATCTATAAACGAAACCTTCGCTTGTATAGATATCTTGAAGTATTTTTTTGCAGTTTTATAACACTTAAAATTATAAACGAAAATGGATAAACTTGATCGTTGTATCCTTGAATCGGGGCTTTTATTTGAAAGCCATCCACAAAACATGCAGCTTTGCAATGTCAAATTTGTATCTATGGTGGACAATTTGTTTGATTTTATGAATAGATCAAATTTATATTACCCAGATGGCAAAAAATTTAAATGCGCACTGTCTAACGGTTCTCCACATTTAGAATTTTTGTCAGAAATTTTGTTTAAAATCCAAAAACGGAGCATATAATTGACACTAAACTAAGTTTAATTTATTCTAGAAGAAGAAATTTTTTTTTGTTAAATTTATATATTTTATAATTGTTATTTTGTTTCAACAGAATATGCAGTAATTACCATATTACATCGATTATAAAATGTCACCGATTATAAAACGCACTTTTATTTTTCTAAGCTAGCGTACTGTTTATCTTAGTAAGATGCCATCGAATATAAGACGTCCATGTATACAGAAACACCAAAATATGTGAAAACGTGCATCTTATAATCGATGTAATACGGTAATGTAAACGAGGATATTGTTTTTATATTTAAAGTTAGGTATATGGTATGTATATTTTTAAAATTTATTTCGGAAAGATATTGTTGCATAAATTATTTAGAATATGTTCCGTTATTACATAATTAGGAACCAACAAAGACCAAGAATTTTGACAGCGGTTAAATCTTGGTTAATCGGTTACGTAATTATTAACGGGACGCTCATTGTTTTGTTTCTGCCGGAACTATAACCTAAGATTGGTTGTTGGTATACTTCATCTATGACTTATAATTATTATTTATTATCTTACCTCTGCAAAATCTAATGTTTCCATAATTTATTATAATTATAATTTGTATTGTATGAAATTCGGAGAGGACAAGTAAAAACCCAAACACTTTTTACACTTTCTGATCTTCAGTCAAAACAGTTTGACGTTCCCCCTCCAAGAAAACCGCTGACTACTGATCTAAAATGTCGGTTGTTTTGGTCCTAGCTGAAATACCAATTTTTCAGGAACCGCGTTCAATAATTTAACTTATTTTCAGTAATTTGCCATTTACGGGACACTCAAATCTCAACCAAAACAACCAAGTCGATTAACGGAACATATTCTTAATTACTGTTATTACAATTGTTTTTATTTTCATCTTGAAGATCACTATAGCAAATAATGGACCGTGTCATAATTGAATTTTAATATTCGTGTTTGACGTACTTAATAAATTTGTAAATGAAATGCTAAAATAAGAAAAATGATTATATTTTATTGAAATAATTGGAATTTTGTGACACCTATCTAATTTAATCTAAAATTTCTATTTCTTTATTTCATTTAATTAATTTTAAGCTATTTTTTGTGCGAACTAAGGTAATTGTACTAAAATGGTTTGTTAAAATGTGAATTATCAATAAATTATTTTATTTAAAATGTCTATTTTTAGTTTATTCCAATTTTTAAATTGTCTCTTCCACGTCCTGTTAAATTTATTTGGTTAACGAATTTCATGGAATTTGTTTACCAAACAAATTTATCGGGACGCGGAAAACCCGGTCCTTGTATATTGAAATGTGAGCATTTTGCTATTCAAATCTCCCGCGTTCCGTTCCATCCACTATAATGGCGCTATTCTGCTTCTGTCGAATAGCACGGATTTCTCCCTTCTCTAAGTAGATATTCTGTGCGCAGTACCTCCAAGTTGTCACAGCAACGTACTGGACCAGCGTAGGCCTCTTGTCCTCAACAGCGTACAGGAAAAGTGTACCGTTCCACAAAATAACAGGCTTCACGGATAAAAGTAATTGTTGGTGGATGAAAGATTATCACCCAAAAAAAAAACCCTATAACATATACAGGGTGTTCCAAAATTATGCGGCCAAACACTTACAGCATGTGGAGGGGTTCAAAACAAAACGAAAATGTTCTATACATATTTGGTCAATATTGCATATTAAAGGAGTTATGACCTTCCAAAGATGAAGAGAATACATTTTTTGTATCTCTATAATTCAGTATCCGAAAAAGGTAGGTACATCAAAATTTGGACGTTACCTTTTATTTAGGTTCTCGACCATATCCTAAAGTCATTTTTGAAAAAACTGTTCAGGAGAGGCGCGTATGGAGTTTAGGTTAGGTATATTAATAAATATTTTTGAATCCGTTCGCGTTATTAAAAGTTTTACTTTAAAATTTGATTTTTCAATCATTATTACAGAAAAAAGGTATACCTTTCACATTTTGACAGGATGCGCCGTTTTGGAGAAAATCCACTTTTAAATTTTGATTGCACTTCAGGCTTCAAGTAGTGCATTAGAATAATATTATAATAATAATTATAGTAGGTTTCAATCAATCAAATTTTTATCATTTTGTGTAATAATGATTGAAAAATCGAATTTTAAAATTAAACTTTTAATAACGCCAACAGATTCAAAAATATTTATTATTATATCTAACCTAGGCCTCAAACGCGCCGCCCCTGAGCAGTTCTTTCAAAAATGAATGTTGGATACGGTTGAGCATCTAAATAAAAAGTAGCATCTAAATTTTGATGTGCCTACCTTTTTTGGATTCTGAGTTACAGCCTCGGTTAGAGCATAAAATAATTGACTCTCTTCGTCTTTGGAAGGTTATAGCTCCTTTAATATGCAGTATTGACCAAATGTTTATACATGATTTTCGTTTTGTTTTGAGCCCCTCTATACGCTCAAGAGTTTGGCCGCATAATTTTGGAACACCCTGTATAGAAAGACAAATTACCACTTAAATCTAACGATAAACAACACACATACCTTGAAAAGGGTTTTTGGTCGATCACTGATGCATGAAAAGTTTGATGGAAAATCGTGACAACACGTGGTCGACGTTAAATGGCAAATTAATCCTCTAACGACATATATTTTTATTAAATACCCAGGAATATCCAATAAACTATTCCTCTCACAATGAAAATAATAAATAGATTCGTACAAAGGCTAATCCCTGAGCGGATGAATAAAAATTCGTAAATCTTTAGTGTAAGTATCCTACGAGACTCAGTAAGAGTTCGGCCAACTCCACAAAGATGTCGCAACTCCTCAAATTAATCAGTCAATAATATAGAGTTGTTAAATTATAATAATATTGCCTATTAAATGTAAATAAAGTATTAATAATCAAAGAGGTTACTGCAAATTTATTTATTCCATAATTTATCTAAAATAATTCCGTGCAAGTTAGTAATATACGCCGAACAGTTGGCTACGCTGCTTCAAGTCTCCGACTTCAGATTTCTACTTGCAGATTTCTATATTCTATGATAACAGTGACAAATGACAATTTGATTCAGAATTTGAAAAACGTAATAATCAGGAACCTTAAAAATACTGTATATTTGGAAAAAAAGTCTTTTTTTGCGCCTACGTATTTTTAAACTCGGTTTGTAATTTGAAAATATTAAGTTCCCGCCAACAGTCGTGACGTAAATGTTTACGCATGCGCAGTATAGCGTAGATGAAATATCTCAAGAAAACTAACCTCACATTTTTCACGCTCTTAAACTCGACACTGAAATAGTCCATATTTTTCGCAAAGAATTCCTGAATCATAGCGTAGTTCACTTCAGGTAAATTTTCACTGCTAGCTTTAACGAAATTAGGCTCCATAATAGTAAAAAATGATGAACTAACACAAACTAAAGCAAACTGTCAAAAGTGTCAAATGACTCTAGACTCTTAACAAAAACAAATCTTCCTAGATTTAGTTCTAAACCGTGACGTCAGAAGTTAATAAAATTTGAAATTATTGACGATACTCTTTATTGATTTATGAATAATTAACAAATAATAAAGACATGGTATTTACCAATACATTATTCTTGCATATTCTACTATCCAAATTGATAGGTATTTTTAAGTTTTTCTTTAACATGAAATAACCCTATTGTTAAGATAAATAATATAAACAATTATTGCCTTAAAATGAAAAGAAGTAAGTTGCATATTATTATGCATTTAAAAAGATTATTACCGTACCCAGGTACGTAAAATACAACATTCCTGTTCTGCTTGATTTAATAAATACTTTAAAATGAGGTTCAACTGCTAACATAATATTATTAAATTAAATTTTCTAGATATACATTTACTATGGAAAAGACTGACTTATATTTTGAAACAAGACAAAAGTGGGAACACTTTATTTACCAAGAAATCGAAGTTAATTTATTCAACTGTACGGTAGGCAACATTATTACTATGGAATGCACTACAATTATCTTAGCATTTACTTAGGACAAAAGGAGTACAAAAAAAGTACCATCACCAGACAAGGTCATTCTGGATACTATATTAAATAGCCAAACTAATTTGACGAGAGGTGTGTGTCGTAGATATTTAAATTTTGAAATCGAACGCGTAAGCTCCAACCACACTTCTCAAGGTATACCAACCAGGGACATTCTACAAATATTACTAACACACTGATTATTTACAATTACGAGTGCTCATATTTCGTCTCGCAAGTAGGTTAGACGTGGTGAGATTTTATACCGTCACAATCTATGTATTAATTTTATTGTTGGCCAATAAACAATTTAATCTAATCTATCTATCTATACTGATAATTTACGCCACATGAATATTCGTAATGTCCGAGTTAGAGTTTTTTTTAATCACTTATTTAACGTGAGCCTTTCGCTACCAGGGTCAATCACCGACGCCAGGAGACGAGCAACCCCCAACCTGGAAATTTTGTTGTGAAGAGTTGTGAATTCCGACTTATAGTTGTGAATTCCGACTTAGAGCTGTGAATTCCGAGATAGAGTTGTGAATTTCGACTTAGAGTTGTGAACTCCGACTTCGAGTTGTGAATTCCGACCTAGAGTTGTGAATTCCGACTTAGAGTTGCGAATTCCGACTTAGAGTTGTGAATTCCGACTTAGAGTTGTGAATTCAGATATAGAGTTGTGAATTCCGACTTAGAGTTGTGAATTCCGAGATAGAGTTGTGAATCCGAGATAGAGTTGTGAATTCCGACTTCAAGTTGGAATTATAAAAAAATAACTAGGTTGGCCCCTCTACGCTTTCGTACTTTTCCCAGATGTATACATTTATTTGAAAGATAATAATGACCACTTTTGAATTATTGTTGATGGATTTAGACGACAAGAATTGACTAACTAGTGTTATATTTATTTCAGGCATTTTTTATAGAAGTTTCGATTACATTTATTTTGGTGGCAGTTGTAGCTGGTATCAACGATATAAAAAATAAGGCAAACACTGATTCTTCATCCTTGAGGGTAGCACTTACTGTTAGTGGACTAATTTTTGCGGCAGTAAGTAGGTATAGTTAAGAAAATGTGTGTTGAGGGTGTGTGTGTGTGTGTGTGACTCTTTATGGCCCTGGTTCTTAGACCAATTAACCAGACTAAGTTAAGAAAATGATAATTAATGTCTATAGCATTGTCAGTGAGTGGATCAGTGATACGGTAATAGAAATTTCGCACACAAGCAGGCGTCTCTCCACCACGTAGTTATAAATCATCGCGTTTAGCACTACATTTTACTGAAATAGTTTTGATTTTAGTTTCATAATATAGTTCAGAAGCGTAAATACTATTTTTTTTATTTCTGATTTCAAATTTATAAAATGAGAGAATACACAAAGGATGAAAAAGTTCAGATTGTTTTGCAGATGGCCATTTACGTTAAGTCAGTTATGCCAATCCCATTTTTTTTAAATAATTTCAGTAAAATTAGGCATTTAGTATAACTGATATTTCAAAAAAATTATAAATTATAGATGATCTTGTATAAAAACAATAAAGAATTTAGTTGCCTGCGATCTTGTGGACTGTGAAAAGAAAATCTATTTAGCAACTGTTCGTGTGGGAAGCTAACATGTATGATCAATTTTATATGCTATAAATTTCAGACAACGGCGTTGAACATCCTCTATACTACTACAATATTTAATATACCCAGGGTTCCAAATAAGTGAGCCATATTCAAGCTTGAATTTAATGAAAGCATTATAAATGCAACAATTGAATATCATCAAAACCACTAGAATTTCTAATGACGAAACCCAGACTTTTATATGCAGACAAGACAATACTTTCAACATGTTTGCTAAAGCTTAGCTTCGAGTCAAAAACAACACCCAAGTCTGTAAATTCATTTAGTCAATTGAAGAGGATACTGTTTAGCTGATAATCGAATTGCAGAGGATTGTTCTTTCTGCTAAAAGTTAGAATATTACATTTAGAAACATTTAACGGCAATTTATTTAATATGCACCAATTATTAACGTTATCTAAGTTTCATTGAAGTTTTTGACAGTCGTAATTGTTATCAACCGCACAAAAGAGTTTCATGTCGTCTGCATATAATAAACAGCTGATGTCAACGCAGGTAGTTATGTCATTGATAAATAGAATGAATAATAGAGCCCCCAATATCGATCCCTGAGGTACAGGGTGTTTCCTATAAAACTATACCCCCCCTTATTTCGGTCAATTACCACCGATTTTAATTTTTCAAAAAGCGGTCTAACACAGAATTTTCCGTAGATTTTGAATATGCTATTACATTTTTTCCTACTTCAACCGTATACGAGGGGCAGAAAGAAGTATGGTTTTTTTAAATGGAACAACCTACATATTTTTACATATTTGAATTCGCCTCGTCCTTCTGATTACAAATATATATGATACTTATATATTTGCTATAAAAATGGTGTAAATAATAATTGAATTTAAACTTAGGACGTTTCCTTCAAAACTATACCCCCCTTATTTTGCTCAATTATTAACGATTCAAAATTTTTAAAACCTACACATAGATTTTTTCGTAGATTTCATATTTATGCTATTACTTTTTTTCTCCCTTCAACGGTATAAGAA
Organism: Rhagium mordax; assembly: GCA_963680705.1. NCBI lineage: Eukaryota > Metazoa > Arthropoda > Insecta > Coleoptera > Cerambycidae > Rhagium > Rhagium mordax. Next base: position 33,159,448 of record OY796658.1, on the reverse strand, counting down.
GGGTGGAAAAAAGTATGTTTTTTATGGAATGCCCTGTATTTTTTTGCATATTTAGATCCACCCTACCTTTCTGATTATAAATATATATAATACTTATATATGTAAAAAATACAGGGCATTCCATAAAAAAAAACATACTTTTTTCCACCCCTCGTATACCGTTGAAGGGAGAAAAAAAGTAATAGCATATTATGAAATCTACGAAAAATTTTATGTGTAGGTTTTGAAAATTTTGATCCGTAAATAATTGACCGAAATAAGGGGGAGTATAGTTTTGAAGGAAACGCCCTAAGTTTAAATTCAATTATTTACGCCATTTTTATAGCAAATATATAAGTGTCATATATATTTGTAATCAGAAGGACGAGGCGAATCCAAATATGTAAAAATATATAGAGTGTTCCATTTAAAAAAAAAACATACTTTTTTCTGCCCCTCGTATACGGTTGAAGTAGAAAAAAAAGTAATAGCATATTCAAAATCTACGGAAAATTCTGTGTTAGACCGGTTTTTGAAAAATTAAAATCGGTGGTAATTGACCGAAATAAGGGGGGGTATAGTTTTATAGGAAACACCCTGTACTCCAGATGTAACGAGGAATTGATCAGACTTGAAACCACGGTACTCTATAAATTGCGTTCTGTCTGTTAAGTAATACGATAACAGAGAAGTTAATAAACTCGAAAAACCAAATAATGTTAATTTATGCAGAAAAATACCATTGTCAAGTCGGTCAAAGGCCTTAGAGAAGTCGGTGTATATGACATCGACTTGTTTGCCCGAATCGAGAGCTTCAGAGATGAATTATTGAGTAATCGAAAATAAATTTGTAATAATTGTTGACCGTCCCTTCTCAAAGCCATGCTGAAAAATACTGACCTGATGCTGTAGATTGCTATAGATACCATCATATAGAGAAATTTCAAGCACCTTGGCAAAATTACAAATAATTGTAATAGGACGATAATTCTCAATATTAAACGTATTTCCTTTTTTAAATATAGGACATATTCTAGATAATTTCCATCGATCAGGAAATACACCAACTTTTAAGCATAAATTAAAAATGATTGTCAGTGGGTATACAAATGCACCGGCGCAATCTCTAATAATGAATGCAGGTATATCATATAATATCGAGGGGTAAACCACCTATCCAATTTTGTACACCAAAAATTCTAGAATTCTAAAAAATGCTAATTTTCATATAATTGTTTCAAAAAATTCTAATAATTCTAAAAAATTCTAACAATTCTAAAAAATTCCAAAAAATTCTAAATAATTCTAAGTAATTCTAAAGGGCAGCGAGCGGAGGACTGACTTCACTCACTTCATAGCGATATTAGGAGTAAAGCAACATTTACCGCGTGTAGTACATGGATGGGGACTATCCACGGAAAGACGCGGTCTCGCTTCCCTACTTCTAGCGGCTTGTATATCAGCTATATCGCAGAAGCAATACAACTGTAGGCGAGAGGTGTATTGAGGATATACCATCCTTCGGAGGGGATGTAAAGCAGTCGGTCCCTTGTCTATTAAATGTTAGGCAAGTAAAAAATCCCTACTCTTAGTAAGATAAGAGGTTCGGCAAAATTTCCAGGTTGGGGGTTGCTCGTCTCCTGGCGTCGGTGATTGGCCTCCGTAGCGGAAATAGGCCGACGTTAAATAAGTGATTAAAAAAAAAAAAAAAAAGTAATTCTAAAACTTTATAAGAATTCTGATTATTTTTCGGTCATTCTAAAACACTAATTTATTATCTGCATTTTTATTTTCTGTATCATTTTTACGTTCATAATTTTCAAATACTTTGTTATTTATGCAACAAGTGCGTAAGGTGAGATTTTTTCACAAATGCGACAATCCCATGAGTGAAAAAAGCTCACCTTTCGCACGAATTGCATACAATATTTTTTCTTCTACCGAAATGCATCTAAATTCTCTAATAATAATGTGAAACGTCAAAACTTCATATGTCATTTAAAAATCACAATACTGTTATAGCCCACTTAATTTTAAATGAGTGAAATTAATCAATGTCCATTATTTCTTTGTCTAATGTCAATGTCAAGAATATAAATGAAACTTCAGAATTGTAAAAAATTTAATCATTATTGTTAAAGAATACTGAAAAATAGGTGGTACAATGTTTTATAATAATACCGTGATAGTAAATAAATCTACTGCATAAAATTAAATAACCACGTTTAACGATTTTAAAATAAGATATGATTATTATAGGTGCTCTAATAGGTATGCAATTGTTTAGTATGTTACTTTACGCACTAGGCTTAAAGTTTAACTTTACGTACTCTTCAGCGGAAAGTTAGTACTTTACGATCGGTAGTAGAAAAAATATATTTATCTAATCTGTGTTTAACCTTTCTTTCCCTCATAGAGTAATCAAATTTTAAGGATTCGTACTTTACATATTTTGAGGTCCTACTATAAATATACTGGCTAGGTATGCTAAGTAAATTTTTTATAACAGTTAATAACGTTTATTCTATCTCTAATTTCACGAATTTTGGAGCAAAAACATTTATTTTTAATTTTCGTAAAATAGAGTTAATTTACTTTTTAAGGTAAATCCCCTTGAAGCATCTTAAAGTACACATTTCAAGCTTTAAAAATCACACCTACAGAAATCTAATAAACGTGATTTAAACCAGAGTAATAAGTGGTTAAAGTTAGTTATACATATCAAATTTTGTCACTCTCAAAATTTTGAAAATTTGGAAGTGTGCATCTTCTAAATTAAATTTTTTAGATTTTTTTCACTCATAGGATATTTTTATACATTACCTCAAGAGTAATATGTGAAAATTCCACGTTTTTATCTTAAAACTTGTTGAAATGGTAGAGATTTTACCGATTTCATCGGAAATCTCTTTATGTTCCGATTTCATATATATGTACTATCCTACATACAGGGTGTTTCCTATAAAACTATACCCCCCCTTATTTCGGTCAATTACCTCCGATTTTAATTTTTCAAAACCCGGTCTAACACAGAATTTTCCGTAGATTTTGAATATGCTATTACTTTTTTCCTATTTCAACCGTATACGAGGGGCAGAAAAAAATATGGTTTTTTTTAATGGAACACCCTATATATTTTTACATGTTTGGATTCGCCTCGTCCTTCTGATTACAAATATATATGACACTTATATATATGCTATAAAAATGGCGTAAATAATTGAATTTAAACTTAGGGCGTTTCCTTCAAAACTATACCCCCTTATTTCGATCAATTATTAACGATTCAAAATTTTCAAAAACTACACATAGAATTTTTTGTATATTACTATTACTTTTTTTCTCCCTTCAACGGTATATGAAGGGTGGAAAAAAGTATGGTTTTTTTTATGGAATGCCCTGTATTTTTTACAAATATAAGTATTATATATATTTATAATCAGAAAGATAAGGCGGATCTAAATTTTTCCGAAGTGAAAACCTCTGATTGACTCCTCTAAAATGGTTGTTCACGCTATTGCGCAAGTTCGCCGCCCGGCGCGATGTGGCAGACAAATTTTTATAGATTGCGCATGCTTTTGAGCATGCGCAATAGGTAAAAATTCTGAATAAATTCTAAAAAATTCTAATTAAATTCTAAGAAATTCAAAAAAAATACTAACAATGCTAATAAATTCTAAAAAATACTTATAATTCTAAGAAATGCTAATGAATTCTAAAAAAATGCTAAAAAATTCTAAAATTCTAACAGCTTGTACACCAAAATTCTAAGGTGGTTCCCCCCTCGTATAATATCATCAGGACCCTTCGTGAATTTTGGTTTCAGCTTCAACAAAGACTTAAAGACATCTTCTTGACTAAACATTTTTAACTGCAGATTTGTTGAACAATAGACATTATCCAAGTTCACATTGACACCCTTTGGGGCATAGCAGTTTTAAGAAGCAAATGTGTTGGCAATATCCAATGGATTACTATATTCAAGTTCATTATATTTTACAGAATCTGGCAACCAGATAGTAGTATTTTTTTTTTAGAATTAACGTAGAAACAAAATTGCTTCGTATTTGATTTTAAATTATTTTTTCTACGACTGCCCTCGAAAATGACAAAAAACCCACAGCAACCACGACCCGAAACTATCATTTTTCACATGATGTGTGCAAAAATCCGAAACACAGTGTGTCATGTTTTTCACACAGTCCTGTCAAAAACAGAACGGACATCTGTTATTTGTATTTTTTTAGGTAGGCTAGGCTTATTCAGTTTCATAGTAACCGACTTGTAATTTTAATTTTTAATGTAATTAGTTTTGTTAAATAAAATTATCCATCATATTATTTGTTATTTTTCCAATCGCAGAAAAAATATTGTAAACAACACGTTTGAAAACATCTTTTCACACTCATTCGACTTGTGGACCTCGCCTTCCGCTCATCCCACCAAACTGTCTAACTCGTGTGAAAAGATTCGTGTTCAAAACTTGTTATTTAAAATACTATTAGTCTAGTCACCAAGTTCAAATCGGTGAAAAATAGTGATAAAGCTCCTAAAAATATGAGCGATAGCTCATTGGATTCGGAATGACGTCTAGAAAAATGTATTCGAAGGAATAATTAGCACGCAAAAAATTACAAAAGTTATTAACAAATTAAGTTGCAAAAAAAAAGGCATTTCGTTTTTTGTTAATAACTCCGAAACTATTCATATTTAAGAAATTTAAAAAAAAGCTCCTTAAAGAGGAGGAAATTTCCAATGAAAAAGTCCCAACTCCCGGAGTTCTATCTCCATTATTTATAATTTTAATTTAACGCTGAAAAGAGGGCTCCGCGCGGCCGCTACGGCATGCGCGCCCCGCCTCAAAAGTGAGTACGCCACAGAAAATAATTTTTTTATAGTATTAAATATTAATTAAAAAATTTGAATTAATTATGGTGTATTTTGAACGCTTAAAAGAAAAAATTATTCCCGTTGGAAAAAAGTTTTAAAATTCATTTTTCAACAAGTTAGGCTATTGTTAACTAACAAAATTTTTTCGGATCTTCGTCTTCATTGTAAGTAATAAGAAATGTTTAAATAATTGCTCTATAAATTTTTAGTTTCTTGGAGCCCTTATTATATATACCGGGTGCCACAGGATACTGGCTCACCTCTATATTTCCTTTATTTTTTAACTTATCCATTTGAAATTTGGGGCGCATAAACTACCGTTTAAAATGTATTTCTGCACATTACAAACACTATGGTACCACTTCCGGTTTATCCGGAAATTACCTCAACTTTCGATTTTCAAATCGAACACCCTGTATATTTTTACATATTTGGATGCAGGGCAACATTCTGCATACACCATGTAAGTTTCGCGAATTTTTGAGCCGATGTTCAATTTTTTCAAGCATCTTAAGAAATCCGTCTAGAGTGCTTTGGAATTCCAAAATTCGTTATACGGTAGGTAACTTCAAGGGAAAAATATAATTTTTGTTTTCGTTTCACTAACAACTGTTTGCGAAGCCTCCAAAGTTGAACATATCACTTTTTTATCGAAAACTTTTTTTTTTCAAATGGGAAGGTGGTGGCTCATAGTGTTTGAAAAATTATAATTTTCTTTCCGATTTCATTGATATCTATTTCATATCTGTGCTATTTATTTTCAATTTTATTTCATTCGTTTAAAAGTATAAAATCCGGATTTTCACGGATTTCTTAAAATGCTTGAAAAAATTGAACATCGGCTCAAAAATTCGCGAAACTTACATGGTGTATGCAGAATGTTGCCCTGCATCCAAATATGTAAAAATATACAGGGTGTTCCATTTGAAAATCGAAAGTTGAGGTAATTTCCGGATAAACCGGAAGTGGTACCATAGTGTTTGTAATGTGCAGAAATACATTTTAAACGGTAGTTTATGCCTCCCAAATTTCAAATGTATAAGTTAAAAAATAAAGGAAATATAGGGGTGAGCCAGTATCCTGTGGCACCCGGTATACCCAATAGGATCAAGTTATTAAAGTTTTTAAAAATTGTTTATTTTGTTAATTATAATTTGTTTAAGTGAACAAAAAATGAAATTTGTAAAAATTGTTGTTAAAAGAATTTTTTTAAGCATATGTTTTTTTATGGTTGTTTTTGCATCTGCTAATGGCATGAAACAATGTTGTGAAAAATTTTTTTGCATCTTTTATTTATAAACTTTTTATAAACAAATGGATTAGTTTAATATTTTTAAAAAATTTTTTTTTACCATATTGTCTTGAGAAAATTATGATTTTTTTAAAAAAAATTTTTTCTTAAATCCATTTTTTTACTGTTTATAATCGTTTTTTTTATATTTCCATTATTTAAATAATTTGTTAAGAAATATCTTTAAAAATCATTATTAGCATTTCTCAACAGGTAAACAAAAAAAAATTTTTTTTCATCAACAAATTCATTGTTTATTAAGTTAACAATTTGTTATAAACAAATGTTGACTATCATTATATTTTTTTCCGAAACTTCAAAAAATTACAAAAACAGCCATATACAGGGTGAATCTTAGAGTGGCGGCCATATTTATATGAGGCGACACCGTTCAACTATGGGAACACAAAACTACAAATATTTTTTTTTTTAACGCGCTATGAAAAATGAATATTGTTTAAACCCTTTTTATTTGAATTTGGGTACCCCGCCAGTGGAATGCGCTAGCGAGAGTAACGTCTAATAACTGAGACGCACACGCCTGTCTAGAACAGTGCGTTGTTGCCAAACTTCACGACTGAAATAAAATACGGGGAATTTATTGTAAAGCAAACAAGAAACTAAATAAAATGAACTATCTAAACAATAACAAAGTAAAAACTATTCTCCGTGAGTGTAACAATAAAAAAAATAATACCTAAAAAACTTAATACTTAGTAACAAATAATGAACAGAAAATTATTTTTTCTAATAGCAATAAATCTTTACTTATCTTGGATCGGCATTTCTCATAGCAGGTGTTGAAACTGTCCTCCTTTATTTTCCAAACACGCTGTAGCTCGCCGCATCATAGAATCTAACTTTATTGTAGTCCGTATTCTGCCTTATGTGATTCGCAGCGTTTTCTACTATTTCCCGTAATTCTTCAACGTTGTTGACAGGAGTCGTGTACCCCAAACCACCGTACATTGTACGGTGCACCAAACTTTTCATGTGCCCCCACAGATAAAAGTCGCCTCTAAAACACCACTAAAATAAAACTACACACACGTAGAAGGTACACCTCACTCAATTATTAAACACAAACGCAAAACTTTTATAAATTTCTTTCACTAAAAACTGAAACTATTTAATTTTATAACCATAATAAACTACACTAGCTGCTGTCTGACTGGTCACTAACACTAAAAACTAAAACTAAAACATAGAAAAACAACTGGCACGCCGCCGTGCGAGGCTTTTGCATTTCAGGAGAACCTTTTTTTTTATCACCCTTTTTTGTTAATGCACCTGCTTAGTAACTAGGTCAGTGTCATAGTTTGTAAACAGTTCAGCGACTCTAACAGCTGATAGGTGGTTTTAAATGTCCTATCCTATAAACTAATTCTGTTTTTAAAATCTTTTTCATTTTGTGTCATAATAATTATGCAGACTATGCAGCCGGCTTTTTCATTTTGTTTTGTATTACAATTTTCATTATGGAAGTTAAAACTGCGTATTTCAATAAACCTGTTTATCCAATTGAATTAATTAATTTTTCATTTTCACTAGGTACCATTATCTCTCTCTCGTGATTGGGTATCTCTGAATTATTAATGAAAAGTGAAAATGTAAAATGTAATCGATTGGTTTTATATCATCTACACTTGGCAACACTGTCGACCGGGCACACGTAATGCAGCAAGTGCTTGCCCAGCGGCACCGGAATTACAGGAATTATACATGAATCGCGAATTTTTTTAAAAAATTCATAACTCGGCCATTTTACAACCTACAAAAAAAAAAGTTCGGATTCATGTTCATGACGACTAGTACTATTAACCCCAAAAATATGGCCGCCACTCTAAGATTCACCCTGTACATATAACAAATTGTCGAAAAAAAATTTTTTTAATTTTTTACAGCCGAAAAAAAAAACAATTTGTTATATAGGTATGGCTGTTTTTGTAATTTTTTGAAGTTTCAGAAAAAAAATATAATGATAGTCAACATTTGTTCATAACAAATTGTTAACTTAATAAACAATGAATTTGTTGATGGAAAAAAATTTTTTTTTTGTTTACCTGTTGAGAAATGCTAATAATGATTTTTAAAGATAAAATAATTTCTTAACTAATTATTTAAATAATGGAAATATAAAAAAAACGATTATAAACAATAAAAAAATGGATTTAAGGAAAATTTTTTTTTTTTAAATCATAATTTTTTCAAGACATGGTAAAAAAAATTTTTTTTAAAATATTAAACTAATCCGTTTATTTATAAAAAATTTATAAATAAAAGATGTAAAAAATTTTTTTACAACATTGTTTCATGCCATTAGCAGATGCAAAAACAACCATAATAAAACATATGCTTAAAAAAATTCTTTTAACAACAATTTTTACAAATTTCATTTTTTGTTCACTTAAACAAATTATAATTAACAAAATAAACAATTTTTAAAAACTTTAATAACTTGATCCTATTGAGTATATATATAATAAGGGCTCCAAGAAACGAAAAATTTATAGAGCAATTATTTAAACATTTTTTATTACTTACAATGAAGACGAAGATCCGAAAAAATTTTGTTAATTAACAATAGCCTAACTTGTTGAAAAATGAATTTTAAAACTTTTTCCAACGGGAATTTTTTCTTTTAAGCGTTCAAAATACACCATAATTAATTCAAATTTTTTAATTAATATTTAATACTATAAAAAAATTATTTTCTGTGGCGTACTCACATTTGAGGCGGTGCGCGCATGCCGTAGCGGCCGCGCGGAGCCCTATTTTCAGCGTTAAATTAAAATTATAAATAATGGAGATAGAACTCCGGGAGTTGGGACTTTTTCATTGGAAATTTTTTTTTTAAATTTCTTAAATATGAATAGTTTCGGAGTTATTAACAAAAAACGAAATGCCTTTTTTTTGCAACTTAATTTGTTAATAACTTTTGTAATTTTTTGCGTGCTAATTATTCCTTCGAATACATTTTTCTAGACGTCATTCCGAATCCAATGAGCTATCGCTCATATTTTTAGGAGCTTTATCACTATTTTTCACCGATTTGAACTTGGTGACTAGACTATATTGGAGACCTTTCAAATAGTTATTTAAGAGACACTAATTTCATTTTTTATTTTGTAATGAAGTGATTTTTTCCGTCAAGGATTGCCTGTTTTTTTTTGTAATATTTCCGTCACTTGGGTACACCCTGTAGCCTCTGTTAATATTTAAGTCCTGTTTTAGTTAAGTTAACTAAGTTGTAAAAGCCGCTGGTAACCAAGTAGTAAATTAATTGATTCATTTTCGATAATCCCCGGTATAACTAAAATCCGTGAATTATTATAAATAATGACCGAGTAGGAATAAAAATCATTAGTTACTAAAACTGGTTAAAATATTAATCCGTGCCTGTTTTAATCCGTTTCTTTTTGCAAGATAGTCTAGAAATTGCAAGCAACACATTTCCGGTTATTGATGATCCGAGTAACTGTTTCCAATTACATAATGCGCTCGAACTTGCTAAGTAACGTCTGTAGTACGAGCCATACGTTTCAATTAAAACCACAGCTTTAACGCGCATCCGAGGTATGTCATGAAAGCAAGGAATAAAACTCGCGATGAGCATCCGAAAACTCTCTCTCTGATCCAGCAGTCAAACTGTCAACCTGTCCGCAACCAGCACAGCCGTCTGTAAAATAGCCGCCTTTTCGATTATTAATTTATCTGAAAATTCTCTCGGCAAGAATACACCGTGGTCCGTACTATCCGTCCGTACCGCCTTCAAATAAGCACAGATATTGTGTATAAGTATTATTATTATTTTATTTTTTTTTATGATATTACGTTTGTTATTAGATGTCATAATATGGTATTGGGTTGGTTACGTGGAAGAGCGACGTAAAGTCGAACAGCGCCAACCAAATTTAACCTTGCCTGTTTATTTTGTAATTTAAACATCCAATAAAGACATATTATTATTATTATTATTATATTCGGCGTTGATTTCATCGTGTAAGTACCGACGTTTTGTAGAACTACTTAATTAAATCAGAGTTCGGTTGAGCCTTACAGTGTTCTGTTCAGATGGTAGGGCCTAGCCACCAGTGAATGTATTTCAAAACGTGGATTTATCATACTCAGGCAAAACATTTCGTTAACCTGCTCAAATAAATAAATAAATATATATCTTTATTAATAGCTCATAGCTAATATTTTATAATTCAAAACTTAACACACATATATAAAAAAAACTTGGTATATCTATAGATTAATATAATCCACTGCATATTTTTTACATTTCGTTTTAAAAGATATGATTGGTGCACTATTTTTTATATCAGCTGGTAACTTAATATATTCAATCAAACCCTTATGAAATAAGTTATTTTGACTATATGATGTAGTTACAGTTGGAACATAAAAATTGCCCCTAGACTTTGTCTCGTAGTTATGGACATCCTCAATAAATAGTAACTCTTCTAATAGATGATGTGGCAATATCCCATGTTTAATTTTATATACAGTGCGAGTTACTAACTCAATATATGACACATCAAAGTTTTTTCAATGATATGCTCAGACACGTCAATTAATATCTACATCTACCTACATCTCTACTCATGACTACCGAGACCTACCTACTACAATTTTCATCGACTCCTAAAATACCAAATTGAAACGGAATAATTTGCACATTTTTGAAAATCATCTCATGGTATGTTGAAATGGTTGGGAATAAAAATTTATAATTTAGTAGTTGTGTATGACTTACCAAGCCCTTCAAAATTAACCCCTAAAAACTAGGGTTTTCTTTTAAAAAAATTATTGATGTACGCATATCTCTTTATTAGGACACCCTGTATACATTTTTTTTTTAAGAAAATGCACAAATTATAATATTAATTGACGTATTTGAGCATTTCTTTAAAAAAACGTTGGTGTGTCATATTTTGAATTTATTCCAAGTTAGTGACTCGCACTGTATAACAACCATAGAGTTTACAAAGAGTGTCTGCCTAACGCTCAGTAATTCTGTCATTTCCAACATGTATTTAATGCAGTGGCGGCTGGTCAGGGTGGGCAGGTTGGGCAGGGCCCACCCAGAAAAAAATTAAGAACTGTTTCGCACTCTATGGAAATATTTTTTTTGTTTTCTTTTTGTGATTTAAATTGGTGTACATTTGCTTTCTATTTATATATAGAACAATGAAATGTTGAAAAATATTAAAAATGGAGTTTAGAAACTATTCGAGATAATGCCTAATATCCCCCGCTTTCCAAATTTAAAATCCCGCTTAATATTATACGTTCTATCCGCTATTATATGCATTGGGCTGGCCCATGCTTCTTCATAAACGTCCGTAATAGCTAGGCAGTACGCTCACTTCATTTATGTTAGATTTGCCATCTAAGTACCCAAGCGTATGTCGCGTGCCTATTCTGCCTCTGCTTGAATCGCCGAGCCGGCCCGTTGACGCGATCAAGCGGAAGCAAGTTTTCGTTCAAGAAACTAAAAATCTAGCCAACACGCGAATCACTAATGCAAAATGCGAAATTATGGATAATATACTGTCACACTTACTTAGTTGGGTTTCCAACCCCCAAGTAATGTGCAGGTGCACGACAGCCTGTACAGTCGGAGTGGGCGTGGGTAATGTTTTAAATGTTGAATCAAGTAAACTCCAGCGGGCGCCAGTCAACCACAACATTTGACAAACAAAACAAAAAGGACAGAGACAGACAAAATAAATTGGCGACTATTGAAATGCTAATAAATTTAATATAATAAATGTAAATCGGATGTAAATAAGGGTATGATGTATAATGTATAATAATAACAGGACAATATAAAACAAGTATGGGTTGGCGTTGGCTCACAAAACAAATAATCTTAGGTTAACACAGTGTGGCCACCATTACATAATCTTTTCAAATTCAAATCAAACAAATAAACAACAAACGAACTTTGATTGAGGTTATGGCCACTCCAACCACTGGCTACACGTTTGGTGGTTCCTATTAAAAGCATGCAAACAATTATAAACAATATGACGAATGTGACACCCACTATTGGTGAATCTCTATAGGTAAGTCTTAATATACTCTTAAACTAATTTACTCTTGAAGTGTTCAATTTTATCTTACATACTACAACTAAAATGCTTTTATGTTTCAGTACTTGACAAGGTTAAAATTAAGATGGGTACCCAGATAGCAGCTGCTACGTAAGTGCACAACAGAATAAAACTTATACTCTTATTACGTAAGATGGTTCAGCAGGCCCAAAGCCCAAAAGTTAACTGATACACAATAAACACTATCACCAGTTGATAACACAGGTAGGTATTATTATACGTTCAACACTTCTGAGTTCTTTAATACAAACAAATAAAATTCAAACAAAATTTGTGGCCACGAAGGTCTTGGAAGCTTGCTACTTTCCGATGATTCTCCGTAATGAAATTCTTGTTGTCGATCCTCTTAAATAATAGAGCAAAACGTACTTACAGTTTCCTCCGCTGTAACTAACCCACGTAAAGGTGGAACGACTCCACGAATGACTAAAACGCTAGTCGATTCTCTGACGAATACCAAGGGTTGAATAATCTGAAGGCGTCTTCCAAGTATTTTCGTTTCCTTGATATAATATATTAGTTGTTGATTTCAAATCGTTCACACGTTTGTGATGGACCAGAAATGTCCTAATGATTTTAATTACAATTCCAAAATCAATGCCTCGGTGGCTTGCTCGTATAAAAAAACCTACAAACATTTAATTGTTTCTCTCTTTTCTTTCTAGGAATCTACGTGATGTAATATCAACATTACAACATGAGAAAAAGTTTCAAGAATATTTACCTTAGATATTATGAGGTTTTTCAATGAAAATGCAGCACTTAGTTTAACAATTAACAGAAGTTCATCATGGCTGCTGAAAGATAGACCAAAAAACAGTCTTCCTGTTTTTTCATAGAAAAAAAGTCAAGCTACCAATATTCTAAATAAATCCACTAGCATTTAGATTTAAATTTGAAATCAACATCTTTTCAAAGGACTATTTGTTTTAAAGGAGTATAACTGTTTATTTTATTTATTTATACTGAATTACATTTTTATTTGCTTTTTATATAGGATTCCCATTTTATTTTTGCATGCCTTCATTTTGCCTTTTTTCTTTAATTTAGAATGAAATGTTTATTTATTTATCTTTTAATATCCACAAGGCATGGACTATGGGACAATACTTTGCTTGTAATTAAATAAATTTGTAAATGCAATAGTGAGCTACATAGGTGTTTTTCTAATGTCCAAAAAGTGTGATTATGGCATACATCTGGTGACTTTACATTACCACAACCCTAAATACACGAGTGTATTTTCAGTCACCTACCCACTTAGCCTAAGACAAATATTAATTCTTGGTGAGGCGCTTGATACAGGCCAGCTCCAAAAAAGTGACCGCTACACACCCCCTGTTCTTGCAAAAAAATATTTTTGCTTCGCAGAAATATTTTTAACTATTCGTAATACTACAAACAAACTATCTAACTATGTACAAATATATACAATTCTAAATCGGACAATAAGGGCAATATCTATATTATATATCCTTGCTCACTTATATCTATCAGTGCATCTATATCTATCTGTGCATCAATATCCATCTGTGCATGCATGCAAAAGTCAAAATCGGGTAAATAGAAAACTCACAAATCGGGAAAAAAATTAGAACTTACAATCATGCCTCTCACAATCACCTATTCGTTGCCACATTCATACTTTCATTCATTTCTAAGTCTAATCTGTCAATTTCAGTAATTTGTAGGTACAACCAAAGATTTGGAAATACTATCTGTTAGAGATTAATCCTGATGGATGGAAGGCTCTGAACCCTGGTAAGGTTTAAGATCTTTCACATGAAATCTTCCAATGTTTCTGCCATCAGGTCCAAGCAATTCAAAGATAAGCTTCGAGACAACTTTGTGTAACGTGCATAGAATGAATTTAGGTGCCAGCTTGGCTGCAAAGTTATCAGCTCGACTCGACAACACGAAGTTTCTTTTCCAAACTTTGTCTCCCACGTGATATGTGTCTGCTGGTCGCTTTCTCAAATTGTAGTGACGAGCATTTCTCTGGTATGCATCTGCCAAATGACGACGAACATCTGCATATAGTTGAGGTAACTTGTCAATTTCTCGTCCATATTCATTTCTGTTTATATGATCCATATTTAAATCGTCTGTGGATTCTAATATTCCATAATATTGTCCATTAGCCGGAATGTATCGACCAAAATTCAAAAAACTAGGGGTATGACCCGTTGCCTCGTGAACTGCTGTTCTCAGAGCAAAACCAATTTTGTGAATCTCTCGATCCCAAGTGCGGTGATCAACACCATCTATATAAGAGCGAATTGCCATTTCCAGCACTCGGTTAACTCTTTCCACTGCATTGACTTGTGGATGAAAATTTGCATTATAATGGATCTTCACACCATAATCATCTGCCAGTTTTCGGAAATTATTTGCAATAAACTTAATGGATGTAACAAGCAATATTTGGTGAAGTAGTCCGACACCAATAACAAATGACAAAAACCATTCTTCGAACGTGGTAAAGGTCCGAGCAAATCTACCGAGACATATTGCCAAGGAAAGTTAACTTTCTTGGGATGTCCCATGCATCCAGGTCTAGCAGACGTGCTTACCTTTTGTGCTGCACATGTTTTGCAACTCTTGACGTATTTTCTTACGTCTTGCAACAACCGTGGCCAGTAATACAGCTGCCTAATCCTATGAACTGTTTTATAAATGCCAAGGTGCGAGCTCTTAGGATCATCATGACATGACTTGTACAGTGTACACTGCCAGTCTTTCACCTTTTGGAACAACCAGTTTCCAATCACAAAAATTAGTTCTGAAACCAAATTCAAAAGGTACATGTTTATACAACAACTCATCTTCTACTTTCCAGTCCGGATATTGATGTGGAGTCTCAAGTACTCTCTGCATCAATCCCTTGTACCAATCATCCGAGTCAACATGAGCTCTATCTATAGTTAATTGACAACATTCCAGAGGGGCCCTGGATAATGCATCCGGCACAATGTTCAAACATCCCTTCCGATGAATGATTTTCATATCATATTGACTGAGTCTCATGGCCCACCTAGCCAATCTTCCTGTTGGATTTTTAAGATTGTGCAACCATTGCAAGGAGGAGTGATCTGTAATCACAGTGAAGTGTACCCCGTCGATGTACTGTCGAAACTTATCCACTGCCACGATTACTGAGTATAATTCTTTTTCTGAAGTTGTGTATTTTCTTTCTGGAGTCAACGTTTTAGAAGCATACGCAACGACAACTTCATGCTCGCCGTCCTTCTGCGTCAATATTGAGCCAACTCCAACATTACTGGCGTCACACTGGACATAAAAAGGTTTCGAAAAATCTGGTGCAGCCAATACGGACGCTGAAACCAGTGCCTGTTTCAGTTCTCTAAAGGCTTTCTCAGCATCCTCATTCCATGTGATCTTTTGTGATTTTCGACGACCTTTCAATAAAGCTCTGATTGGTGCTGTTACTGTTGCAAAGTCTTCCACGAATCGCCTATACCAACTACACATTCCCAGGAATCTTTTAACTTCCGTTGCTGTTTTAGGTATGGGATATTCCAACATGGCTCTCACCTTATCTGGATCTGTTCGTAATCCTTCTTGATGGACAAGAAATCCCAAATATTTCAGGCCAGATAAACAAAATGAACACTTGTCCAGATTGATGGTTAGATTAGCTTCCTGAAGTCTCTCGAAGACAATTTTCAAAACGTCGATATGCTTCTCGAATGAAGGTGTGGCAATGATTACATCATCCAAGTATACGAAAACAAATGGATCCAAATCAGGTCCCAAGATACAATCCATCATTTTTTGCTGTGTTTGAGAAGCGTTGCATAACCCAAATGGCATGACACAGAACTCAAACAGACCTCTTCCAGGCACTACAAATGCTGTTTTTTCACAAGACGCTGGATCTAACGGTATTTGCCAGAAGGCAGACTTCAAATCTATACTACTCAAGAATCTAGCTCCTGATAACTTGTTTAGTATGTAGTCGACAATAGGTAGAGGATATGCACATTTTTTTGTCACTGCATTAAGTTTCCTACCATCGAAGCAAAAACGTGGCTCACCATTTGCTTTCTCCACTATCAAAACTGGGCTTGCCCAAGGACTGCTTGAAGGCCTAACAACTCCCAAACTTATCATCTGGTCCAATTCCTTATTTAGAATTTCCAATTTATATGGTGACATGACATGATGTCTTTGTTTGATGGGTTCAGCATCTCCCGTGTCAATCTTGTGAACAATTTTATTAGCTCTACCTAGAACTGATCCTGTTAAAGTGCGAAAAGTTTCCACCATTGCATCCAATTGCACTGACTGCTCCGTTGTCAACTTTGATTTAGAACAAATTTTATTTACAACTGAAATATTGCCTTCACAGTCTGAAGAGTTTGTTGAAGTATCTAAATAATTTTTACCTACAAAGTACAAGTTACTGCTAAAATCGAGAGTAATATCAAAAATCCTACAAAAATCAGAACCTAATATCAAATTATGTGACAATGACGGCACAATTATAACTTTTACCAACTTCTCAACTGCTCCAACCCGTATTGGAAGATCAACATAGCCCTCTATGCGTTGAACTGCTCCATCGGCGGTACTAATATTCAAATCAGGACATTCCAAAACATTTAAATTAAAAATTTCCAACAAATGGACTCCACTCCTACCTATCACGGAGTGACTTGCACCACTGTCCAAGAGTGCGATAACTGACCTGCCAAAAATCTGCACTGCCACATACGGCCGGTTATCATTCTCCTTTTCCACCAGTACAATATTAACTTCAGCTGCGCCACTTAACTTTTTCAACGAAAATTTTCCATCCGATTTGTAAAAGTTTGTCACTTCCTCAAGCCATTTTTTCCATTCAGGTTCATGTGTTTCATTGTAGATCGGTTTTACATAGGATTTAGAAGTGGAAAAACGACGATCTACCTTACGTTTTCCTTCTTTCCGTTTTTTGAACATGTTGGACAATTTGGTCGAATAAAACCTTTCTTACCGCATCCATAACATGTAGGAACACTTGATTGCTTCACACAATTTCGTTGGACATGACCTATACTCGGGCCAAAAAGAGTAGTCAGTAGAGCCAGGGGCGTACGGATTTACGAATTTCATAAATTCCATAATTCGAACAAATGAAAGCGGATTGTGTTAATTATGCATGAGTATGAGTTACCATGTCTTAAATTTTAAATAATATGCTTACATCTGGCAACATTATCTCCACGAATTAGGTATAGCAACGCAGTTGAACAATGCACATCCGTTGCGTTGCAGCATATGTGACGCCACTGAATGCGCTACGATAGACTTGCTCGACGACCTTCCTAGTAGTCGAACAAATTATTGGGTAGAAGGCGCCACGTTCAAACATGTACTCTCTTTGGTTGACTATAGCAATTACACATAATGACCTAGTTGTGGTTTTCGTCTCTGGTAGGCGGATAAAACTTGATATATTTCTTTGAATTATATGGGATTATATGGTAAAACGAGCTGCCGCTTCTGTATTCCATAACAGCTAAATGCTTTGAAGAATTGCCGATAACTTTTTGCTCTACTGACTACTCTTTTTGGCCCGAGTATATGTTATTACATTTCCAGCAACGGATTTCTGTGACCTGTCGAACGTTCTTCTGATGCTTTTTTCTTGAAGCATAGCTTCGGTTGTAATCATCTGAACCTCGATTACCATGACCGTGATAACTACCCATGGCATACATCTGGTGACTTTACATTACCACAACCCTAAATACACGATTGTATTTTCAGTCACCTACCCACTTAGCCTAAGACAAATATTAATTCTTGGTGAGGCGCTTGATACAGGCCGGCTCCAAAAAAGTGACCGCTACAATACTTACTAACTTTAAATATGGAAATGTTAAATCTGTGTGAAACGATAAATAACATAACATTTATTATTAATTCTTAGCCCATAGGTATTGTTATAATTTAAAACAGCGCGAGGGACGGTGCCAGCTTTTAGAAGGTCTGGGCCGGCCCTCGGGACTCTCCGGAAATTCTCGGCTTCTCTTATCGTTAGAAGGCACAGAAAGGGGTTCTAGTTTAGTTCCCTTACAATCGCATGGTGCAATTTTCATGGTTTTCGACATTAAAACAAATTAGTGTAGTATGTAGATCCTTTTTTTGTACGTATGTTTTAAGAAACTAGGTATTACGACCACTACCCACTTATATAAAACTTGTTTACGTTATCAAAAATCGTACCTATATAGTTCTAGTTCTATTTGAATGAAATTACCAAAGGACTGAAAGTGAATTTTTATTAGACTGTTCAAATTTAAAAAAAGACTAGGTAGGTAACAAATATATAAATAAAATGAATAACGTAACAGAATTTTTTCAAAGGATTTAAAAAATTTTAATAAAACAGTTGCGTCAAACGAAAGTGGAAAAAACAAAGTAATCTTGAAAATATTTAAATATCAAGTTTAGTACATAAATTTTGAGGTACTTTTGTAAAACACAATGACCTTGAAAATCCTGAAAAATTTTCGCCTGCGGCGTTACGCAGCTCTTGCCCCGTGTACACAGCGTTTTGCCCTACCAGTCTTAAACACCGCGAGCCGCCACTGATTTAATGCTTATACATCTGTATACCTACATTTTAAAATAGTTCTCATTGCTTGATTTTTTTTTTTATATATATTATATATTTCATTATTACTAAATAAAAAAAGAATTGAGGCACAAAAATTGAGATGTGGAAGAACAATAGTTTTATATATCAACAGTTTTGTCCATAATAATAATAATAATAATAATAATAATAATAAATACACCACATGTAATTACGACCCCCTTTATCCCAGAAGGCTGAGCGTAACTATCGTAGCCCCGAATCCATATTTTTTAGTTTCAAGAGTAGTAGTTTTCTGTTTATAGTCTCAAAAGCTCTACGGAAGTCCAAAAAAAAACCACACCTATAATTGTTTTATCGTTTAAGGCATTTTTCCACTTTGCTAAGACAGTTTACAATGCACTTTCACATGAATTATGCTTTCGGAATCCTGCTTGATATTTTGTCAATAATTTGTTCCCCTCAACATATTCTATAATTTGTGTATTCACTACAATTTTCATTTCATATGTTGGTACCATATTGATCGATCTATGTTCTTCACATTTTATAGTATTTGTTTTCTTTTCCAAGAGTATAATTATAGATGTCTTCCAATTTCTGGGGAAATCTCCATTTTCTAGGCTATTATGCTATTTAATAATTTAAAAAACATCTTATAAAAAGGTAGTTTGAATCTCAGGATATTTGTCCAAGGTATGGGCAGTCGGTCTTTATTACATAATATACAATATATCAAAACATGTACCTACCTATTTCTTTAAAATAAACGGCGAATGATGAGTTGTGTTTAGTACGGATGAACCAACATCCAAACAATCAGTAATAATAAAATAATATGTAATATTACTTACCTCAAATAACGAATTTTCGTATTTGGAAATTGGAGAACAGGCACTTTTTTCAGGTTAGTGTTAATTTCTTTCCACAGAACACAATGGAAACTTTTTTCTAAGAGATACAAAGACACGTTTTTTATAAAAGTTTTTCAGAATAAAAATGTAAACTTTGATGCATCAGCCATTTTTGTCAAAAATTCCATCTCATTTTTGACACTCGCGGGAAATACAAAAATATCATCTCCTTGCCCCTCATTGAACTGGCTTCTCTACTGCGCAGGACGAGTTTTGTTGCCCGATTTCCAATACAAGCTTCACCCCCGTGCTCTTGGCACCATAAAAGTGACAGTACAGCCACAGATTTAAGCAAATTTCAAAATAAACTGATTTGTGTGCAGAAACGGTGTAAAACTGAACTAATAAATGAATAACGAACTGGTAATTTAAATTTGAACATTAAAATTTTAATATTTTGTTGTTTTCAATCAAGTAAAGTTAACAAACATTTGTACTAGATTTAAGATAGTTTCAGGCAACGAATTAGTACCACTAGAAGTAGCTTTGAAATGCTTTGTTTGCGAACGTACATAAACAAATCAACAGTGTTTACACACATTTGCGGACACACTTTTTTATTGTTTTATTGGTCGGTTCATCAAATTTTATATTTGGCGCGTGTCGTTCGGGTACTCCCGCTGTTTTTCGGACATATCCGCGTTGAATTTATGTTTGACAACTTTGACAATTGTTTGTTTACTCCGGCAGCCATTAATCTAGCAGCGCAATTTTGTGTTATTTAATGTGTGATTTTGATTGTGTTTTAAAGTTATTTTGGTATTATAGACATTATTTAGTGTATAGACATGGTTAGGAAGTGCTTTGTTTGTAAAGTTCTATTTAAAAAGGGTGAAAAGCGGTCATTTCATAGGTAAGGTATTGTAATTAATATTATATCAAATAAATAGTTTAGTATAATTAACTATTTCTTCCAGTGAGTACCTCATTTTAATTTCTAATCTGGCGACTTATTATCAAGTTATTATGTTTTTACAATCGTAATGCAGTAAATTCGTTTTTTTAGATTTCCAAAAAATCTGGAAAGAATGAATATATGGAAGCAGGTCCTGGGGAAACAAGATTATGTTATTCCGAAAAATACTTTTATTTGTTCTGACCATTTTGCGAACAATGATTTTGTAAGAAAGCCATCTGGAGTAAGATATTTATGAGATAGTGCTATTCAAAATGTAGCTTCAACTTCTACAGGTTCCATGCAGTGTGAGGAAGAAATATGTTTTAACCGGTAAGGCAATCAAGTTTGAAAAGTTTAAAGGTAATTTAAAAAAGTTTTGAGTTTGAAAATTTAATTTTAAGATGAGGAAATAATTAGTGTAATAGGCATTATTGTTTGAAACTTGAAAATGGGTAAACAATCTCGAATCACTATTTTTCCCTACAGTTGTTTACTTTATACATTTCGAATTTTTACATGCATATCTCTATATATGGTGATTCATAAGTAATGGTACACTGAGCAACAGTTAAATTTAGTTATATCATTTGAATAGAATAAGTATTATAATTTTGCATTGTATGTTTTATATATTAATGTAGGTATTTAATACTTTTTATGTACTTTTACGAAATAAAAAATTCTAATTTGTAAGCGTTTTTTTTTCACTGACTTCAATAACATTCTATATAATAAACTTTTTCAATAGATGGACAAGATGGTAATGGTGCCTTTTCATTTTATTGCTAGAAGACGATTATTTTAAAGGATTGTGATTTCTTTCTATTTTCTTTATATGTCACCCCTTTTTAATAACCCGCCCATGTCATTGTGTCTCTATGTATTGTTTATCTTTTTTTAATTCCAATTTCTCTCTTTAGATGTATGCCTATAGTTAAAAGACATACTACGATAGGCAAGCTCCTTCTAGTGGTACTAATTCGTTGGTTTCAGGTTATAGTTAGGGATCATAGAAAGTAAGGAAATCTGTAATTCTTTAATAAAGGCGTTGATTTCACACAGAGACATCTATGTTCGAATAGCATATGTTACGGTTTTATTTCGACGTCAAGCCTAAGTTGCCAACTTAGTACTAGAATATGTGTGAATTTGGTTGCGTACCTATATGCTATTCACATTTTATGATATGTTTTTCTTAGGTTGTCTCAGGGTTGTCTACTATTGACAAAATATTGAAGTATCAGATTTAATTGATCGTCACTGTCACTTAGTTTTGGCTGAATTGCCAAATTTTTTATTGTTAACAATGCTGTGCTTTCTTTAGGGTCTCACTCTGGCAACTATGTAGAACCAATTTGAATTTGTGGTTATGTTTTTGACCTTTCAACATAATCTCAGTAATTAAAATAGTCATTCATACCAACAGAATTCAGATTTTCCATAGCCTCCCCTCATGTAAATAAAATGTGAATAGCATATACAGGATCGTTTTATTTCGACGTCAAGCCTAAGGCGAACTATGTGTTGGAATATATGTAAATTTGGTTGCGTACCCGTAGTATCGCGAATTAGTCATTCTGAGTTTCTAGTTCTCGTGGCCGTCAAATGTCATATTTTACCTTTATGTTCTGTGGTGTGAGTGGAAAGAGACGTAGTTAACAAGTATTTTTGGAAATTGTTATCCATCCTGATTGGGATTTGCTTTTAACTCGTCAAGATTTAATCATTTGGATTGTTTGAGTCCGCTGGATATATAGGTATCCATATTTTGTTGATTAAAACTACATGAGTAGGATTTTCTTTTCAACTCGAGGCTGGCATATTTTCCTTTCCTTTTCTCGTCTATCAGACGTAAAATTTGTTAAAAACAAAGACGTAGCAGAAACAGGGCTTAGAAACCAAGTTAGGTTAGGTTGGCTGCCGTAGATGAGCACAACCTGGGGTTTTCTGGATAAGCACCCGTACCCTCCACACATTCGAGGGTCCACGTACTGGGTCCCAGTTGTGAGGTTCGCGTCCTGAAACAAAGAGCTGTGTCCACGTCTAGGGCCCACATTCTGTGTCCACCTTCGAGAGGCTACGAGTCCGAGTCCAGGTTCCGGTGTTACATGTTGGGGGTTTTAGGAAACCAAATGAGGGTTTTCTTTATATGAAAACCATATCCTTTTTTTGATCTTTTGTGCCATACTGGAGGTAACAGCTGGCAGATTACAATTATGTTGACCATTTTCTTTTGTGTACATAATTAACTAATTTTAGTAAATGTGAACCTGCGGTAGCTACCCTTGGGGAGGTTTGATTTTTATTGATTGCTTTTGTCCGTTGCTCGGAATATGTACTGAAACAAATTGTAATATTGTGTAATATAGTCTGTGTGTTAATTGCGTTCATTTAATTTCATGTACCCGGGCACAGAGGAAGCTACAATCTTTTGCTCTTATTATCAACATTTTATGACTACGTTTTCCCTAGTATCGTGGGCACATATGCCCTGAGATAGAGCTAGTTAAATTTGGTCGTGGCACTTCATTACTGATCCGGGCTAGGCAGTGCCTCGACTCTGTGAGCCATAGTGCCCATTTAGGAGTCTGCAGAACAAACTCTGTTGGGGTAGTTAGCTTGCTGGCAACCCCAACCGATGAGCTTACAGTGGCGCCCAACCTAAATATAGTTTTTCTCTGTTCTTTGGTTGTGAAATTGATATTTTACATCGTGTTTAACTAAAACCTTCAACATTTAGCAAGTTACATTTTGCCGTTAGAGCTGCTTCGCTTATTGCGGCGAGGGGTGAAAGAAAAGAGTTTTTGAGTTCTTCTCTTTTCTTGTGCCTCTTATAGTAATTCTCGTTAAAAGCACAGTTGCTTGTATAGGTATATTTAAATCGCGTAAGAGTTCAAATCTCTAATAGGAACTTGGACAGTTAGGATAATTTAACCATTTTTTTTTTCTCGTTTGATACACAGTGTTGAAATAATTCGTGTTTTGATATCGACGCTGCCGACGCTTGGCGTCGTTTTTGCCTTTTTATGTTGTGTGCATATGTTTTTTATGCTGAATTAGTCAACACAGCTAGAGTGTTGAAATAAATTGTGTTTTTGATACCGACGCTGCCGACGCTTGGCGTCGTTTTGTCTTTTTTGTCGGGTACATATATTTTTTTTATGCTGAATTATTCAACACAGCTACAGTGTTGAAATAAATTGTGTTTTTGATACCGACGCTGCCGACGCTTGGCGTCGTTTTGTCTTTTTTGTCGGGAACATATATTTTTTTATGCTGATTTATTCAACACAGCTACAGTGTTGAAATAAATTGTGTTTTTGATACCGACGCCGCCGACGCTTGGCGTCGATTTGTTGATTTTGGGTTTTTTTTTATTTTTTTTTTTCTCGCAATTGGCATGGCTAGTCCAAAGATCACTTTAGACATCCATCGGCTATCCAAAGGTGAACTAGTGTACGAGTTACGTGTTCGCGACTTAGGAGATGGCAGTAATCTGACTGTCCCTGAACTGCGCAAGGTACTAAGGAGTGCCCTGCAATTAGAGAAAACATCACTCGAGGTTCCGAAACCGGTTTACCCGTACACCGTCAAGGAGGATATTAAAGCCTTAAAAGAAAATTTAGCTAACATAGAGTCACTGACAGATAGTTTCGCGGGAATTGAAAATGATAGTAAGTTTAAGGGAATAGTTTCAAAAATAGCTCATGCATTGGGACGCGTGAACCGTGCTGAACCAAAGGATGATGGTGATAAGGCCACGGTAACCGACCTTAGACTTAAATTGTTGCTAACGTTGGATAAACTTAAGGTAAAAGCACGTAAGGATCGTAAAAGCAGAGAGACAACTGTTTTTGATTTGTCGTTGATGCGTAGCGCTTTGGTTCCGCCAACGGCTCATAGCTCCGCGGTAGGGGATAATGAGAGTTCTAGCGAGGAAGAACGTTCTGTTAAACCCAAAATAGTCCCGATGAGAGATTGGGGTTTAAAGTTTACGGGTCGCAAGGGCGACGTGTAGATTTATTTGAGGGTGACGCGTATACGTGGTACAATTTGGTCAAAGAATGGGCCGCCGATTGGGAATCACTAGTAGCACTAATGAGGGAACAGTTTTTGCCGGAAAATTTTGATCGAGACTTGTTTGAAGAAATTAAACGTCGGACTCAAGGTAGTCGTGAGAGTATCGGTTTGTATATTGCTAGTATGACGGGACTATTTAAGAAATTGCTAACTCCCGTTTCGGAGGAGTCGCAACTTGAAATAATCTTAGAAAGAATAGACCGTAAGTTAAGCTTGTGGCCGTTAACAAAGCCTTTTTAAAAAATATAAATCAATAACTGATTTATCACAAACACTATTTATTTTAACTACGATAGTTATTATAACATATGTTAATTAAATACAACTGTATACTTTGAAGTATCACGTCAGAATGAATAATTGTCTCTGCTCATCCTTTGGCAACCTGTTGTGGTACCCGTCGGGTGACGTCGGGGGTAGTCGCTCTGGTTATTAGGAGAATGGAACGCTTACATAACACCTCCCTCACTAGACTGAAGTTCTATTTGGGACAAATAAAACTTTTGCCCTTGGGTCCTTGTTCCTTGAATGACTTTCAACTGGGGTAGCTTCTTCTTGTGGGGTAGCTTTTTTGGTTCTCCATTTCCTGAACTGTTTAATTGTGAGAACTAAAACAAATATAACAAAAATAATATAGAGTGGTGCGGTGCAGTAGTGGTCTGTCTCTATGTTATCTTGCTTCAACTTGATGGGTTCAATGGCTTCTTGTTCCTTTTTTTGCGTGTGAAGTTTGTCCAAAGCAACATCTTCTAATTTAAGTTTTCTGATGCCATGAATTTTTGTTTCCGATGCCTTTATTTCCGGTAACAGCAGGTGTTTAGAATACATATTTAGTTGCTTACATACTGTTTTGTGGTAAATTAGCCGTACTTATATCTTCCACGTTGATTTGCTTTCGTTTCGTTTAACAAACCATGTACAATAGATATTTATTGTAATAAATGTGTTTTGTCAAATAGTTTCTGCTTTCTATATCACTAACATTACTATACCTTATAATAACATCAGTATAAGCCTCTAACTCTAAAAGTTTATACAGTCAGCAGTCGGGACGCTCCAGTAGAGCGGCGACCAGCAAATCTCGAACCCGGACATACCGTGTCTTCACTGAAGTTATCCGGCCCTATCATACTGTTGATAGGTCAAAGTGACATTCCTTCACGTTAAACAAGGGATTGGCGCCCGAGGCAATAATATTAGCGACAGTCATTTTGTGTAACATTAATTTACTATTTAGGAAAAGGGACGTCACAAGTGGCGTCCGAATAAGATAGCGTCACAATAGATATAGTCGGCTGTCTTGAAGTTACACTTTAGGGGTAGGTTAAATAGATATGTTCCTTGCAGGGTAGTGAAGTCTGTTGTTTTGCAAGTGGTTTGGATTTTTGTCTTATTTGGAAAGATGCCTATGTAGTAGGATTCGGTAATTTGTTCGATGATGGGGTGAACTGTTTTCACTGGAATTTGGTTACAGGTGTTGTTTCGCTGGCTAACTTGTAACAGTTGGAATATACAATCATTTTCTTTCAATTCATCGATTAATAAGCTTTCTTGACAATAATATTCGTCGTCGATTTCCTTGCATGGGGTTGACTGGTATTGGTAGAAGTATTCGCTCATAGCCAGGTAGGTATTAGGAGGAATAATGGTTGTGTGGTTTGGAGTAGGTATTGAGTATAGGTGATAATACGAAAAGTGATCTATATGTATTAATGGAAATTCTAATGCAAAAATTATTTTGTTTTCTGAATAATAAGCCTTTACTTCTACTATTTCGTAGTATTTATGAATGTCATTTTTATTTGTATACACTATTGGTAAGGACGAATCTGGGAGGCCGATATGGAATAATGGTTGTGTGGTTTGGAGTAGGTATTGAGTATAGGTGATAATACGAAAAGTGATCTATATGTATTAATGGAAATTCTAATGCAAAAATTATTTTGTTTTCTGAATAATAAGCCTTTACTTCTACTATTTCGTAGTATTTGTGAATGTCATTTTAATTTGTATACACTATTGGTAAGGACGAATCTGGGAGGCCGATATAAATGCATCAGACGGAGATAACTTAAAGCATTTACAAGTTAAACAGACAACGCGGTATCCCCTACCTCCCACCTTCCATTCTTTACAACACGCAGTTGAAGGGGACAACGGAATCGGCCATATGTGTCGTCCGGCCGCGATGTCGCGCCCAACAAAGTTATTCATCAATCCTGCGAAGTACAAACTGTTATTTTTAAAATACAAATTTTTATTTCGTTTTTAGGTTTAAGGCTAATAAATAACATCAACTCTTAAACCGCTGTTGTATTGTCAAATGCAACAGCGATAAACATGATAAAAGAATGAAAACATCGTAAAAATATCTCACGGCCGTAAGCTGAACCGATGGCTGTCGTCGCACACATCCCCTCTTTAGTAGGAGTGTAGGAATGGTTAGGCGTCTCTTGTTAACTGAAGGCTTTGCCTCTATGTACCTTCTCTCTTAGTTGCATTACAGATTTCGCACTCCTAAATTAATACTTGCCAATAGTGTATAATAATTGTTCTACAGGGTGATTATTTATTAAAGTGTTTATAATGAATTCTAATTCGTCTATTTTGACAATGCTATGATGTAATGTATTTAGTTTTGCAAAAGTTATAGCATTCTCGATATCGGTTAATAATTGAATTAAGATGTTTAAACTTAAATTTAGTTGATCTAAGATATTTTTTACTTGTAAGTAATCATTGAATTCGAATATAAATTTATTAAGATCTTTTCTAATACTATCGATACCATCTGATATTACATCTTGATTGTGTGTAACTAAAGTTATTGTATGATTAAAATTATCGATTATTTTTGTAGTAAGAGAAATTTCTTGATTAAGTTTGTTAGCAATACCATTTTGGTTTTGTTGTAAATTTTGAATTGCTTGGTTAAGTCTATCGGCGTCTTCTTGATCTAGGTTACCCGATATACTTTTTATTATACTACCTAATCCATTTATTAGACCGCGTTTCTGTCTCTGAAGAGGATATACCGAAGTAAATTTTTGTTGAACTATTTTTAGTTGAAAACGTATTGCTGCATGGAAATTTTGTAGTGCCATAAAATAAGGGTGGTTTAAGCCATCAGTAATGGCCTTAGTAATTTGGTCATACTGAGTTTTTAAGGTATTTTTTCGTTTTCGATAGGTTCTAAATCGAGATAATGTAGAAAAGTGTGAATACTTGTTTTTATTTTGGCGGTACCTAACTTAAAGGGAAGGACACCTGGATTTTTTGAGAGATCAGTTATCTTTACTTCCTGAAGGTTGGCCAGTGTTATCAGAGATATTCTGTAACAAAGGTTGTTTAGTTAGTTTTGGGCGTGTAATACTCTGTTTGGATACGGCTGTTGATTTATCGGTAGATATTGTTTTAGTATGTTGATCTAATACGGTTTCAGGGGCGTATTTAGGCGCTAACTTATTTCTACTAGTTAGTTTTTTATAAATTTTTGTTTGAGGTTGAATGTCTAACTCTTTTTCTCTAGATTTATTACGTGTACTAATAGTCTTTTCTTTTTGTTGTTGAGAATCATCATGAATTTTTTGATAAATTAGTTTCGTCCGTTCTTTGTGATTTTCTATATAATTATTTAGCAAAACATTAGTTATTTCGATATCAAATGGGTCTTTCGTATCTAAATGTCCATTAATAATGTTTATCGGTTTTTGTTTAGTTACAGAATGGTGGGTATTATTATAACCTAATATCGCGTACGGCATTACATTTGTTATTGATTTTTCATTGGGTTGTTTTGATTTTAGAATACGCAAATGTTCTATGATTGTAGAATGAAATCTTTCGATAGCACCATTGCTTTGGGGGTTAAAAGGTGTCGTGTAGTGAATATCGATATTGTGTAATTTGAGAAATTCCAACATAAGGTTATTTTTAAACTCGGTTCCATTGTCCGAAATTATTTTAATTGGTGTACCATGATGACTCATGAAAATTAATAAGTTTTTTACTATATTTATTGCGTTTGGGCTTTCTAAAGGATAGGCTTGTCCGTACTTTGAAAACGAATCTATAATGGTCAAAAACTTTTGATTTGAAGCTTAAAATGTATCAATATGAATTATTTCAAATGGTTTTTTAGCTGTGGGTGTTAAAGAATACTTTTGTTTTATAGGATTACGATCGTATTTATTTATTTGACAAATGTCGCAGTTATTTATTCTATCTTCTACGTCCGCATTTAAGGTGGGCCAATAATAATTTTGTTTAATTTTTTGTGTTGTTTCGGGTATTCCACGATGATTAGTTTTACCTTCGTGATGATAAGTAATGATTTCTTGTTGTCGGGATTCGTCAGTTATGTCTTCTAAAATAGTATTACATTTTACTAGTTTATAACTTGAATTTTTAAATGTGTCTTTTAAAATGTTACAGATTTCAGGATAAAATTCGTCTGTTTTGGATAATAAAGCATACGTTAATTTAGGATCTAAATAATTTTTTAAGAAATTAATTATTTATGATTTAAGTTCTGTCTTATCTATTTTTACCAGGATTCTTTTTTTATTAGCAAATAATTTTCTTAATTTTACTCGTTGATAAAGTTCACTTTCTGAATATAAAATAAATTCTATTATAATTTGGTTGTTATAAAGATTTAGTGGTTTTTCAGATATAGGTATAGTTTGTATAGGGTGTTCTATACTTGTGTGAGCAGTTTGATCAGATTAATCTTCGTCATTATTATTTTCGGGGTGTTCTATGTTGTCAGTGTCGGGTATTTGGTCAGGACTGTCTGTCATTAAAACGTTTTCATTTTCGGGGTTAATGTTCTGTGTCACCTCCGGACTGTGTATTATAGGGATGTCTACACTTTGTGTACTTACTACTGGGGGAATGTCGTCATTTTCGGTACTGTCTACGTCATTAATATTAGGTGTTTCGTCGAGGTTGTTTACCATTGATGCGTTATCGTCCAAATCCGAAATTTCTTTGGTGTGTATTTCAACACGTGATAGGGCGTCCGCATTTGTGTTCGCTTTACCTTTTTTGTATCGAATTGTGTAGTCAAACTCTTCAAGTTTTAATCGCCACCGGATTAACCGAGAATTTGGTTCTTTAAGACTCATTAACCACTCTAAAGGTTTATGATCGGTAATTATGGTAAATTTACGACCGTACAGATAAGGACGGAAATATTTTGTGCCGAAAACACAACCTAATGCTTCTTTTTCGATTGTGGAGTAATTTTGCTCTGCACTATTTAGTGTTCTAGACGCGTACGCTATCGGTTTGTCATTTCCGATCGGCCCTTGGGATAAAATAGCCCCTATGGCGAAGTTACTTGCGTCGGTTGTCAAATTAAATGGTTTTGTGAAGTCAGGGTACTGTAATATGGGGTCGTTAGTCAAAATATGTCTAATTCATCGAAACATTTTAGAAACGATTCGTTATGTTCAATTTTTGAAACTTTCTTTAAACAAAGAGTTAAAGGTTTTGATAGTTTGGCAAAATTTTTTATAAATTTACGATAGTATCCTATAAGTCCAAGAAATCCTTTTATTTCCTTGGTAGTTTTAGGAATTGGGTAGTTTAAAATAGCTTTAATTTTGTCTGGGTTAGGTTTGACACCGTCTGGTGTTACTACGTGACCCAGAAAAGCAACTTCTCTTTTGAGAAATTCAGACTTATCGAGTTGAATTTTAAAATTTGTTTCGCGTAGGCGTTGAAATACCTTCGTTAAATTGTCGATATGCTCTTGAAGAGAGACTGAAAAAATTACAATATCGTCCATATAGACGAGACATATATTATTTTGTAAACTTTTAAGAATGTTATCCATGGTACGTTGAAAAGTTGCGGGTGCGTTTTTAAGACCGAATGGCATTCTGACGTATTCAAAATGGCCGTTCTCTACGTTAAAAGCCGTTTTCTTTACGTCCTCATGCCATGGGCCATTTCTATTTGGTGAAACCCACTTGCAAGATCTAGCGTGGTAAAATATTGACATTTACCGATTTTATCGAGAATATCGGATATATTAGGAATCGGGTATCTATCATCGATAGTCTTTTCGTTGACTTTTCGATAATCGACAACAATTCTCCATTTCTTTTTGCCCGAGGCGTCTGCTTTTTTTGGTACGATCCAAATTGGTGACGACCACGGTGAATCGCTGTGTCTAATTATACCTTGTTCCAACATAGAACTTACTTGTTTTTCGACTTCCGGTTTGTGAATAAAAGGATATCTGTAACTTTTAGTATAAACTGGAATTTCGTCAACTGTTTTAATAAAATATTTGATTTGATTTGTGAAAGTTAGAGGTTCGTTTTCGTATTTAAATATATCGGAGTATTTATTGCATAATTTTTCAATAAGATATTTTTCTTGAGAATTTAAATGATCGGTTCTTATTAAATTTTTTATTTCGTTATTATTATTATTTTCGATATTTGATTGATCGGGATTAAAATCGATATGAAAAATTTCGTATTCGTCAAGATTTATCGGTTTTACTTTTAAAGGCGAGTCCAGGTTAATGCTGACATCGCTTTCCTGTTTATTCAGTACTTCGACCCAAGCATATCCGTTCGAAGCTACCGACAATGTTTCTTTGACCTGAAGGTTTTGAATTTCTTGGTGAGGCACGATGATGTAACCGTTGTCTATTGAAACTGGAATATGCAATTTTTGTCCCGTGTGACTTTGTATGTTTGCATGAAAAGTGGAATTTATATCAGATATATGATATTTTATTTATAAATTTTTATGCGGCATTTTAAACTTGGAATTTATAAAATCTAACTGAACATTTAAAAATTTTATGATATCTAGACCTATTAAACCATCGAAAATATTATGAAATTTAAACAGATGAAATTTTAAATTTTGATCGGTGCCGAATTCTTTAAAACTAGAAATAAGCATACATTGATTTTGCTTACTTTGCGAGAAAATCGTTGAGACTATAAAAGGTTCTTCGAAAATACAATTTTGATAATAATTTTTGGCAATACTAGGGCTTATAAAAGATTTAGTTGCGCCGGTATCAATTAATAGTTTTAATGGAGGATTTTTAATTTCTAAGTAGGGTAATTCTTTCTTATCGGATATAATGTTAAGTTCGATTAAGTTTCGGGGTTTGTATCGGGGACAATTAGCAAATTTCCTTCGTCATCTTCTTGATATACTTGGTTTTCGTCATATTCCACGTACTCTTCATATTCCTGTCCGTCGTTTTGCGGATCTTGAGTGCTTTCATATTCGACGTTGAATAGTTCTTCTGAAGCGAAATTTGGCCTATTTGATGGTCCTGGTTGAGCTCGAAAATCCCCATATTGATTTTGCGGTTTTCTAAAAGTGTTTTTTGTGGAGACGCTCATGGGTGTACTTTTTGTTTGTTGTTGACTATTGTCCAGGTTTCCATACATTTTGTGGCTTCTTAAATGTTTGATGATTGGTGAAGAACTTCTGCTGTGGGTAGTTCGTTCTTGCGTGCACATTTATTGGTCCAGTTGGAAATTTGGGAGATTGAAAATTATTATATTGTGGTTGGGAATTTGGTTGCGCGTATCGCGGCGTATTGTTCGTTTGAAAATAGTTTTGTTGTTGAGGTTTATGTTGAAAAGTATGTTTCTTTATTGTCGATTGATTGACCGATTGATTATTTGAAATGTGGGTATTTTGTAGATACCTAATATTATTTTCTTCGACAATAAATTGCATTGCGGTTGCTAAACATTTGGGTCGCATTGCTCTGATTGTACTACCTAAAGGTTCTTTTAAACCTGCTAAAAATGTAACCAAGGCTTGTTGCGTAAAGAAATTTTTCTTACTAATTTTTATACTATTATCTACGTTATGAATTTCAATGTAATTACAAATGATTTTTAATTTAGAAATTATCTTTTCATAAAATTGTTGAGGAGTTTCGTTTGTTTGTCTTAGATTAACTAAGTCCCTATTTAAACTATTTTCGTCTCGTTGGTCACCGAAATTTTGGGTTAATACGGATTGTATTTCGTCCCATGTATTAGCTCCGTAAATTGAAATTAGTTCGCGTGCTCTACCTTCTAACCTACTTTTAATTCCCTCAAATAATAATAAATTTTGCGCACACCCTGGATCTTCTTCATTATAATATATTGTAAGAAATGTTTGCGATACTTTCAAAAAATTACATAATTCGCAAGGATTACCGTCGAAAGGTGAGATTATATTTAAGTTTTTTAAGTCAAACTTCTGAGGTGAAGTCATTATGATGTTATTAGTATTAATGTTATTAAAATGATCAATTGCGGCTATAGAACAATTGTTATTTAGTTTACTTGTACTAGGATAATTTTCTGGTACAGGAGAATTATTATTTAAATTTTTATTCGAATTAGAACAATTATTTTCTATTTTAAGTTGGCTTTCAGTACTTTCACTCGATGCGTTGGTATCTGAATTGTTGCTTACAGTAGTTAATGAAAGATTATTTAATAAATCACTTAAATCTAACTCACCCTCCGTATTATCACTAAAGGATACTGTGGGAGTTGAGGATTCTGACATGAACAAAAAATCTTGTACTTACATTAAGACGATGACTCTCATCTTCTGGATAGACCTGGGGATGGTTCTTCTTGCTTAGGCTACTCAATCCGCCTAAGTCTCAAACTTGGAAAATCGGTGATTAATTGTTGACACAAAAAGACGATTCGCGATGTAAAGTCTTTCACCGATCCTACCGACTGCGCCAGTTAAGCTTGTGGCCGTTAACAAAGCCTAAAAAATATAAATCAATAACTGATTTATCACAAACACTATTTATTTTAACTACGATAGTTATTATAACATATGTTAATTAAATACAACTGTATACTTTGAAGTGTCACGTCAGAATGAATAATTGTCTCTGCTCATCCTTTGGCAACCTGTTGTGGTACCCGTCGGGTGACGTCGGGGGTAGTCGCTCTGGTTATTAGGAGAATGGAACGCTTACATAACACGTATCATCACCCATTTTTAGCATTTGAGGACATAACATCTGTCACTCACTTACTAAAATTTTGTCGCAAGTTGGATGCAAAGCGCGAATTAGCCCGGTCATACGTTCCGCCTCCGCCAAAGAACAAATCATTGATACCTGAGCTAGCATATGTTGATTTAATGCCGTCGACATCTCGTGTTACGGTTTCCCAACCTAGTCCGTCCGTGAAAGTGCAGGCTTCCCAAGCAACCACGGCTAAGTGTTATAATTGTGACCAAGTGGGTCATTTGCACCGCGACTGCCGCGCACCTAAGCGGAAATTTTGTTGGAAATGTGGTAGGGTGGATGTCACCGTGCGTACTTGCCCAACCTGCTCTCGTTCGGAAAACCGGCCCGGGAGACGCTAATTGGTCGTCAGGCCTCTCCCGATAGTTATGTTTCGACCGATTTAGTTAGTATGGATGCGAAACAACAAGTTCTGTTCGACTATGTATTCGCTCATGTTTCGGGGGACCAACGTCCATATTTAGAAGTTACCGTGTTAGGCTTCCCGATTATCGGTTTGCTAGATTCCGCAGCAAACAGAACTGCTGTAGGACCACCTGGCTATGAGATTTTGAGACAGTTGGGGCTACCGCTACAACGCTGTCCTGGGGAGTGCAAGGTTGCGAATGGACAAGTGTGCACCAGTATAGGGTATATCTCTACTCCTATTTGTTTAGGTGCTAAGGTTAAGGTTATGAATGTGTTAGTCATACCTGACTTGCCGCATAAGTTCATTCTTGGCGTGGATTTCTGGATTGAGATGAATATAATCCCCGATTTAAGACAAAGTATCTGGCATTT
Organism: Rhagium mordax; assembly: GCA_963680705.1. Taxonomy (NCBI): domain Eukaryota; kingdom Metazoa; phylum Arthropoda; class Insecta; order Coleoptera; family Cerambycidae; genus Rhagium; species Rhagium mordax. The sequence goes on along the minus strand of OY796658.1, from coordinate 33,124,841 downwards.
TTCCGAGCAAGTACCTTCGGTTGAGTTTAATGTTGTGTGTTGTGAGACTGCTTTGAATGAGTCGGAAAAGTTGGCGTTAGATCGACTAGTTGAGTTAAATCGGAAACAAATGGGCACGACCTTGGGGCGTACCCATCTCGTCTCCCATGAGATCGAGTTGCTTCCCGGTACGAAGCCGTTAAAGCAGCGATATTATCCTGTATCTCCCGCTCGGCAGAAAGTGATAGATGAGGAAATCCAAAAGATGTTGGATGCGGGGATTATAGAGCCTTGTAAGAGTCCGTGGTCTTCTCCCATTTGTATGGTTCAGAAGAAGGACAACACCTTACGCTTTTGCGTTGATTACAGGCGTCTAAACTCCGTCACCCGCAGGGATTCCTACCCTTTGCCGTTAATTTCCTCAATTTTAGACCGTTTGCGAGATGCTCGATTTCTAAGTTCCTTAGACATCAAGAGTGCCTATTGGCAAGTGCCTATCGCTGAGGCCTCAAGGGACTATACTGCTTTCACTGTCCCGAACGGGTTGTATAGGTTTAACGTTATGCCGTTTGGGTTGACTAATGCGCCAGCCACCTGGCAACGACTCATTGATCAAGTGTTAGGAGCCGACTTACAACCTTCCGTATTAGTGTATCTTGATGATATTGTGGTGGTATCGAAGGATTTTGACTCACATTTGGAGACCTTGCAGAAGGTATTTGACCGCTTGCTTGCGGCTGGGTTAGTTGTGAGTTTTGACAAGTGTCAATTTTGTCGCCCTGAACTTAGGTATCTGGGCTTTGTTGTTGATAAGTTTGGGTTACGTCCTGACCCAGTCAAAGTAGAGGTGATCCTAAGTATTCCTTCCCCCAGTAGTGTTAAGTTCGTCGTTTTATAGGAACCGAAGGTTTGTACCTCAATTTTCTACTATTGTCGCTCCTCTGTCCTACTTAACAAAGAAGAATGTCAGGTGGTGTTGGACTCCTGAATGTGAAAGATCATTCAAGACACTTAAGGAATTTTTAGTAACCGCTCCAATTTTGACTTGTCCAGATTTTGAACGTATATTCTATGTTCAGACCGATGCATCAGCATATGGAGTAGGTGCAGTGCTTACGCAAAGGTTTGAAGATGGAGAAAAGGTAATTTGTTATCTGTCTCGTTCGCTGACTGCCCAGGAGCGTAAGTATAGCGCGGTAGAGTGAGAATGTATCGCTTGTATTTGGGCTATAGAGTCTTTGAGGCATTATCTGGAGGGTTTTCATTTTAAGGTAATAACGGACTGCCATTCGTTATTATGGCTCCATCGGTTGAAAGATCCTCAAGGCCGTCTGGCAAGATGGGCACTCCATCTACAGCCATACGATTTTGAGATCATCCACCGCAAAGGTTCGGACCAGGCCGTCCCCGATTTCTTGTCTCGTTGTGTCCCTGTTGTTGATTCGGTAAGTGTGTGCTTGTTAGATGATTCGGTGAGTATTAGTAGAGATAAGTGGTATGAGTCTATGTTAGGTCGGGTTAGGAAATCTCCAAAGCGGTATCCATTGTGGAGGATACAAGATGGTAAGTTGTATAAGTTTTTGCGTCATAAGTAAGTTGTTGTCTCCGGCTGATCAGTGGAGGTTGGTGTTACCTAAGGAGCAGCGGGTAGAGGTGATAAGGTCGTCACACTTTGACCCCTGCAGCGGACATACCGGCGTCTTTAAGACTGTGGCTAGGGTTCTAAATCAGTATTATTGGCCTAAGTTGAGAACTGATGTAGCCCGGTTTATTAGGCACTGTGATGTTTGCATTAGCACTAAGCCTGTGCAAAAGAAGCCTGCTGGTCAGTTGTTAAGTAAGACGCCAACTGCGAGGAAACCTTGGCAATTGGTAATTTGGCAATTTGATGGGTCCACTGCCGCGAACAGCTAGAGGTTACTCATACATCCGGTGTGTGACAATTTTAGTAAGTTTGTGACGCTGTTCCCACTAAGATCTGCCACGGCTAGTAACGTGATCCGAGCAATAGAGGACAATGTGATCCTTTTGTTTGGGGCGCCGGCTACTATTGTTGTCGATAACGGCGTACAGTTTAAAAGTAAATTGTTTCAGGATTTAGCGAAAACTTACAACTTCACTATAGCTTATACGGCAAATTACCACCCGCAAACGAACTTAACGGAGAGAGTCAATCGCGTGGTGAAATGTATGTTGTCTGCGTATGTCCGTCACGATCATAGGGCTTGGGATCAATACCTACCTAAAGTAGGTTTTGCTATCCGATCTTCTAAGCATGAGGTGACCGGGTTAACACCCAATTTTGTGAATTTCGGTCGTGAAGTATCATTGGATGGAAGTTGTGATAATTAATTAAGAAAGTCGTAAGCTTGCTTTTGCGAGAATTTATAAAGACGTTCAAACTAGGTTATTAAAGGCTTGTGAGAAGAGCCGACATCAATATAATCTACGACGTCGCCCCGAGACATTTGCGTTGCATCAGAAGGTTTGGAGACGCAATTATGTTCTGTCCGATGCATCGAAGAACTTTACGGCGAAATTAGCACCGAAATTTGTAGGTCCGTTTGTCATTAGTAAGGTCGTTTCCCCGTGGACGTATGAACTCACTGACCCTAGTGGGAAACGCACGATCTGGCATATTAAAGATCTGAAAGCACATCGACCCGAATTGGATTAGTTTGGTTGTCGTTATTTTGGTTACGGTTTTGCTACGGTCACGGTTCAAGGAGTATGCTTGTGAATGAATGTACGGAGTGAAAGTAGAGAGCGAAGCCGCTAAGGGAGTGAGTCTGCATTGAAAGTGTAGTCGGTGCTTCGGAAGGGTGTCAGGTATGATGTTGCGTCGCTTGATTGGGAACGTTGGTCTGTTCTGGCTGGACTAGGTAACATACACTCTGTTGTTTTTGTTGTGTTATCGGTCCCAGGGTTTAAGGGTGGGCCACGTTACCAACGTTTGTTTGGGGTGCGGCGTGTGCTTCATTGTCCTTGTAGGTAGGACCCGAGCGTGCGCATCACTTGGGCAAATGGCAAAAGAAATTCCGTTACTCTGTGTATCGCGGCGGATTTCGAGAACAACTTGGTTTGTTTTGTGTCTTTTACTTTGTGGTCTCTTCTTGTAGATGTAGTCGTAGTTTTGGGGTATCCTCGCGATTCGCGTGGAAAAAGGGGGAGTTGTCCTTCTGGGTGTGCCTGTTATCGAACCCAGGAGATGCTGTAAAAGTAGTTTTAAGCAAAAGATCCCAATTAGACATAAGCACACAAGCTAAGGCTTGAATGGTGTATGTGGAACATCTGTTCCATGTACACCATTTTTTTATCAAAAATATGTCGAATTTCAAGTCAGTTCCTAAACCCAAAATTCCTTCTTTTTGCCTGATATGCATGAATCCATGCATATCAGGATTTTTTATAAAATTTATAAGACGATTTTCAGTACAGTTTCCAAAATTCCCTTTATCTTTTTCGGCCCATATCTCATGTTTGAACGAACGCATCCAGGCACGATGCAGCATGTAGAGACGACCAAGGACATGCATTGTCCTCAGCCAGTGCCGATTCCTCGAAGGACGGACTGCGCCACTACAATGATCATAGCGCAGATGATCATTGTCATAAGCCGGTCTAACAGATCACAGGAATACTCCACAAAGGCGCGAGAGTGAATCTACCGTAGATCGGTAGCTCTTGATCTGATCTACCATAGACTGATCCACCTTCGTGGTCGCACTGATCTACGGACCCATAGGTTCACTCTACCCTCGCGTTCTGGAATTCCTAGTGAGTCCGTGACCTACGGCTTCCAAGGATGGTTGAGCTGGCCTCGCCTACCCATTGGTCATCGTCTCTACCGGGATCGTGTCTGATAGCACCATTTTGAAATTTTAGGAACTGAATAAAAATTGGAAATAGCGGAATTTTGCGACGCCACGTGGCGATGTGAAGTGGTCTCGGGTCTTTTCCATATCTATAGTGGGAGACCTCCCAATGATCTCGCAAAATGGAAATCCGGTATTTTTTATTAAATCAAGCCAGGATAAGCCTCAGTGCGGTACGCACGGGTACCGGGGCGCTTCCCCATTATTACCAGGTGACCGGCTTGTGAGATAGCATTCGAAGAGATTTCCCCTTTCTGAAATATCCACAGACGTCTAACGGCATATACCCCTTTTGGAGAATATTACCTTAAATTTTTAGTCTATAATTCTAACAGTAAATCTATAAAACCCACTCACTAAATTGCCAGTCACGTCCATGTAATAATTCTCTTTCGGCAATCGATCACTCGTCTTTAAGCGCGGCCGTCGCGGTCGCTGACCCCCTGTGGGGTATCGTGGTTATGGTGGCAGACCTTGCTAGGTGAGGCTCTATATGTATTATGATGATTGTTTAATATATATCCTTATTTATTATCCATGTCTTCTTATTGCGTTCTAGTATTAGTCTAGTATCTGTGTTGACCCCATAGCTAACGACCCTCGCAATTGCGTCGGTTTGACCATTCGGCTGAGCCAAAGAAGAGTGAACGAGCAAGACCTGTCTGGGCAGGTGTCAGAAGTGAATTGTGTATTGTGCAAAGTGTTTAGCTAGTGTTGTATCTTTAGTTCAGGACGTTGCGAAGCCTGTATACGAGGAAGCATTCATTGTCGACAGTTGCCGTTAATCTATCGATTTCGAAACTTCGATATATTAAGGGTTTGCCACGACCTGCGTTGAATTCAACGGCCAAGAGTTAAATCAGATGTGGTGACAGCGGTTGGTTGACTTAATACGAATATCGGTCGTTCCCTCCCACTATCACTGGTTATAACGAATGGTTAACTAACGTTGACACAGCCTTAGCAAATTAGTTTAGTTATTAAACGTTGATATGCCTCGTCTGCCGACATGGGCTTCTCCGCAGGGTCCATTCACGAGGCTTTTCCCACTCGTCCTGAAATTGCGCAAAATGGATCTTGGCCGGAATACTTTCCATCGTTTTGTCCTGGCACCATGTCGGGAGAGTTGAAGGTGTACCCTGGGGTGGCGACTGCCGTTTCGCGTGAATCGATCTGTATATAGTTTTTGTCTGTTTCGCGTGAATCGAACTATAGTTTTTGTAAAAAAAAAATAAATATTTCTTTTTTTTTTATGTGAGTAAAGGGGGAGTTGTTACGGTTTTATTTCGACGTCAAGCCTAAGTTGCCAACTTAGTACTAGAATATGTGTGAATTTGGTTGCGTACCTACAGGATCGTTTTATTTCGACGTCAAGCCTAAGGCGACAACTATGTTTTGGAATATATGTAAATTTGGTTGCATACCCGTAGTATCGCGAATTAGTCATTCTGAGTTTTTAGTTCTCGTGGCCGTCAAATGTCATATTTTACCTTTATGTTCTGTGGTGTGAGTGGAAAGTGACGTAGTTAACAAGTATTTTTGGAAATTGTTACCCATCCTGATTGGGATTTGCTTTTAACTCGTCAAGACTTAATCATTTGGATTGTTTGAGTCCGCTGGATATATAGGTATCCATATTTTGTTGATTAAAACTACATGAGTAGGATTTTCTTTTCATTTTTATTGATTGCTTTTGTCCGTTGCTCGGAATATGTACTGAAACAAATTGTAATATTGTGTAATATAGTCTGTGTGTTAATTGCGTTCATTTAATTTCATGTACCCGGGCACAGAGGAAGCTACAATCTTTTGCTCTTATTATCAACATTTTATGACTACGTTTTCCCTAGTATCGTGGGCACATATGCCCTGAGATAAAGCTAGTTAAATTTGGTCGTGGCACTTCATTACTGATCCGGGCTAGGCAGTGCCTCGACTCTGTGAGCCATAGTGCCCATTTAGGAGTCTGCAGAACAAACTCTGTTGGGGTAGTTAGCTTGCTGGCAACCCCAACCGATTAGCTTACACATAACTAATCCAGGTTGAAACAGGAAATCAAATAATGCAACCCATAATACATAGGGGATAGTTATCTGTAAAAGTATAAGACTTAAATTAAAATTACATATAGTTGTATAGGCAACAAGTAAAACACAGAATAAAATTTATTATTTATTAAACCAACTTACAAATTAAAATTTTACATAGTGCAGCAGTCACAGGCAAATCAAGGTAAGAATTCTTCTTTGTCTATGAGCTTCCAGAGAACCTAGAAAAGTAAGCAGGGTTTAAATCACAGACCTCAGTAATAATTTTTGTCTTGTGAACATACAGAGCATTTCTAATCATAAAAAAATTAATAACAAATACGACAAATTAGTATTTTAAAGTAGTTATTAAACTTGGCAGTGCAATTTGAGTAAATCATAAAATAAATAAAATTAAAATTCTCTAAAATTCTATCATGCATAAAAATTAAATTAAACTATCCTAAGAGAAAACTATATACAAAAAGTGCCCAAAATAAAATAAAAGGTGAACCCAACCCGAGATTAAGAGTAAAAAATAAATTAGAGCATGCAATAAAAGCAAAATTATAAATTATAAAAATATTATCAATAATTACCTTAAAATTAAAAATAACAAAAAAATCAAATAATATAATAAAAATTTTGCCGCCTCAACGCGGAGCGAGTTTTCAAAAATTGAAAATTACCATGTCTTAAAAGATAAGTTATAGAAAAATAATTCGATTTATAAGTATATGGAACTAAGGTCAGGTAAAAAGGTTAAAAAAATGACTGACACAGTTGAACAGATACAATGTACATATACACAACAAGCGACACAACAAGCGGGAGACAACTCAGACACGACACCTACAGAAACAAACATGCTTACTCGATTAATGGAAATGATGGCAGACATGAATCAGAATTTAAACAAGAAATTGGACGAAAATACTCAAGAAATGAAACAAAGTGCACAAGAAATGAACAACAGACTAGCACAAAATACTCAAGAAATGAAACAAAATGCACAGGAAATGAAAGAACAAATGGAAAACTTAGAAAGTAAACTAGACAGAATACATAGAGAAGTAAGAGAAGAAGTTGACAAACAAGTTCAAGAAGCAAGGAAAGAAATAAGAAGTGAACTACAACAAGGAGTTGAATCATTGGTTGAAGAAGGTTTTTCAGAAGTAACAAAACTAGACGAACAAACCAAGAATTTTGAGCAATGTTTAAATGAAAACAGAACAACAGAATTACACAGAACTCTCAGAAAATTAATAATTTCACAGGCATGTACATGTACAGACGGACAGACACACAACAGTTCAGAAATATATTTTTTCGGAGACTCAAAACTACACCCAAAAATATTTATGACACGTTTCAGACAATACATCGACAGTATCGACACTCTACAAGGAATCACAAATATAAAGATTATTGTACAAGATGCATTAAGGGGAGAAGCAGAACTAAAGATTTGACCAAAAAAAGGTATGAACTCCTTCTCTTAGCCAAAGAGAAATATGGGAAACGCGAAGCTTGGTCCATGGGAGGTAAAATATATGCGTTGCGTGGTGGTAGGAAGTGTTTAATTAATTCATTGGATGACTTATAACTTCATCTAACCGGTATAACTATAGCTATTTTGCTGTTTAATGATAACATTATTGTATTCATTGTTTTTTCGGATCTTTGTGTTTTTCTTCTTAAAAAAATAAAAAATTATTATCTCTGTTATTTTAATGGTCATGTTTCTTATTTGATTTTTATATCGTTCTTAGTAGAATAATTTTATTTTGCCTTTTTTATTTAATATGTACAAAATGAGGTGAATGACCATGGATTTATATCTATCTATCTATCTATCTACTGAATTAATGGCTGAGGCTGCGTGGCCATTCGCTCAACGCCTATGGATTTATATTATTTTATGTTTCATTTTATGCCTGCTTGATTAGGACTAAGTAATTATATTGTGTTTATGTTTGTCTAATTTCTGTGGTGTGTTTCCTTCCTAGTTTTAGGGTGATGCATAATATGTCTGCATATATTTTTTTTTCTGATAATAATCTCTATGGACTTATGAATTCTTTAGATTTCATTTCTTTTCTAATAATCAGATTATTACCAAGTTTGTTTTTTATTTTGTATTTAAATACTGGGTGTCCTAGAATACAGAATAAAGTTGAGCTTTTTTATTAATTTATGCATAAAAATAAATTGAAGAAGAAAAACACAAAGGTCTTGTTCCCACAAAATTCTTTATTTTTATTGCAATCGGTTTCGTGATCAATATATTACATCACATTGTGTGAAATTGTATTTGGGTACACTATATAGGCCGCCAAATACCAATTGTCTTGATGATTTGGAAAGCATTTTAATAAACTTTTTACCTGATTATGATAGTGTAATATTTTGAGGCGATCTCAATGTAGATTTCTTGAATGTAACAGACTACAACTGTGTACAATTTAATAATTTTTTAAATAAATATGGATTAAACCAGGTTATTACGAAGGCGACTCGCGTAACAAAAAATTCAGCGACACTTCTAGATGTTATTGTCTCAAATTGTAATATTATATCAGATTCAGAAGTTTGCAATATGGATGATATTTCTGATCATTCCTTAGTAACCTAAAAATTGAAAGTAAAAAACAATGTACGATTTTTCGTACTTATAGAGATTTTTCTAATCTTGATTATGATGCCTTCTTAAAAGATTTACAGAATGTTAACTGGGATTATATTTATGGTAAGGGCGATGTCGATCAAATTATAGAATTTTGGAATAATAATTTAACTGCTCTATAATATGATCTGCATGCTCCATTTAAAAACGCGAGAATTACTAAATCGCCTGCACCTTGGTTAACACCTAATCTCAAGCTCTTAATGAAACTTAGGGATAAGGCCCGTCTTAAGTATAAACGAATGCAAACAGAAGGTTGTCTACGTGAGTACCGGAATTGCGAAATTTTGTAAATGTATGTGTAAAAACTGAAAAAGGCTTATTTACAACACAAATTTAAAACTGATCCCAAAATTTTTTGGCGGACGTTAAAATATTTAAATATTAACTCTACTGTGGAAAATAAAAACCCTGGCATTGCTGGTCCAGCAGAATTTAATAACTTTTTCGTAAATAGTGCACCAAAATTAGATGATCAAAATAATGCGTTAATTTCTGATTCCTATTCTAATAAAGTGTTTCCTAATCTCCATTCAAAATTTGACTTTAAAGAAGTGACAGTAGAAAGAGTTGAAAAAATAATAACAGTCATTAAATCTAATGCGAAAGGTACGGATGGGTTGGATCTAACTATGTTGTCTCTGGTTATCCCACAGCTGAGTAAGCACTTAACTTTTATAATTAACAAATGCTTATTGATCAGTACTTTTCCTTTTCAGTGGAAGGCAGCAAATGTTATTACTATACCAAAAATGAACAACCCTTCTGACGTGTCACATTTCCGGCCTATCAGTATACTGCCTACTATTTCGAAAATTTTCGAAAAAATTATACATGATCAATTAAGTAATTATTTGAATGCTAATAATATTTTACCTGTCACACAGTCTGGTTTTCGTTCTCATCATAGCACAACAACAGCGATGCTCCAAGTTAGTGATGACATATTTAGAGCATGTGATGCAAAAAAAATGTATGCTTGGTACTCTTATATTTTAGTAAAGCACTCGATACTTTAAACCATAATGTTGTTTGTACTAAGCTGAACTATTTTGGAGTTAGTGCGTCAGTTTTATTATTTTTTCAAAATTATCTTCATGGGAGGCGTCAGCGAGTAGGGATAAATAATAAATTTTCGGAATTTATTGATATAACACAAGGAGTTCCACAAGGCAGTATACTTGGACCGTTACTCTTTTTGATATACACTGCTGATTTTTATAAGCATTTGGAATACTGTTTTGTGTATCATCAATATCCAGATGATACACAAATTTATTATTCATTTCTGCCCACCGAAACAAATCAAGCTGCCAAATGCATTAATTCTGATTTTACATAAATATCTAGAGTATCTAAAGCGCATGGACTAGTTTTGAATGAATCGAAAACGCAAGTTTTGCTATTTGGTAAAAATATGGTTGTAATTTTGCAAGACACTAACTTTAAAATAGTTTTAAACAATTTAATTTTGACACCAATTGATAACTGCAAAAATTTGGGTATTTATTTAGATGTTCAGCTGAGATTTTCAAAACATGTTTCCAATTTAATTCAAAAAACATTTGGAAACTTAAAGATTCTTTACATGCATAAAGACATTTTAAGTATTGATGTTAAATTAAGATTATGTGATTCCTTAATTCTTTCTTATTTAGCTCATTGTGACACTCTATATTGGCCCGCTCTTTTGCAATGAGATAAAGTCTACAGAAAGTTCAAAACGCATGCATTAGATTTTCTTACAATCTAAGTAAATTTGATCACATCACAAATAAATTTAATCAATCTGAATGGCTTACACTCCATGAGAGGTATCAAGTTCATATAGCATGTCTAATATTTAAAATAATGTCTACACAGTTGCCCTCTTATTTAGATAAGAAACTTATTAAAGGTAGTGATTCCATGTATGCTCTACACGCCATTGTGAACTTTTTAGTGTACCTGAACACAATTCTTGCTTATTCGAACGTTCCTTCAGCTATAACGCCGCAAAAATCTTTAATGACTTGCCAAATAATATTAAACACCTTACCTCCTTGGTAACCTTCAGAAAAGAGGTAAAAACCTACATATTGAATAAACGTAAAATAAATATGGAAAAGCAGCGAAGCTGAATATCGCCATCTCTTTCAATAATTTTTTTATAATGTTTTATATGGAAAATAATAAAGACATTTTATTATTATTATTATTATAACTATGGTTATCAGATGATAGAGGACAAGTATGAAACCATTGAAGAATTTGAAACCTTGTTCTTAAAACAGTATTGGGGACATGACACACAACAGAAAATTCGTTTTAATCTTTTCAATGGGAAGTATTATGAGAACACAAGCTTATCCAGGGAAAGATATGTTTTAAGAAAAATCTACAACATAAGATATTTAGAACCGAAGTTTACCGAGACAGAAATGGTGACATATTTGGCCAGACATTTTAGAGAGGACATACGGAATGTAATAATTGTAACTCAACGTATAAACACACTTGACTGTTTGATTGAATATTTAAGGGAAATTGACGACTATACATCGAGACAGAACCAATTGCAACAGAATTATTCGAACTATGACAACCAGTATAAAAAATACGAAGGACAAAATCGAAATGTCAACAACAAGGACAATAGAGGTTATAAAAATGAAAAGAACTACGAAAAGAAACGAAACTGGGACGATAGACGTGAACGGACGTATGCACAAGTTACAAATGTTAACACACATCGAGAAAAGTCAAACCAATCATACGACACACAGGATGTAAACAAAATTCAAACAGCTGCACAGGTACTATCGCGGTCTAAAAAAAGTAATCGACTGATTTTCCCGTTGTAATTATGGTTATATTCAGTGTCGCATCAATCCCAATAATCATATTCTTTTCAGCTGCCCCGGTGCCCAGGGCACCAAAATATGCATTCTTTTGACTTCCCTAGTGACGTAATGCTTCACCAAAGTTACCTCCCCTACCTTCCCATGCTTAACCAGCTCTGCAGTTGGGTATGTTTGGGTCAACTTCTAGGTACTGGGTTAGCTTGGCAATTTGATAATAAAGGTTATAAATTTCATTAAAAACAAAACAAAATCAAAAATATTAATCTTGAAATTAATGGCATCGGGCACTCGAGTAGATGAATAGAATAACTTTGAATTTGGCACTTTTTGTGACGTCAAAATGACGTATTTTACCACCTCCAACTGCCCTAAGCAATTGCACTTATGTAAAGCTGGGCAGGCCCAAAAGAATTTGGCTCATATTTTTTTTATTAGTGTCAACGTCATTATCATATTAAGCAAAAATAAATTTTGTATTATAATAATCATGCCTTATCATGTTTTGAGTGAAGAAGAAAAAGGCTACATATCGAGGGCTACATCATCGCCAAACTTGGAGAAGGGTGGTCTCAACAACGCATAGCAAGTGAAATTAATTGCAGCAAAAGCACACGATTCAAAAACTAAACAAAAAGTAGAAAGAAACTCATGATCTGAGCAGGGCAGTGGGTTCTGGGCGGCCAAGAAAGAGTTCTCTGGAAAACGACAATACCCTGGTTAACTAGGTATGTGAATTTAAACCCATTATCTAATTCTATTGAAGCCAAAGAGCAAACCAACTTCTCAGCGTCTGTTAGGACAGCAAGAAAACGGTTGCGAGAGCAAGGTCCATTTAACTGCCAGTGCTAAAAAGCACCGACTAACAGATGATAATAAAGAGGCAAGAATGCAGTTTGCAAATACTTTTATTAATGAATAAGATCGTTACTGGGAGAGAGTGGTCTTTTCCGACGAAAAGATATTTCAGTCCTGCTACAATGGTCAACTGCGAGTTTACCGTCCCAGAGGTCATGAGTTTGATGAAGAATATTTGTACAAAACAGATAATAGCGGAAGGTCTGTCTTTTTGTTTAGTTTTTGAATTGAGCCTTTGCTGCAATTAATTTGACTTGCCATGCGTTGTTAAGACCACCCTTCTCCAAGTGTGGTGATGATGTAGGTAGCTTTTTCTGCTTCTCTCAAAACCATACTAATTAATTGTTTTCTTATAATTAAAAAATATTAACAACTTATTTCTTATTAGTTTTTTTTTTAATAAATACGACCCCACCAATGATTTCTTGTCAAAATAATTTAATTGACATAACTGATGTAAACACTCCCATTTACAAAGGAAAATTTTTCGAAAAAACATGCTACTTGATAAAAAATCGATTACTTTTTTTCGGCCGCGATAGTACATGCACACTCAACGACTCAGGATTTTTACAAAGCAATATTTTAAACACGTCTTACCAACACATGCGGGAATTTATTGACATTGGCGATGACAAAAGTCGATTGAAAGAAATAAAAATTAGTAGCTTACCTATAATTGAAGTTAATTTTCAAAATATCTGTTTAAAGACTTTAATTGACACGGCAGCAGAATTGAGCTTAATAAATGAAAATATCATAAATAAATATCAATAGTTATTTATTATACAAGGGAAAAAAGTTCTAGATTTTAGCTCGAGGTTCTATTGTCTCCCGACGCGGAGCGGAGGGAGACAAAAAAGAGCTAAAATCTAATTTTTTCCCATGTATAATACATTATTTTTTTCTGTGACGAATATTGAAAAAACATATTAAAAAAAATATATTAAAGTCAGAAAATTAATAATGTGAAATTTGAAGTTTTAAGCTGGTAGGCTGTGTATAGCGACAAGTAGACTTGCGTTGCTAAGTAATCAAAAACCTTAAAATAAATAAGTAATCAAATACGTCAAATTAATTTTATAATTCGATGGAATTGTCTGATTCTGAGTTTTCTCTAACTCCACCGGAGTTGGTAGAAGCTGCGAAGGTAGCGTCTCAAAAATTATTGCCAGCTAAATCGCGGAAAATTTATGAAACCGCCTATTCAAGATTTATGGAATGGAAGATGAAAAGGACATGCAGTTCTTTCTCGGAGACGGTGTTATTGGCTTATTTTTCGGAACTGACACAACAACATAAGCCATCAACAGTGTGGTCGAATTATTCAATGATTAAAAGTATGTTACAATCTAATAATAATGTAGACATTTCAAAATATTTCAAATTAATTACATTTCTGAAACAAAATGGGAAAGGTTACAGGCCCAAGAAAGCTACGATTTTTACGAGTACACAAATTAGTGATTTTTTAAATAATGCTCCCGATGAAGTTTATTTAATGGCCAAGGTTGTTGTTGTATTTGGGATTGCAGGAGCTTGTCGAATTTGTGAAATAAGCCAGATAACATTAGATGATATTGAAGATTCAGGAACGTTATTAATTGTGAAACTTAAGCAAACAAAGAATGATGTAAACAGGAGATTTGTTGTTACTGAGGAATATATTAAATTTTACCGAATGTACATTGCCCTTCGTCCAGCAGCAGCAAAGGATCACCGCCTGTTTTATGCATATCGCAATGGAAAATGCATCAACCAAGTTGTGGGTAAAAATCAGTTTTATAAGGTACCTGAAACAGTAGCTAATTTTCTTCAGCTTGAAAATGCTACCTCATATACAGGTCATTCATTTCGAAGATCGTCTGCTACACTTTTAGTTGAATCTGGGGGAGACTTGATGTCACTAAAGAAACATGGCGGTTGGAAGTCATCAGCGGTCGCTGAAGGGTATGTTGATGAATCGGTAGCATACAAGACAGAAATAGCGAATAAAGTGTTTGGAACATGTGGCAATGCTGAAATAACACCCGATTTGCGACGAAGTACATCAACGGCAGTTGTGTCCGTGGCGGAAAGAAATATAATTTCAACACAAGAAAATTCGACTATTGTACCGAATAGTTCAAGGAACATGTCATTCATGCAATGCACATTTAATAATTGTTCTTTTAATATAAAGGAAATGTAACTTTTTGTATAATAAAATATTCTAAAATTAAGTTCCTATCTTTGCTTATGTGTACATATGTAGGTATATCCGGGAAAAAAGTGCTCACTTTTTTCCCGAGGAAAAAAGTAATTTCATGAAAAGTGACATTTTAGTACCTGTCAATAGAGATAAAATGTCAAATTTTTTTCCCGTCACAGAAAAAAATTATTTTAAACAAATTATAATGAAAATTTCTAAAGTTTCTTTAATTGATGCAGGAGGGAAAAAGTTTGCAAATTGCAATAGAGTATTAAATGCTACATTCACAGTACAAAATGAAACATTTCAGGGTGAATTTCTAGTAATGGGTAACATGAATTTTGACATTATAATAGGGGACATTTTAACTTAACTTAAAGCAAAAATAGATATGGGGGGAAGACATGTGTGTATTAAGGGTAAAACGATACCCATAATTAAAATTAATAATAAATGTAATGAAATAAATGACAAACGAGTCAAAGAAAAAGTAATGGGGAAAAATAGATATGAAATGAATAATTATAATTCGCTAGAAAACTTAAATTTAAACTGTCCGACAAAATATAATAAAATAATTCATGAACTCCTACAAAAATACAATTCCTTAATAAATGATGTACTATCGCGGCCGAAAAAAAGTAATCGACTGATTTTCCCGTTGTAACTATGGTTCTATTCAGTGTCACATCAATCCCAATATTTTTTTTAATAGTGTCAACGTCATTTTCATATTAAGCAGAAATCAATTTTTTATTACTTAATCATGCCTTATCATGTTTTGAGTGAAGAAGAAAAAGACTATACATCATCGCCAAACTTGGGGAAGGGTGGTCTCAACAACGCATAGCAAGTGAAATTAATTGCAGCAAAAGCACGATTCAAAAACTAAACAAAAAGTGGATAGAAACTCATGATCTGACCACGGCAGTGAATTCTGGGCGGCGAAGAAAGAGTACTCTAGAAAACGACAATACCATGGTTAACTATGTGAATTTAAACCCATTTTCTAATTCTATTGCAGCCAAAGAGCAAACCAACTTCTCAGCGTCTGTTAGGACAGCAAGAAAACGGTTGCGAGAGCAAGGTCTATTTAACTGTGCCAGTGCTAAAAAGCCCCAACTAACAGATGTTAATAAGGAGGCAAGAATGCAGTTTGCTAATACTTTTATTAATGAAAACGATCGTTACTGGGAGCGAGTGGTCTTTTCCGACGAAAGGATATTTCAGTCCTGCTACAATGGTCAACTGCGAGTTTACCGTCCCAGGGGTCATAAGTTTGATGAAGAATTTGCACAAAACAGATAATAGCGGAAGGTATTGTCTTTTTTGTTTAGTTTTTGAATTGTGCCTTTGTTGCAATTAATTTCATTTGCTATGCGTTGTTATAAGACCACCCTTCTCCAAGTTTGACGATGATGTAGCGTTTTTCTGCTTCTCTCAAAACCATACTAATTGTTTTCTTATAATTAAAAAATATTAACAACTTATTTCTTATTAGTTTTTTTATAAATACGACCCCACCAATGATTTCTTATCAAAATAATTTAATTGACATAACTGATGTAAAAACTCCCACTTACAAAGGAAAATTTTTCGAAAAAACATACTACTTGATAAAAAATCGATTACTTTTTTTCGGCCGCGATAGTACCTAGGATAGCAACGAGCTATACTCATTATTTAAATGTGGATGAAAGCAAACCTTTTAAAAGCAAAACATATCCGATTCCTTATCATTATAGAAAACAGGTATTTTCAGAATTACAAAATATGATAAAAGCAAATGTCATCGAAACAGCAAGAACTGATTATATTAATCCATTTGTGGTGGTAAGAAAAAAAGACGCGACTATTAGATTATGTTTAGATGCGAGATAGCTGAATGAAATATACAAATCTCAATTTGATTCGCCACAAGCGATTGATACGCTGTTAGCGAATATTGGAAAAAAGGAAATATTTACAAAGTTAGATTTACAGAACTGTTTTTGGCCAATACCACTCGCGGTAGAATCCTGAAAATATACCGGATTCATGGTAGACGGTCATGTATACCAATTCAAAGTAGTACCATTCGGACATCAATCAGCTTCCTCAGAAATTTATTATTACATAGCCCAAATTTTACTCTATCCTTCATTCTAAGAACAGATTCTTCGGATCACTCAATCGCAGCAGAACTCTGTCAAATTCAGTCAGGAATCGAGACTCTTATTTGTTTTATATCCAGGATTTTAAAGTCTTACGAAGTACGATACGCAGTATGCGAAAACAAAATGGCTGCAATTGTTTTTGCCATAACAAAATTAAAATTTTACTTAACATCGGTGCGATTTATTTTAGAAACAGACCATCAAGCTTTATTATCTTTAATGAACAATCATTTTGCAAATAACCGGATTTATCGTTGGTCATTTCTGATCCAGGAATACTCTTTCGATATTAAACATAGACCTGGAAAAGAAAATGTAACAGCAGACGCATTAACTCGAAATAAATTACCAATCACAGAAAACCCACATCAATTCATCATAAAGAGTCCAGGTTAATTTTCTTAAAAGAATACTCCTAGTTCCCACGAATATTCCAGATGCAATAGTTCGCTTGGAAACTGGGAGAGTAAAATTAGCGTTAAATGTGTTTAAAATAGCGCTCAACTGGTTAAGCAAAGTATTGGCTATGGATAAATCACGATACCCTAAATTATGTTTGGAACAACAACTACGAATAATTAATTTTACAGATGCAAAGTATAACTGGGCACAACAGATGAGAAAAATCTTTGTAGACATTGGTTCGTTAAATTTGTGGGACGGCTTAATTTCAAAACAAATAGTTTTTAATTCTTGTAAGCAATCATTAATATCTAAATATTATACGCACTTATATGAAGCAGATATATCATTAACCTCCCGTTATTCTTTCATGTTTTTACAAAATTCATTCAATTTCACCAAGAAACCTTCAAATTATTTGCTCTTAAAATTGCCTATCCAGATGACCCGCACTTTGACACAATTACGCATGGCTACGGATTTCCGAATCAAATTTACCTTAAATGGAATCATGTACTTCATAAACCCTGATCAGATATGTTCACTATGTAATACTCGCCAAAAAGAAACAATTGATCATATAATGTTCGAATGTCCAATTTATACTACAATGAAACCTAACTCAACTGTACTTGATAATTTAGACTCCCTAATTACCTGTCTACAAAATGTTACCTATTCTGAAGCTAAGTGCATTTGTGTTTATGTATGGAATATTTTAAAATTAAGGTCATTTATATTATCTGAGTAGATGCTGTATTCTTTTCCTACTTGGTTCACTATGATATCTGTGTACTCTGTCTTTGTCTATATAGTCATATGTTTATATATTTTCAAGCATACTCCATTGCTGTAAACTTGTTTAAGAAGCAATAAAAGTTATTATTATTATTATTATTATTATTATTATTATCATAACGTTAAACAGATTCACTACAACAGACGGACTTTTCACAGAAAACAATATAATACGCAGTCAAGAGAAACTCGCACACATCAGACAAATATGACAAGAAAAACATATACATCGGGGTTATATTTTAAAAGAAAATTTCATAATAAAACTCATAAACGACAAAGAACTTTACGTGATAGATTCAGAGCTGGCAGGAAAAATTTCTATCGACTTGCACATTAGATATGGACACATTGGGGTACGGAAAACATGGTTGATCTTTACGGAAAATTTCTATGCACAAAAAGACGTGAAAATAATCAAAAATGTCATAAAAAGCTGTCATACTGGGAAAAAAACAAAAACCACAAAAATAAAAACAATGTAGGGAGCATAATTACAGACAAGCCTAATAAGAACTCAGGGGAGATATAAGCACATACTCATTGTAATAGATTGTTTTTCAAAATATACCAAAATATACCCGAGAAGAAGATGCAATACCAAAACTACAGTAGCGTTATTAGAAAAATATTGCAAGGAAATCGGTAAACCACGAAAATTTCTGACTGACAATGCCACATACTTTAACAACGACAGATTCATTCAACATTGGACAAAACAAGACATAGACATAATTTTCACCAGCATACGACATCCACAGGCAAATCCAGCTGAGAGATACATACAAGAAGTTTTGAGATTTTTGAGAATAACGACACAAGACAGACACACAAACTGAATATTACATTTACAGACTGTAGAAATTTTTTTAAATCATATCCCAAGCAGTCACACAAACATCACCTATAACGGCAATTTTCAGAATAAATCCACCAAGACCATGGATAAACGACACAGAATTAAATTTAGAAAAGATACAAAGCAAGGTTAGAAAAACGTATAAAGGACAATGCCGAACGATATTGCAAGAGAGAGAATAAAAAAATTAAGCGGGGGTTAAAATTTAACATTGGTGATCTAGTAATAACAAAACGCTTAAAAATCTCTAATAAAACGAGGGAATTATGTGCCAAACTAATGTACCCGTATGAAGGGCTATACAGCATAAGTAAAGTCATAAATCTCAACACATACGAGTTAAAATATCCAAATAGTGAATTAAAAAGGGGAAAATTCCACATAGAACTATTTGTACCCATACACAGCACATCAGAACAGATTAGAGAACATGAGCGATAGCGAATAATATTACATAAGATAAATTATTATTAATCAGGGGGGGAATGTAATGTAATATTATCCACTAAAGCCACATGCGAAATTATATGATTAGAAATACTTTGCATAGAAAATGTACATAATAAAAATAAAATATAAAATTGAAAAATAAATACTCATTGACATAAAAATAATATTTTATATGCCAACGTAGACAAATCATCATTGGCAAATAAAATAAACATTAGAGAGCAATACAATAAATTATTTGACCTCAATTAACCGCAAAACTATAAAAAATTGCGAAAATTTACCAGACATTTTATGTTCAGAAAATATCGGAGAATAAAAAAATCATATCCAATTTTTGAGACGACCATAGGCGTAGAAGTTCTTTTTTAAAAAGGGGCCCGTGGTCCCCATATCTACGCCTGCGGGGGCGATATTTTCAAATCTTTCAGACCATTTGATAAATTTTAATCTAACATAAACAAAACCCAAATTTTATAAAAATCGGTCTAACCACTTTAAAGTTATTCGTCGAAAACTAAAAAAAAAAAAAAGTTCAACACGTATCTCGAGAAAACCAAGTCCCATATGAAAAATGTTTATAGGACAAACTACACTTATTTTTCAATAAAGAATCGATTCTCGAAGTTTCCCCATTTAAAGTGAACTCACCCTGTATATACATATAATAACTTTTCAAACACAATCTGAAAGAAAAGAAGTATACCAAATTTGATTTAAATCGATTAACAAATGGCCTAGATATTGGGGTGTAGTGGTGAAAAGTGAGACACACTGTATATATAATATTTATATAATATTTAAAGCTTGTGTTGTTGACTTACATTTGTTTGATCATTTTTCTCAATTTCTGTCCATTAAAATAGAAGTAAAAAGTAAAAATGAAACTAAATATGTATACCGCAGAAATTTTAATACAGAAAACATTTCTTTGTTTCATAGTTACTTACAAGATGAGAATTGGCAGAATGTTTTTACCCAAAATTGTCCTGATACTGCCCTAGACCATTTTTATAGCACAGTTTTGTATTTTTTTGATATTAGTTTCCCTATAAAACGTTTTAGTATCAACAATAAAAAAACTAATAAAAATAACATATTACTCCTGAATTAGTTCAACTGAAAAATCAGGTAAATTTATATAGTGACATATCTAAACTAAATCTAAACTATAGGGATCATAGTATATACTTAAATAATTTATATCATAATAAATTAGCGGCTGCCAAACGTGCATATCATGATTACGAAATCTGTAATTCAGACAATAAAACCAAAGCCATGTGGAATATAATAAAATCAATTCAAGGATCAAGTTCAGCTTCTAAAGATATCCACTTCATAAAGGATGGTAATGTAATACCGGCAGAAGATGTAGTTAATAGTTTTAATTTAATTTTCTCTACTGCCACAAATACGAATGGCTTATGCGATTTTGACTATTTAGAATCTAATGTACCCAATTTTCATAAATCTTTGTATTTATCTCCAGTTTCCGCTACTGATGTTGAAATTCTTGTAAATAAATTAAATTGATCAAACTCCAGCGGCCATGATAATATCTCTAATAATTTGATAAAGAAATGCCAACATGTCATTAGCTCTCCATTAGCTCATATAATAAACCGTTCCATAGAGAAAGGTATTTTTCCCAGTAAATTTAAAAGAGCCATTGTTCACCCTCTATACAAAAAAGGAGGCCCTAATGATTTTAATAATTACAGAGCTATAAGTTTACTATGTAGTTTTTCGAAACTTTTAGAACTCCATCTCAAAGATCAACTAATAAGCTTCTTGCAAAAAAATATGCTGCTTTCTCCTGGTCAACATGGTTTTACTACAAACAAAAGCACGGAGACTGCGTTATGTCATTTCCACCACCAAATTATTAAAGCGGTAGACAATAAGAAATCTGTTGTGGGTCTGTTCGTAGATTTTTCACGGGCTTTTGATTTGGTTGATCATCAGTTGCTTATAGCTAAACTCGCTCGATATGGCTTTACAAATATTTTCCTCATATCTAGATAATAGAACTAAAATTTTATTGTAAAGATGGATGGTGGAGTTGAAAGCGAAAGTCGTGATATCACTCAAGGAGTTCCACAGGGTTCAATTTTAGGGCCACTGTTGTATATATTATTTGCCAATGATATTATTGATTACTTACAAAAAATACCAAATGTTCATGTAGTGTGCTATGCCGATGATACAAACATCCTAGTTATAGAAAGTAACTTAAATAAAGCAAAAGATACCACTGAAAGAGTTTTTCGAGAAATATTATGCTGGGCCCAAAAAAATAACTTAAATTTAAATCAATCAAAGACTATTTCTATACAATTTTCATTAAATAACAATCCTGAAATGCTAACACTTTTTAATGGTACGGATCTCGAAATAAATACCTGTGATGCGCATAACCTATTAGGTGTTACTTTCGATAAGCAACTGCAACGGACTCACCACATGGAAAATTTATGTATAAAGTTAAGAACATGTTGTTATGCCCTTAAATTTATGTCTAAACACTGTAGCGAAGAAATACTTAAAACATTGTATTATGCCAATTTCCATTCCCATCTTAGATATGGAATTGTAAACTGGGGTAATAGTAGCAACGTGGCTAGGGTATTTATATTACAAAAATACGCAATTCGCATTTTGTCAAATCTGAATTATAGAGATACTTGTCGTAATGCTTTTGTAAACTTGAAAATATTGACTGTTGCTGATCTTTACATATTAGAAGTATGTTCATATGTTCATAAACATAAAGAGATTTTTATAAATAATCAAGTTAGGCACTTGCATGACACTAGATCCAGAGATTTTCTACTGCCTGATTCTCATAGAACAACTATGTACCAGAAAAGTTTTCTTTACCAAGGTTGCAAATTATACAATTCACTAGACGAAGATATTCGAGCTTCTGGTAGTATACATATTTTTAAACGAAAAATGAAAAAATTGTTGCTAGGCAAAAATTGCTACACTCTTGCTGAATTTTTTTTCCGGTTTCCCGAAGCTAATGCTGGACAGTCTCCCTGTGGCCTCCGACACCACACAGAGAGAGCGCCAGCGAATAATCTACAGCAACTCCCCACATCCCGCAGCGTTAGTCACTGTAGATTCCAGACTCGTGTGCCCTAAGTAGACGAAGGGATCCCAGGATGACCGTTTTCTGCATTTGACCAGCCAACCATTCTGCCGATGTTTGGCAGGCAGGCATGGTCTTTAATGCGGAGAGCAGCGTGGGCTTCATACCTCCGAGTACACCGATTATCAGGACGACCATCTTGACAGAGTAGCCTGGGTATAGCACTTGGAGCTCGTACCGGAGATCTCTGTATTTAGTCCGTTTCTCCTACTCCTTCAAGGCGATGTTTGTCTCAGCAGGTGCTGAGAACTCGATGACATACATCACCTTGGTCTGATGGTCGAGGAGGACTATATCAGGCTTATTGGCTTGAATTCGCCTGACGGTCGGGAACGAGTAGTTCCAGTAAATCCGGCATTTCTCGTTCTCGACAACGGACTCGATATTATTATTATTATTATTATTTTTTTTTCCGTTTCCGGAAGAAATTGCTGGACAGTCTCCCTGTGACCTCCGACACCACACAGAGAGAGCGCCAGCGAATAATCTACAGCAACTCCCCACATCCCGCAGGGTTAGTCACTGTAGATTCCAGACTCATGTGCCCTAAGTAGACGAAGGGATCCCAGGATGACCGCTTTCTGCATTTGACCAGCCAACCATTCTGCCGATGTTTGACAGAGTAGCCTGGGTATAGCACTTGGAGCTCGTACCGGAGATCTCTGTATTTAGTCCGTTTCTCCTCCTCCTTCAAGGCGATGTTTGTGAGAACTCGATGACATACATCACCTTGGTCTGATGGTCGAGGAGGACTATGTCAGGCTTATTGGCGTGAATTCGCCTGACGGTCGGGAACGAGTAGTTCCAGTAAATCCGGCATTTCTCGTTCTCGACAACGGACTCGATATCTCCGGGGACGTAAGGCAGCACTGGTGTTTGGGCTATCTGGTACGAGTGCCGTAGATGGTAGTATAGCACTCGTAAAGCCGCGTTATGTCGTTGGATGTAGACCGAAGTCGCATAAATCGGGCATGCAGATAATAAATGCATGAGCGACTCCGGCGCCTGACGGCAGGTCCTGCAGTTGATATCAGGTACCTCTACACCCATCACGCGACTGCGATAGACCAATGTGTTAATAACACCATCTTGGCAGGCCACAATGTATCCCTCGGTCTCCGACTTCAGCCCCGCTGACCTTAAAAATGCGAAGGTCAGCTCTGTCGATAAACCCAGTGCTTCTATGTTGTTATAGAAAACACCGTGGAGGGGTTTATCGACGTGCTGCCTGAACAGATTTCTCTGTTCGGCAGCTGTGATGTGGGCTGTCAGACGATTAGGCGGAAGCTCAGTGACTGAGTCACCTCGCCGGCCTTCTCGCCTGTGGTCGAATACGAGACCGAGTTCATCTGCGGCCCTCTTTGCTGCCCTAAACAATAAAGCGCCAACTCCCACAGTTTCATGGTCTCTCACTAACTGTAGGAGTGGGTCCGAGCTCCTGATAACATTACATGCCATACTCAGTGCCACTCTGCCATGCATGCACTCCAGACTCAAGAGTTCTCGGCCCCCCCGTTGACGTGGGAGGTACACACGAGGAACGGACGATCTGGGATGAATACTCATATGAATATTCATCATCTTGCGGGTATTCCTGTCCAATTGACGCAGCTCATCTACTCCCCATTTGACTACGCCAAAGGAGTAGAACAGAATCGGAACGGCAAGCATATTAGTGGCAGACACCTTGTTCTTCCCCGAAAGTTCTGATGACCAGATCTTTCGGAGTCGGTGTCTGTACTTGCCACGGAGAGAATCCTTTATTTGGTTCACATCCTGGATGTGGCGTTGTTCCACACCCAGGTATGTGTAGGCCTCTCCGGCATCCAAATGTCGTAGGATGCTTCCGTCTGCGAGCTGCGCATCTTCGGGGAATTCCCCGGATCGTCCTCTCTTGAGGTGGACGACTGCGCATTTGTCCAACCCAAACTCCATTCCAATTGCCCGCGTGTATTCCTCGAAAACCCTGAGAGCATTTTGAAGTTCTCGCCATCCGGAGGTATACAGTTTAAGGTCATTCATATAAAATAGATGGGTGACCTTATGCCTCCGGTTGCTGGGTGGCCCACACTGATACCCGCGGGTTTGGCGGAGTCCAACAGATAGCGGCAGCAGTGAGATGCAGAAGAGGAGCGGACTCAAAGAGTCACCCTGAAACACTCCTCTCTTAAATGTCACCAACTCTGTCGAAACTCGCTCGGCACCGGATGTTATGGTGAAGCGAGTTCTCCAAAGCGGCAACAGTTGTTCGATGCATCTCACTAGTGGTGCTGGTACCGCAAGACATCCGAGCAAGTGTAACAAAAGCTCGTGGGATGTTGTATCAAATGCCTTGCGATAATCAATCCAGGCCATTGACAGATTCCGCTTGTACTGCACAGAATCCTGTGTAATACAGCGGTCTATCAGCAGGTTTTCTTTGCAACCTGCCAGGCCCTTCTTGGCACCACGCTGTTCGTTTATCTGTTGGTAGACCGGATCAACAGACCTCAACATCCTGGTATACAAGATACGAGTAAATAACTTGTAGCAGGAGTTGAGGCAGGTAATCGGCCTATAATTTTTTGGGTCAGACAGATCCCCCTTTTTGGGGATTAGCACAGTTCGCCCCTCGACAAACCAGTCCGGAATTTGCTGCCCCTCGTTCAACCATGAGTTGAATACTCGGGCCAGATGGCGGTGGGTGGAAGGAAACTTCTTCCACCACCAGTTGTTTATACCATCTGGACCCGGGGCAGCGAAGTTCTTGGTTCCAACAAGTGCTTGTTGAACCTCTTCCGTACTGATTGCCGGGCACACTTCGTCTGGCTCTTCTAAGACTCTACGACAGAGAGCCTCGAAGTGTGCTATAGCTGGAGTGTCATTATCGAATGGACTCGCCACTTCGTAGATTCCTTTCCAGAAGGCTTCGACATTATCAACAGTTGGCGGATTTTCGACAACACGCTGTGGCTCTTGGAACAGGCGAGACGGGTTTGTTTGAAACAATTTGTTTTGTTCCAAACTCCGCATTCGCCTGACCAAAGTTTTCTTAATAGCCATAAGCGCTCGAATCCTATCTAGACAGTGCTGCTTGATGGTCTGCAGCACTGTGCGATTTAGAGTGTGGTGTTGGCGTCTCAGTCCGGCTGCCACTCGCCGGACCTTCGGTGTAAATGGTCTACCTGCGACTATATAATCCACCACACTCTGGATTCGGGAAGCGTGTTGCCTTGCTGATCGAATTTTAACTTCGATCTTCTGTACGCGCCGCTTAGCTTTCTCGACCCTATCAACTGCGCTTGCCAGGCGCTGTTGTGGGACGAGTTGCTTTGCGGCAGCGTACACCGCGCTGTTGATCTGCCAGATGTTGGCATCTTCTGGAAGCTCCTCACTGATCAACGAATCCATTCGTGCCAGGTCTTGTGGCTTTGGGTTAACCCTGGTGTTAAGGTTAACCCTCGTCTTTAAAGCGACGTCGGTGTACTCAAGCGGAAGTTCCTCGTCAGCTGGAATTTGCCGCGGTGGAAGTGCGGCTGGTACTTCCTCACGCCGACGAGGTGCCCTTACGTAACCTGTTCGGCGCAAAAAGGATACTTGGTCTCTCAGATGTTGCTGAGAGAAGGCGCGATACTCCGGGTGCATATCGCACCACAACCGGTGTAATCGCGCCATGTATCCCCTGCGCCCAGGTTCGCTGCTCTCATAGCAGTTAAGCAGGTCATCCCTTAATCCCTCCGTCCACCTAAAGCGTCCATGTGCAATAGCAAGTTCGTCATTAATGAGACCGTCCGGTAAGGCCCCTCCCACCTGTCTCTGACCCCCATCCGACTGGGGTCGATTGTGAGGGGCCTGTCCTCTGTCATGATCTTGAACCAGAGGGTTTGGGATCACAGGGTGGTTAGCCCTGAGATCCCACGTCCGACATTTGGCAGAGAGGGTTGCCCCTCCCTGTCCAGGGTGCACCGCGAGGAGGTTGCCGGTCTGCATTTCGCACCCCCTATTATTATTATTATTATTATTATTATTTTTTTTTTTATTTTTTTTTTTCCGTTTCCGGAAGAAACTGCTGGACAGTCTCCCTGTGGCCTCCGACACCACACAGAGAGAGCGCCAGCGAATAATCTACAGCAACTCCCCACATCCCGCAGGGTTAGTCACTGTAGATTCCAGACTCATGTGCCCTAAGTAGACGAAGGGATCCCAGGATGACCGCTTTCTGCATTTGACCAGCCAACCATTCTGCCGATGTTTGGCAGGCAGGCATGGTCTTCAATGCGGAGAGCAGCGTGGGCTTCATACCTCCGAGTACACCGATTATCAGGAGGACCATTTTGACAGAGTAGCCTGGGTATAGCACTTGGAGCTCGTACCGGAGATCTCTGTATTTAGTCCGTTTCTCCTCCTCCTTCAAGGCGATGTTTGTCTCAGCAGGTGCTGAGAACTCGATGACATACATCACCTTGGTCTGATGGTCGAGGAGGACTATGTCAGGCTTATTCGCGTGAATTCGCCTGACGGTCGGGAACGAGTAGTTCCAGTAGATCCGGCATTTCTCGTTCTCGACAACGGACTCGATATCTCCGGGGACGTAAGGCAGCACTGGTGTTTGGTCTATCTGGTACGAGTGCCGTAGATGGTAGTATAGCACTCGTAAAGCCGCGTTATGTCGTTGGATGTAGACCGAAGTCGCATAAATAAATCGGGCATGCAGATAATAAATGCATGAGCGACTCCGGCGCCTGACGGCAGGTCCTGCAGTTGATATCAGGTACCTCTACACCCATCACGCGACTCCGATAGACCAATGTGTTAATAACACCGTCTTGGCAGGCCACAATGAATCCGTCGGTCTCCGACTTCAGCCCCGCTGACCTTAAAAATGCGAAGGTCAGCTCTGTCGATAAACCCAGTGCTTCTATGTTGTTATAGAAAACACCGTGCAGGGGTTTATCGACGTGCTGCCTGAACAGATTCCTCTGTTCGGCAGCTTTAATTTGGGCTGTCAGACGATTCGGCGGAAGCTCAGTAACTGATTCTGCATCAGCACCTCGCCTGCCTCCTCGCCTCTAGTCGAACACGAGACCGAGTTCATCTGCGGCCCTCTGTGCTGCCTTAAACAATAAAGCGCCAACTCCCACGGTTTCATGATCTCTCACTAACCGTAGGAGCGGATCCGAGCTCCTTAGGATGTTACATGCCATACTCAGTGCTACTCTGCCATGCATACACTCCAGACTCAAGAGTCCTCGGCCCCCCCGTTGACGTGGGAGGTACACACGAGGAACGGACGACCTACGATGAATACTCCTATGAATATTCATCATCTTGCGGGTATCCCTGTCCAATTGGCGCAGCTCATCTACTCGCCATTTAACTACTCCGAAGGAGTAGACCAGAATCGGAACGGCAAGCATATTAGTGGCAGACACCTTGTTCTTCCCCGAAAGTTCAGAAGACCAAATCTTTCGGAGTCGGTGTCTGTACTTGCCACGGAGAGAATCCTTTATTTGGTTCACATCCTGGATGTGACGTTGTTCCACACCCAGGTATGTGTAGCCCGCGTGTATTCCTCGACCACCCTGAGAGCATTTTGAAGTTCTCGCTCTCCGGAGGTATAGAGTTTAAGGTCATCCATATAAAATAGATGGGTGACCTTATGCCTCCGGTTGCTGGGTGGCCCACACTGATACCCGCGGGTTTGGCGGAGTCCAACAGACAGCGGCAGCAGTGAGATGCAGAAGAGGAGCGGACTCAAAGAATCACCCTGAAACACTCTTCTCTTAAAAGTCACCAACTCTGTCGAAACTCGCTCGGCACCGGATGTTATGGTGAAGCGAGTTCTCCAGAGCGGCACCAGTTGTTCAATGCATCTCACTAGTGGTGCTGGTACCGCAAGACATCCGAGCAATTATTGCTCCTCATCAGCGTCGTTTCCAGCTATGAATTAGTGTTTGAATTGAATATACTTACCTGTCTCTAAAGAGGAATTTACAATTTTCACCAATCGATCTGCAGTTACATTAATTTTAAAAACGTTAATATTTACTTCGTCGTTTTATTTGTGGATAAATCTCTCACATCATTAATTTCTGAAAAATTTATTCGTCTAAAATTTTAAAATTTTTGTTCAAATAACTGAATATTTTCAAAACCATTATAATTATTAGTTCCATTAATAGACCACACTATTTCTTGAATACTTTGCAAAAAGAAACTATTAAAATTTTTAAAATTAAAAGTAACGTCTAAATCTGGATTTACACCTTCGATTACAGCATAAAAAAAATTGATTCTCTTTATCTTTGTAAGGTTATAACTCCTTCAATATGCAGTGTTGACCAAATGTTTATGGATAATTTTCGTTTTGTTTTGAGCCCCTCTACACGCTCTAAGAGTTTGGTTGCAATTTTGGAATACCCTGTATATAAGTTTTGCATAAAACAATATTAAATTAAATTATAAAGAGTATACTGCCCTACAATGGAAGAATGTCGTATCTGCAATTTTTATCAAAATTGAGTTATTGGTTTATTTGGATTAATCATGAAATTTCCTCTCAGAAAAATATAAAAATATTGCCAAATTGCAATTTAAAGGTATTAAAAAAAATTAAGAAAAAATATTGTTTGTATTTGTTTATAATTATTTAATCAAATACTAAATATAAATATCGTACATGTAAAAATAGTAGACATAAATGCCGTATTAGACGTTAGAATTAGTGTAATACTTGCCATAACAGCGTACTTACGCATATGCGGCTTTTATTTGTAGTAAAGTTAGTGAATTGCTGTGTTTATTACAACGACGCGTATTATATGCGCAGATGCGACATTTATGTCTGGTATTTAGGTCTTTAAAGTAGTCTAGCCATTTAGGCATTCAAAGTTAGTTAGTCTTCTGTGTTAGTTGTGAGAGAGAGTGGTGTTTTTTGAGTAGCGTACAACAAATTCCCGAAATTAATATTACATGCAATAACTATATGTTATTAATAAAAATTAAGGTAAGATGTAAAATTGTAAACACACACAAATGCTTACATAATAATAAAAATAATAATAATAATAATAATAATAATTTTCAGAATGCAAGATAATAATATAATAATATCTAGAGCTAAAAGTTCCTGTACGTTATTAGATGTGATTTTAATTTCAAATGAAAAGGATGAATACACATGTGGCACAAAGGAAGTATCTAGTATATCAGATCATTCTCTAACATTTTGTTCCTTCAAAATAGATGCTCCTAAACATAAACAGCAAACTATTAAAATCAGGAACTTTAAGCGCATTGATTTAGACTTGTTACAAGAATTTTTATATTTGGCACCTTTTGAAAACATAATAAATATAGAAAATGTTAGTGAAAAAATAGAATATTTTAATTTACTTATTTTAAATATTTTTGATACACTTGCACCTGTCAAAAAAATTATAATAAAAAAGCAGAAGCCAGCGTGGCTAACTGATAATATTAAGGAAATGATTTCATTAAAAGGAAGATCTATGAAAAAATTTAATAGAACAAAAAATCAGGTACATTGGAATTATTATAAAAGTATACGAAATCAAACTAATATAGCCATAGCCCATGAAAAAAAAAATTATCTTGAATTTTGCATAAATAATAAAGGTAATAATGGAAAAGCGTTCGTTGTGACTCTACAATAGAGTCACAACGAACACACTACCTGAAATTTTTAATAAACCAGATGAAATAAATAACCACTTTATGCAATTTTCTAATAACTTGTCCCCTCCTGATAATGAGCTTTTGCATTTCTATAACAATAATTTAAAAACAAATTTTAAAGATTTATTTACATTTACACTAGTTTCAGATGTGATTATTTATAAATATTTATTAGAAATAAACTCTAAATCTTCCGGATCTGATCGAATTAATATAGACATGTTACTTCTATGTTGTCCTCACATATTACGTTTTATTACTAACATCATAAATACCTGCATTTTAGAAGGAGTTTTTCCAGATATTTGGAAAATATCACGCGTCGTTCCGTTGCCTAAAAAAACGACATATCTAAGTTTTGGTGATTTGCGGCCTATTAGCATTCTTCCAGTGCTGTCTAAACTGTTAGAAAAAATCATGAATTGTCAAATTCGTATACAATATTTTACCACTTTATCAATCTGGGTTTCGCGCAGGTCATAGCTGCACAACTGCCTTGCTAGGTGTAATGGACGACATTATTACTGATATAGACTCGGGAAAAACAACAGCTCTAATTTTATTAGATTATTCAAAAGCGTTCGACACGATCAGTCATGTAGTTCTATTTTCTATCTTACATTATGTTGGATTTTCGAATAGTGCAATAAGTTTTATTAAAAATTATTTGTATAACAGAATGCAGTTTGTGGAGACAAATAATGGTAAATCCGGTTATGGAAATATATTGTGTGGAGTGCCACAAGGATCAATCCTTGGACCTCTTCTATTTTGTATATATACGAGTAATATAACTAACTGCTTAAATAATTGTAAAATACATTTATATGCAGACGACACTCAAATCTATTTTTCTTTTTTTTCATAACAATTTAAACCTGGCCAATGACATTATTAATGATGATTTGCAAAGACTTGTTACAATGTCAGAGCGTCATAACTTAACTATAAACCCGATGAAATCATCTGTTCTTATCTTTGGTAACTCCAAAAGAGAAGTTGAAGCAGGTATAAAAGTTGCAGTGGGTAACAATGAATTAACATGCACCCGGGTTGCAAAAAATCTTGGAGTTGAAATAGACACAGATTTAAGATTCAAACAACATGTGAGCAAATGTGTGCAGAAAGCTTATGCTAACTTAAAATGTTTATACCCTAATCGTAAATTATTATCACAATCTCTTAAAATTAAACTTACTGATACCTTAGTGCTAAGTCATTTTAATTACTGTGATGTCTTGTATGGCCCTTGCTTAGATAAAATGAGTATTAATAAAATTGAGAAGGTTCAAAAAGCATGTTTGAGATATATTTATGGCATCAGGAAATATGAGCGTGTTTCACACAAATTGAAAGATGTAAAATGGCTAAATATGGTAACAAGGCGACAATATCATAGTGTTACCCTATTTCATAATATAATATTAAAACAGTCCCCTCCCTACCTATCTAATAAAATTAAATACCGTACTGATGTTCATACTTTGAATTTAAGATTCAGAGGGCTGATATCACCTCCACCCCACAAAACCACCTTGTACCGAAGATGCTTTTCTTATAATATATTTTTCCTATATAACAAACTTCCAATTGACTATAAAAATTTGGGTTTAGCGAGATTTAAGTTTATTTACAAAAAATATCTCCTTACGTTTCAATAAACAGTATTTACATTACAAATTACTATTACTATTCAATTTAAATTTTTATTTATTTATCCTCAGTTGGTTTAGATGATTTAATTTAATTTAAGTTAATTTAATTTAATTTTATATATTATACTATATCTTGTTGGACAACACTAATTGGTTTAATTAATTTCTATATGTTAATTACTAGGGGCTGGAACTTAGATCAATAATTTATTGTTTTTCAGTCCCTTTTGTAGGACACAATTTATATTTTATTTTTTGTTATTCGTTTTATGATGTACATAACAACGGTTCCGCAAATAAATAGAATTATTATTATTATTATTAAAAGAATTGCATTGTTGGCTTTAGACCAGAATAAAGAAATCAATAATGCTGCTGCAACAAACCAAAATGAGGAAGTAATAACAAAGATTTCGCCATTAAAAATAAAAACCAAAGACATAATGGATATTTATTTAGATTATCAATTAATAACTGAAAGTTATTTCGAAAGCAATCCTTCTGTCGACATTGATCTACTGAAAGCTTTATTATTGCCCGTGGATGATATAAATTTAGAAAATAGGATAATTACCGATGAAAATCTAGTCCCATTAGAGAATACAATTATTGATTTAAATAATATTTCAATTGATGACTTGCTTGTACTAAATAATACAAATATAATACAAATGATAATAGAAGATATTGAAAATGACAGCAATAGCTTTGAGACTGAAAAAGAATTAATGTTTATAAAAAATGAAACCAAGACAAAATCTGGAGAGGACAGAAAACGGACTAAATATATGAAAACCAAAGAAGAGAGGAAAGCATTTATGAAAAACAAAAAGGTTATGGAGCATAATGTAAAAGAACCGTGCAAATGTAAAGCTAAATGTGGTAGTAAATTTACAGAAGAACTCAGAGTCGCGATTAATAAGAAATATTGGAAGCTAAACTTTAAAGAACAAAAAGTGTTTGTTTTTAATCACATAGAAAAATATGAACCTAAGAGAAAGCTTCAAAGAAACACTAACAACTTAAACAATCACGAAAAGAGTGTAAGTATAGCTTATTTTTTAAAAGGAAAAGAAACTCGAATAAAAGTGTGTAAAAAATTCTTTTTGGCTACATTGGGTTATGCACCAACCAATGACTCAATTTTAAAGAATATCACAAACTCGCCGTTGGATCGTAGAGGTTCCTACAACCGTAAGAAAAATATTGATAAGAATATGGTAATGTTAAATCATTTTCCCCGTGTGTCTCTCATTATCGACGGGAACATGCCCCAAACAAGTTATATTTACCGACTGATATCACTGTTACAGATATGTTTTCCGATTTTAAGGAGAAAAACCCAAAATGCAATTTTTCATATGAATTTTATAGAAAAATAATTACTAATGAAATGAACATATCGTTTGCCAAACTGGGACATGAACAGTGCGAAAAATGCGAAATATTTCACTTGCATGATCCAAATCATAATAAAGATAATTTGGATAATAATTGTGATGGTTGCTATATGTGGGAAACTCACATTAACAAAGCAACTAAATCAAGGGAAGAGTACAGAAAAGATGTAACTAGCACCAATGATCGATCAATTACTGATACCATTTTTTATTCTGTAGATATGCAGAAAGTCATAATGCTACCCAGGCTTGAAATGTTTAAGCAGGTAATTTTTACACCACGCATCATAGCGTTTAATGAGTCTTTTGTATCACTTGCGAAAATGTCTTCAGAAAATAACACATTCGCTTGCCTTTGGCATGAAGGGATTGCAGGGCGCAAGAAGGAGGATGTGGTAAGCTGCTTCGACGCTTTCTTTAAACACTTTAGAGATATCAAGAACATCGTTCTGTGGCTAGATAATTGCACGGGACAAAACAAAAATTGGACTTTACTTAGTTTCCTAGTTTTTATTATAAATTCGTCTGACACTGCCATTGAAACTATAACTTTCAAGTATTTCGAGCCAGGTCATACGTTTATGTCTGCGGACAGTTTTCATCATTTGGTGGAACAAAGCCTAAAAAGAAAATCCAAGTGCTATGATTTTCAGGATTTCGTAAACGCGGTAAGACAATCTCATTCTTTTGTGTTTGCTAAGGAATTGCATTTCTCAGATTTTAAATTATGGTTAAATTATACAACACCATATCAACTACAAAAGCTCAATAAGGAAAGACCTTTATTAAAAGACATACCTAGTTGAAATCACTGCCAAAAGAGGATTGAAATTTATATATTATAAAACAGCATTTGACAATCAACAAAAAGAATTAAATTTTCTTGCCAAAAAATACAAACCTACTGATGATTTACCTGTATCGCTCTCTCAAACAGAAAATCGTGGTATAAGCACCCTCCGAAAAAACACAATTTTAAAAAATCTATCTGAAGTGATGCCAAAACATAAGTTACAGTTTTGGGAAAATTTACAAACCAACGACCAATCTGTTAATCTTATAAATAATATTGAAAATGATTAATACCACTATTATTAATATTATCGTAATATTTCTTTTTAGGTTATAAGTATATTATTGTTACTTTATGTTCCTTTTGTTTTTGTAACTTTAGTTTCATTTGTAATTAATAAAGTTTACTTTTTACAAAACTTTTCTTGGTTTTTGTGTTAGATACGCTATTTATACCTAGTAAAATTTCAAATTTACTAATTAAAAATACCGTATGTGATAAATATTTCTACAAAATAACATGAAACTGTGTTTATATCGTTTTTGTAGTATATGTAATCATACCAATTAATTATGTAGATACTAATAACGAATAAATTTACCTGATTTAAACAATATTATAAAATATACAATGGTTTTTATGCACCCAAAATATCAATAGCGATTATCTCAGTATGCAGTTACATGCAGATACGACATTCTTCCGAAGTAGGGCAGTATATGAGAGTTAAAATAATTATTTGAAAAGGATAATTGTGTAAGCACAACTTTGTTTGATGCTCTCGAATGGGCATTAAAACAGCTTTCGTAAGGTGTATTATTTTATTTACTTTTTTTTACTATACATACATATAAAATACAAAGTATAAATATAAGCTTTAGTATACTTATTTTAAAATGTTTGAAAACAAAAATGAAAAATCACAATCGTTAATAAATGACCATTTATGATTAAAATCATCATAAAAACTAAAAATTGTATACAATAGTCTATATTTTTTAAAACAATTTGAGTTATTTAAATCACTATATTCACTTGCATCATCAGAATCATAAATAACTTCTTCTATTTCACAAACTGGTCCGTACATGCTAGAATTCCAAAATTTGCCTACCCGATTCACTTGCATAATCTGTACTTGTCTCACTATCAAAATAATCAGTAACTACTACTATAAACACAATCTTCAATAGCAGCACTGATCATTTCAATATTTTCCGATTCAACATTTGCCAAAACAGCATTATCTTCTGTATCATCATCTCTTAATTCAGTAGGCGCATTTGCATAATTTGTGCCTTTGCAAAAATGACATTACTACAATTTCTATCTTCAGATTTGCATGTATTTATTTTGCAACCTTTACTGCAACTTTTAATTTTTTCTATCAAACTTTCCGGCATGACTGATTAATTACTTGTGATTGGACTTAAGCCATTTTGAGACTTTTTCCAACCAAAATCCAACTGATTTTTATTGTCCCTTCCAAACCATGTTTGAAATGGCAAATAAACTCTTAACGAGTGTTGATATAGAGCATCAGATATTGGTGGAAGCAAAGACAAGTTACATCCAACAGTTCTTTTGAATTCAACCGATTTTTCATCATAACATTTAAATTAATATGTGTTGACTGTTGATGGGTTAAATCCATAAATTGCCCTAACACATGCTTCCCCTGCACTTCGTAATGCTGCCTTTGTAGCATCTGGTTTATAAAAAGTTAGCCGATCTAGACAACGACGTCGCCTATTTGAAACATTTAAGCATATAAATAATAATGTTTTTACAAGAATGTTTTCATTTATTAAGAACATATACAATTTTTATAAAAATTTGGCATAAAAGTGAAATAATTTTTTTTTTATTAGAAAACGACATTTTAACTTGATAAACAGATTCTGGCATATTTTCACAAAAAAGTACATAAAAAACCCACACTTTCAAAAAAGTTTACCCTACGACCATTTCTCATTAAGTGGCAGGCGTTTAAAACTTTTCGAAAATGTTTAATTGTGATCGTGAAAATGATTTTTTTTTTTAAATTTAGTCACGTATTTATAGAGTGAAAATACATATTTTCCCCAATTTTCGTAAGGATCTCTAAGATAAGATTTTTACCTTACTTATTGCATTATTAGTAAAAAAAAGATAATAAATGAATAATGTGGATTTCTTTTGAGGTTAGGGTGTACTTTTAACTATACCCCAACAGTTCGGTAGTATTTGCGAGTATTTTAGTTTTTTTTAAAAATTTCTGCAACCGGTAGAGCCGGAGATATTAAAAAAATAGTGTAGCGATGCACTCGAAATGCATCAAAAATGCACTTTTATGCGCTTTTCTCGCGAAGCCGCAGCCAGATTTTACTAATTCTTTCAATTTTCGACTCATTTTCATGTATAAAACAAAAAACAAAAAAAAATCAACTTCCCGATTGTATCGCTTTTCTTCAATTATTATTTTACTTTGTTTCCCTCCACTAAAAACAAAAAATACATGGTTGATTCAGTTTTCATCGCTCTTTTGAAATATGATTACAAATATTAAAAATTTAAGAAAAATGAATAGTGCCGCAGACCCCGAAAGTGAAACAAGATGCAGCTACGGACACGTGTTTCGGAGTTATTGCTCCTCATCAGCGTAGCGTAGCTTAATGGATCCGTGTGAATAGGACCATTTGAGACCATAAATTGGTCCATGGTGCACGAAAACACAAATTGAGTACTGTGTGCTGTTACTTTCTAACCGTTCATAGTTACTGTTTCTCATCCTATTCACACGGATCCATTAAGCTACGCTACGCTGATGAGGAGCAATAACTCCGAAACACGTGTCCGTAGCTGCATCTTGTTTCACTTTCGGGGTCTGCGGCACTATTCATTTTTCTTATGTTTATTTAACCCTGCTAAACATCACTCTTTTATTAAAAATTTAGATATACCGGGTATTGTTTTGAAGATAGAAGATTTTGTAAATTTTTTATCAAGCCGATCCTGGATGTTTTTTGTTTTTAATGTCTTAGTGTATTTTCCAAATTTTGTAGAATACGTATGCCAAATGTCAAAAATATTTACAGGGTGGTTTGTTAGTTATCAATCAAGAAAGAAATAGGTAAAATTGATAAAACACCCCATATCTCGGTTATAAAGGGGACATACCCATAAAGTATGGGTTATGTGGCACCACCTCAGTGATCCTTATTTACAGTTAACATATGTCCTTCTCCCAATGAAACACCCTGTATGCAAGTAAAAAAAAATGTAATACCCGACATTTTCTGCGATAAGGCCATTTATTTGGACCCAGCTACTGGACTATTAATAAATGTCAAGAACATCTTATATAAAGAGTTCAGTGGCGTCCTGTTTACTATTGTTTTTATTTTAATGCATTGGAGCAAAATAAAAATATTGTAATATTGTTTACCTACAATCACTAACGTAAATAGCTGAAATCGCACTCTCCGCCATCTATTTAATTGAACCTTACAAATTGCACGCTCAGCCGCCAAGGTGTATTGTAATGTGACCACGTGACCAATATTACACCACACTTGTAGTTCATATTTCTGACGCCAGGCTAAAATTATTAAAAATGGCAGGGGCAAAACTTAATTTTCTAACGCTGTCAAAACTGACATTGATAAATCTATAAAGCGATAAATAATAAAAATGAAATACAAAATTGTGTTTTAATTTCAATAAATATGATCGTAGGTAAACTACAGTACATTATTCGAGTTGTAAAGCAATTACGCACTCATGAAAGTAATTTTTTTAAGCATAGATTAATTAAATGAGTATAAGACAAACCATTCTATGGCGATAATGAATTTTAAGAAAGATTATGCATTTAAAAAGTAAATAGCGCATTCAAAACTTTTTCAAAACTGTAGTCTCCTCTGTTCACTGATTTTTTTAAGTATGTTTTTTAAAATCTATGTTAATCTCATTTGTTTTAAAATTAAAAGACGGTTATAATCGCTACATTTCAGTTCTACATTTCAGTTTTTAAAGATTAAATTCTTCTATTCTCAATGTTATAGGCTCCCTTCACGTCAGCTGCGCTAAATCCAGCAAGAGGGGTACCACCTTCATTATTAAACAATCACTGGGATCATCATTGGGTAAGAATTTATAAATAAATTTTATAAAATTTATCTAATTCATAAAATATAATAATAATTATTTTATCTATATGTATAATAATAAATTATAAGAACATAGTAATTGCTAACTTTTAACATTGAAAACAACACATGAAAGGTGGAACGGTAATAGGGGGGTCCAGTAGCGCATTGTGTGACGCTTGGAAATTTCGCAGTTTTGCGAATTTTTGCAAGTTCTATGAATGCTAGTTGGATATTTTTAGTATCATTTTGAAGATCTCGTTAAATGTAAACTATTGAAAGTAGTTTAGAAAATTTAAAATTCGAGGGGGCGAAAATACAGGGGTTAAAACATTTTTTTGGACACGAAAGCTTTCGGTGCTGTTACATCGCATACTTTTTAAAGATCCAAATTTGATTTTGGTCCAGTTGGAAAGAGGATGAACCAGCGCTTATTATACGGGACCATTTTGGAGTCTGTGATGCACAGGAGTGAAGTTACGGGGGTGTAAAGTTGAAGTAAGTAGGTACTTACATAAATATTAGTAGAAAAAGTAAAACATTTATATTTGTGTGAAATTTGGTGTTTTAAGACTTACGGGTCGCTTCTAATTGTGAAAAATGTTTCTTTGTGCTGAAGTTTTGTTGCAAATCACTTCAAAATCGAGTTATAAGAATATGAATAATAAAAATGAGCGTTTTGTAATTTTTTCACCTGTTTTCTCAATTTTTAAATATGGTTGCGCAATTTTTTAATTTTGGTCCTTTGTGAAATTATGAATTTGCAAGTAGATGTGAGGTATCGTGATATTAACGGCATGTACTACTAACTGTCGTATTGTATTTTTCCTGAAATTGTTGTAAAGTGTTGCTACTGGCAGAAGATGATCCTAAAATAATTTAGTTTATTATAGTCTTGCCTTCGGTTGTCACCATTGAGTAAAAAATATAAAGAGGCGCAACTGTCAAGGTTTCGAGATTTTAATATTATATTTTTATGCCAATCACTTCATGATTGTCCCCAATTTTTAGTGCTATGGGAAGGTATTGGTAATGTGGCTGTCTAGCCCTTAGAATTAAAAACAATCACGAAGCTATTGGTAAAAAAATACAACACTAAATTCTCGAAACCTTGACAGTTGCGCCTCTTTATTATTTTTACTCAATGGTTGTCACATAATAATAATTGTTATTGGCAACACTGCGTTCAAAATGTGAGAGTTGCGTTTCAGCGAGCGGTGATCGAAACAATAAAGAGAGAACGCTATATCAGCAGGTGACCTGTATCTGTTTCCTGAAGTGCGTGGGAGCCTAAGAACGTAATGA
Source organism: Rhagium mordax (assembly GCA_963680705.1). Lineage (NCBI taxonomy): Eukaryota > Metazoa > Arthropoda > Insecta > Coleoptera > Cerambycidae > Rhagium > Rhagium mordax. The sequence continues at coordinate 33,085,603 of OY796658.1, read as the reverse complement.
TAAAAAAATAAATAATAGTATACCGGGTGGTCCAAAAAAAAACCGGAATTTTTTTCGCCAATTTTTAACCGATTTTAATTATTCAAAAACTAAATTATAACTAAATGATCACGTTTATGAGGTAATATAAATATATTTTAATGCCGTTTTGACTAAAATAAATATTGGTTTTAGACGAGTGGCATAGAATATCAACAAAATTGTGATAAAACGGTTTTATGTTACGGACTATATCTTCGGAACCAACTGGTCGATTTTAGTGTTTGATGTCTTAAAATATTCACAAATGTTTATTCTATTATACTTCCTCAATCATTTCTTTGTTTATTTAGCAAGAAAAAGTTCCAGCCGATCTTAAAGAAGGCCCAAGTTTGATGACTAACGCCATCTACAATTTTAATAATAATTAAAATATATTTATATTACCTCATAACCTGATCTTTTAGTTATAATTTAGTTTTTGAATAATTAAAATCGGTTAAAAATTGGCGGAACTATTAGAGAAATAAAAAATTCCGATTTTTTTTTGACCACCCTGTATACGGTACAAGTGAAGAAAGTAAGAATTTCGCTCATACGTGTGCTTGAGGCGTCAGCCGAGTGTGCAAAAGCACAAAAGTGAGGGAATTCGTTTCTCTACGAGTGTTGTATAGCGTTTTGTTTCATCCTGCCATTAAAATGTTAAAGAATTATTAAATTTTGTGAAAACTACTTTAGTTTATGGTTGTGTATGAAGCGCAAATCAACGTAGATGGCAGTTGCTATGGTTCGTGTAAATATAAACATTTGAAGTTGCCAAGAAAATTATTGAATTGACGCGTGCTGAACATTTTTTATAAAATTGTGAAATAATGGCAGTAAATGATGATATTACTATGACAGCAGACATTCTAAAGGAAGCTAATGCTGCTACGTTTCATATATTGCCGACGAAATCTAAAACAAGGTATTTAAATGAAATGGAAAAATTTCGTCCGAATTTTATTGTAGTTTGACAATTGGTAATTGGACAGTTGAGTGGGCGGAAGTTACAGTAGAGTGGGCAGAAATGTCACAAGAGTGGGCGAAAGTATTTTCACTCGCTGCTTTCGCCCACACGTTGCCATATAAATAGAAATAGAAATTGAAATAGAATTAGAAACTGAAACTGAAACAGAAACAGAAACAGAAACAGAAACAGAAATATAGGAATATAGGAATATAGGAATATAGGAATATAGGAATATAGGAATATAGGAATATAGGAATATAGGAATATAGGAATATAGGAATATAGGAATATAGGAATATAGGAATATAGGAATATAGGAATATAGGAATATAGGAATATAGGAATATAGGAATATAGGAATATAGGAATATAGGAATATAGGAATATAGGAATATAGGAATATAGGAATATAGGAATATAGGAATATAGGAATATAGGAATATAGGAATATAGGAATATAGGAATATAGGAATATAGGAATATAGGAATATAGGAATATAGGAATATAGGAATATAGGAATATAGGAATATAGGAATATAGGAATATAGGAATATAGGAATATAGGAATATAGGAATATAGGAATATAGGAATATAGGAATATAGGAATATAGGAATATAGGAATATAGGAATATAGGAATATAGGAATATAGGAATATAGGAATATAGGAATATAGGAATATAGGAATATAGGAATATAGGAATATAGGAATATAGGAATATAGGAATATAGGAATATAGGAATATAGGAATATAGGAATATAGGCATATAGAAATATAGAAATATAGAAATATAGAAATATAGAAATATAGAAATAGAAATAGAAATAGAAATAGAAATAGAAATAGAAAAAAATTATTTACATAAAAACTGTTACAAGAACAGATAAGGTCCGTAATACAGCATATATATAAAATTTATAAATTACATGAGAAATAGGTGTGTAACTAACAGACAAGAAATAAATACATACAACACAATAAAATAAATAGATGCAATTATTCAACAAGTAAATAAATATAATACACAAGATACAACAATCCTATACCTATAAAACATTTCTGACAATAAAATTGACAGTTTTTTAGGAATCAATTCTTACCGATACGTTGTACAGATTTCGTCAAATGAATAAAAACAATTTTCTACTAAATAATTTTTTAAACCTTTCTTAAATAATTTGTAAGTATTTAATGATTTAATATGCGATGGAAGCATATTAAATCAAGCAAAACTAAGTAATCTATAAATATATATACAGGGTACTGCCATAATTTTCTTATCACGAAATGTGTGTCGACAAGAATGTCTATACGGTAAATTAAAAATAATTCTGATAATCCTCTTTTGCATTACAAATACTCTATTAGCTTCCATCGCCTGTCCCCAGATGATAATGTTATAATTGAGTATTACATATACAAGATAATAGTATGACGTAATCAGACCATTCTCATTAACTTCCTTTTTTATATTTAAGATGGCAAATGTACTTTTAGCTAGCTTTGAGCATAGACTATCTATATGAGCGGAGAAATTAAGTGCTGAGTCTACGATTGTTCCTAGAAACTTCGTTTTGTTAAACAACTTGAGTGAACAAAACAAAGGGTTTCAAGTATTGTATCCAAGTAAGAAACTGCATGTTTCAAGAGCAGAATTAAACAAAAACAGTTTATCTACTCTTCTTAGGTTATATATTAATTAATCAACTGGTTTTGAACAATTAATAGTATCCATAAACAAATATCGTCGATTTATATTCGTAAAACGTCACAGAGTGAATCTTTGTTTACACCGCAATCTCCTTTAACTTCATGCCTAGCCTGTCCAATAGAAATACTTTTCGGATACGATGAAATAGAATGGTCCATTATTGTTGAGGGGAGAAAGGTGATTTGACATTTGAATGGTTTTGACGTTTAATTAAATTGTACCAAAAATTCGGACTTGCAAAGGTTAGTATTTATTGTTATAATCGTAGATAAAGTATAGTATTCAGCTCGTGGTAATGGTAAATAACTCCCTTGAATTACAGAACTCGCCTTGCGGCTCGTGCTGAAGATTCATCGGGGTGAGTTATTTAGTATATTGCCACTTGTCGAATAATATACTTTGTAACCCAACCACAGAGTACCTATTACAGAGGCGAAGGCTTGCCTTCCCGCCCAAACCAAATTTCAATGCGCATGCGCAAAATCGCCATTTTCTAAATGGTTTATTAATCAACCTCACTTTTGTGTTTAAGTTTGACGTATTTGTTTAGGTTCGTGACATTTAACAGTAATTTAAGATTGAGTTGTGATTGATATTCATAAATGTGATTCGCAAAGGAAGGACTGTTTGTGTTGTTTGCGGGTGTTTCTCCAAGACTGGGGAAAATATAACCCTATTCTTCTTTCCAAAAGATCCTGTAAGGTATGTACAAAAATAAATAGTGGCGTAGAACTGAGCATATTGTATCTTGATAATAATATTAATAATAAAGTGATAAGTAGATACACTTAAATGGTGCATTTTTTCTGAAATCCACTACGATTGAATATTAAAAACTTTATTATGCTGGAAATTCAAGAGATGTCTCGTGTGGCTCTCATAGTACATTGGAATCATTATTTTTGTTTTCAGAGTTGAATGTTAAAAGCTTGTAATCGAGAGGATTTATCAGACAAAAGTTTGGATACTTTGCATAGAAATTATAAGGTACCTATGTGAGAACCATTTGGAAAAAAAGTATATGACTCAAGGTGGTGGAACCAGGAAACATTTATTTCAACAAGCAATTCCCACTATTTTTCCTGAAAAATGCAAACATTCTTTAGTGGAAGATATTTCAGCTAATATTAGCTCTGAGGAACCATCCAGAAAAGTTGTGATTCTTTCTAGTAAGTAATATTCACAAAGTGAGAATACATCATAAGTTAGTAGGGTTATTAGTAATATATTGTGTTTCTTTGAAGTTTGGGTGAGGTTTCATCATTTCTATTTATGCTAATATAATCTTATAACTCTTAATATATGACTGATGGTCGAACGATAGCGCACCTGCCTCTCAGCCATAAGTTCCAGATTCGAATCCCGGTCGTGGCAATGTAATATACTGTGAGAGGGATTTTTCCATTGTACACAGATATTGGATGTATCTCCCTTGTCTCTAAATAAAGCCCCTCTAGATCCTTCCGGGATAAAGGGGGTCGTCATTACATGTGGTGTTATTATTATTAATAAATTCATAAATCTTGAAAATATTAATTCTGAATATCATTTACAGATTTAACGGTGGCTGAACATACAGAAGAAACTGGGGACCCTATGAGCATTTCAGTTTCTGCTAGACCCTCAACACCTGTTAATCTGTTATCTCCTTCATCATCTACACAAACATCTGCTACTCTCTACTCTAAGTTGTAACTCACCCAGAAAGACAAAACCGAGGACGAAACTATGGAAAAAATTGAAAGCCTTATATAAGAAGTATATTGAAAAAACCAGTGCAAACGAACGAAACAGACGGGACCCTTGAAGACTTTGATAAACTGTGTGACAAATTTCTTAATGCACCATTGGCAGCGATAGTGAAGGCACAAGCGAGGTTCAAAAACAAAAATCCACTACTGGCAAGAAGGTATTCTGCAGAATATAAACAGTTCGCCTTGACTCTCTACTTTTTGGGACCTCGAGCGTATTCATTCATGCATAACTTGTTATGTCTTCCAACAAAACGATGTCTCGAACATATGACTGAAAAACTCTTATTTTTGGTTTTCAAAATGATGCAATAGGCAAAGCCCTTGAGATACGATCACAAGCCATGTTGGAGCAGGAGAAACATTGCATTATTTGTATTGATGAGATGTCACTTAAAGGAAACCTATACTATCACACAGGGCGAGATGAGACTGTTGGTCTTCACCATGTAGGCAGCGGCAAAAAAGAATTTTTCATTGCTCAAAATGCCTGTCATTTACTTTATCTGAATATAAGGGCACCGGGCGGTGCCCTTTCTGAATATAAGGGCACCGGGCGGTGCCCTTATATTATTAAACGCTGATAAGGCAGACTCACTCTAATTTCGTAGTGAAATTTATGTACTTTGCCATACTAAAGGCTTTGTTCCGGGCGAATAGCGGCGCGCAGCGCCGCTTATTTTAGACGTATTCGTGTCGGGAAAATCGCAACGTCGTATTTTCGTGACGATCCGTTGAGTATTAAGAAAGTTATTAACGTTTCAATACCCCCGTGTCGAAGGGTTTTGAAAATCAGCGAAATTAGAAAGAGTTCGAAGACTAATGGCCGCCGCCGGAAGTCGACGAAATTTTAACCCAACTTTAAATTTTTCGTTTTCCCTCGAAAATGTCACTTTTCTTACGCTCCTCCCGACTCGAAAACGGCAGCGCGACCCGCGCATTCACGATGTAGTGTTAAGTTAGACCCTTGGGCTTAGGTTTCGTGAAAGAAACGGGGTCCGAAAGCTCTTTTTAATTTGGAAATAGTATTTGAAAATTTCGTGTTTTTCGGGTCGGCTAAGATTGCAAAACACGCTGCCCTTCCGCGGCTTATAACTCGGCCGTCTTTAGAGATAGAACGGCGCCGTATTTTTTTTTGAAAACTACATGAAATTTCCAAAAACCCCTGTCTCGATTTATTTTTTCGATTTTCGGCTCCCTAAGCGAGCTACGGCCGTTCAAAGATTGGCAATTTGCGACTTTTTCCCGACACGTACCCACATTTCTTTCGACTGCAACCTCAAATTTCATTCCGGAGACTCCGGCCCCGGACCGATCGAAAGAGGAAAGACAAACGAAAAACTTTGTCGTTTCACTTTTTCGAGATCGCCGTTATTTGCCGAGATATGAATTTTTCAAAAAGGCCGTTTTCGGTACTATTCCGGATTTTTTTGCTTCGGAGTCCGGAGGATTTTTTCGACCAAATTTTCAGGACAGCTAGACACGACCTTCCTACAAGTTCACCTAAAATTTCATCGAAAAATATCCATTGGCTGCAGAGATATTAATTTTTTCCTAGGTCGATGTTCGCGTGTAAATTTCATTAAAAATGGGCCGAATTCTGGCGAATTTCCCAAACATGCACCTCAACTCTGTCTCATAGCTCGAAGGTCTTTAGAGATGGAGCGGCGCCGTATTTTTTTTCGAAAACTAGAAGAAAAGTTAGTTAGGTGCAAGTGAAAAATTATTTTTGCGATTTTCGGCCCCATAAGCGAGTTATAGCCGTTCAAAGTTTGGCTATTTCTCATTTTCTTCCGACATGCACCCCTTCTTTATTCGATAGCGCCCTCAAATTTCGATCCGGAGACTCCGGACACGGACCAAACGCAAGAGGAAGGACAAACGAAAAAGTCTTTTTTTTATTTTTTGGCCATCTCCGATATTTGCCGAGATTCGAATTTTTTAAAAAGGCCGCTTTCGGTACTATTTCGGATTTATTTGCTCCGGAGTCCGGAGGATTTTTTCGCCCGGATATTCAGGAGAGCTAGAACCATCCTTCCTCTCGGATCCCTGAAAATTTCGTCGAAAAATATTCATCCGCGGCCGAGTTATGAATTTTTTTGCGAATCGTTACGCCACGCTCGCTACGTGCACGTAGTCCGTCCGAATTTACACAACGACATACGTTTTCGAAGACGTATGTCTTCAGGATAAAATTGAGCTTCTTCATTTTCGACGCTACGTGAAAACCGACAGCATATTCGGACTCGGGACGACTCCACGATTCTCAAACCGTTTTCGGTTTTTCGATCGGACGTTTCCTTCTCTTCTCGATTTTAAGCGTCAAATTTCTTTCAACCAATCACAGAGCCCCATTCCATATCGGCTAAAATAGCCAATTTCGAAGCGATTTTCGTGCGGTTTTCGATGGGAGATCGGTAGAGGGTCTCGCCGAGCGACTTTCTTGACCTTCATACCGGGTGTTCGATTCGCCCGGGACCCCCAAAAAAAATAAAAAGTCGGAAAAAGTCCCCAAACGTCGCGTTTTCTTGCTGCTGACGCCTAGGGAGCCCACAGAAAAATGGAACGGCGGCAAAATTTTTTTCCAAGGGGGTCAAAAAAAAAAAATTGATAGCATGCATCCCCAAAAAAATTTCCTGGGGGTCCGAAAAAAAATTATTTCTAAAAATTCTTTTTTTCGATTTTCGCCCCCCCTTCCAAAAAAAAAAGTTCCAAAAATTTTTTTTTTTCAAAAATCGTCATTTTGACAGCTGTCAAAAAAATTTTTTTTTAATCACTTTATGCATCGGCGAAGAACCCGCCGGGGCAAATTCCTTCAACTTTTTTGACACATCCAAATCAACCCCACCCCCCCTTCGAGCCAACCCCCGCTAGGGGGTTGGCGAGGAGTTCGTTTATGTAAACCTCAAAAAAAAAATTGCAGACCTGAATAGCCCGACCTCTTTTCGAAGTGCCGAAGGCACGAGTATTTCGCTCCTTAGGCGTCGTCAAATATTTTTTCCAAGGGGGTCGGAAAAAAAAATCGAAAGTGAGCGTCCCGAAAATTTTTTCCAAGGGGGTCCAAAAAAAAAATTCGGAAAAATTTTTTTTTCCGATTTTCGCCCCCCCCTCCCATAAAAAAAGTTCCAAAAAATTTTTTTTTTTCAAAAATCGTCATTTTGACAACTGTCAAACAAATTTTTTTTTAATCACTTAATGCATCGGAGAAGAACCCGCCGGGGCAAATTCCTTCAACTTTTTTGACACATCCAAATCAACCCCACCCCCCCTTCGAGCCAACCCCCGCTAGGGGGTTGGCGAGGAGTTCGTTTATGTAAACCTCAAAAAAAAAATTGCAGAATCTGAATAGCCCGACCTCTTTTCGAAGTGCCGAAGGCACGAGTATTTCGCTCCTTAGGCGTCGACAAATATATTTTCCAAGGGGGTCGGAAAGAAAAATTGAAAGTGAGCGTCCCGAAATATTTTTCCAAGGGGGTCCAAAAAAAAAAATTCGGAAAATTTTTTTTTTCGATTTTCAAGCCCCCCCCCCCAAAAAAAAATTCCAAAAATTTTTATTTTTTCGATTTTTACGCGTTAGACGAGCGCCGTGGGCGCGAGGCTTTCGCTCCTTCAACTTTTTCGACTCATCCAAATCCACCCCACCCCCCTTCGAGCCAACCCCCGCCAGGGGGTTGGCGAGGAGTTCGTTTATGTAAACCTCAAAAAAAATTGCAATAAACCGATTAGACGAGTGCCGTAGGCACGAGTTTTTCGCTCCTTGGGCGGCGTCAAATATATTTTCCAAGGGGGGTCGAAAAAAAAATTGGAAGTGAGCGTCCCGAAAAATTTTTCCAAAGGGGTCCAAAAAAAAAATTCGGAAAAAATTTTTTTTTTCCGATTTTCGCCCCCCCTCCAAAAAAAAAGTTCCAAAAAAATTTTTTTTCGATTTATAGGCGTTAGACGAGCGCCGTAGGCGCGAGGCTTGACAGTTATTGACAGCCGCCGGCAGGCCTAGATCGTGCTCTGCACGATCTAGTCCATATATATTAAACGCTGATCAGGCAGACTCGCTCTAATTTCCATAGCAAAGTTGGTACAAACGGTGTACTCAAAGGCTTTCGAGCGGGGGACGAGCGGCGCGCAGCGCCGCTTATTTTACATGTCGTCGTGTCGGGAAAATCTGTTAGGCTATATTTCGTTGCGATCCGTCGAGTCGTAAGAGAGTTATTAACGTTTCCATACCTCCGCGTCGAAGGGTTTTGAAAATCGGCGAAATTAGAAAGAGCTCGAAGACTAATGGCCGCCGCCGGAAGTCGACGAAATTTTAACCCAACTTTAAATTTTTCGTTTTCCCTCGAAAATGTCACTTTTCTTACGCTCCTCCCGACTCGAAAACGGCAGCGCGACCCGCGCATTCACGATGTAGTGTTAAGTTAGACCCTCGGGCTTAGGTTTCGTGAAAGAAACGAGGTCCGAAAGCTCTTTTTAATTCGGAATAGTATTTGAAAATTTCGTGTTTTTTGGGTCGGCTAAGATTGCAAAACACGCTGCCCTTCCGCGGCTTATAACTCGGCCGTCTTTAGAGTTGGAACGGCGCCGTATTTTTTTTTTTGAAAACTACATGAAATTTCCAAAAACCCCTGTCTCGATTTATTTTTTCGATTTTCGGCTCCCTAAGCGAGCTACGGCCGTTCAAAGATTGGCAATTTGCGACTTTTTCCCGACACGTACTCCCATTTCTTTCGACTGCAGTCTCAAATTTCGTTCCGGAGACTCCGGCCCCGGACCGATCGAAAGAGGAAAGACAAACGAAAAACTTTGTCGTTTCACTTTTTCGAGATCGCTGTTATTTGCCGAGATGCGAATTTTTCAAAAAGGGCCGTTTTCGGTACTTATTCTGGATTTTTTTGCTCCGGAGTCCGGAGGATTTTTTCGACCGAATTTTCAGGACAGCTAGACGCGACCTTCCTACAAGTTCACCTAAAATTTCGTCAAAAAATATCCATCGGCTGCAGAGATATTACTTTTTTCCTAGGTCGATGTTCACGTGTAAATTTCATTAAAAATGGGCCGAATTCTGGCGAACTTCCCAAACATGCACCACAACTCTGCCTCACAGCTCGAAGGTCTTTAGAGATGGAGCGGCGCCGTATTTTTTTTCGGAAACTAGAAGAAAAGTTAGTTAGGTGCATGTGGAAAATTATTTTTGCGATTTTCGGCTCCATAAGCGAGATATAGCCGTTCAAAGTTTGGCTATTTCTCATTTTCTTCCGACATGCGCCCCTTATTTATTCGATAAGCGCCCTCAAATTTCGATCCGGGGACTCCGGACCCGGACCAAACGCAAGAGGAAGGGACGAATGAAAAAGTCTTTTTTTTATTTTTTGGCCATCTCCGATATTTGCCGAGATATGAATTTTTTAAAAAGGTCGATTTTTGGAAAAAAAATCGAAAGTGAGCGTCCCGAAAATTTTTTCAAGGGGGTCCAAAAAAAAAAATTCGGAAATTTTTTCGGAAATTTTTTTTTTTTTTTATTTTCCGCCCCCCCTCCCCCAAAAAAAAAGTTCCAAAAAATTTTTTTTTTCGATTATAAGCGTTAGACGAACGCCGTAGGCGCGAGGCTTTCGCTCCTTCAACTTTTTTGACACATCCAAATCACCCCACCCCCCCTTCGAGCCAACCCCGCTAGGGGGTTGGCGAGGAGTTCGTTTATGTAAACCTCAAAAAAAAATTGCAGACCCTGAATAGCCCGACCTCTTTCGAAGTGCCGAAGGCACGAGTATTTCGCTCCTTAGGCGTCGACAAATATTTTTTCCTAGGGGGTCGGAGAAAATAATCGAAAGTGAGCGTCCCGAAATATTTTTCCAAGGGGGTCCAAAAAAAAAAAAATCGGAAATTTTTTTTTTTTCGATTTCAACCCCCCTCCCCCAAAAAAAATTCCAAAAATTTTTTTTTTCGATTTTTTCGCGTTAGACGAGCGCCGTAGGCGCGAGGCTTTCGCTCCTTCAACTTTTTTGACACATCCAAATCAACCCCCGCTAGGGGGTTGGCGAGGAGTTCGTTTATGTAAACCTCAAAAAAAAATTGCAATAAACCGATTAGACGAGTGCCGTAGGCACGAGTTTTTCGCTCCTTGGGCGGCGTCAAATATTTTTTCCAAGGGGGGTCGAAAAAAAAAAATTGAAGTGAGCGTCCCGAAAAATTTTTCCAAAGGGGGTCCAAAAAAAAAATTCGGGAAAAATTTTTTTTTTTCGATTTTTGCCCCCCCTCCCAAAAAAAAAGTTTCAAACATTTTTTTTTCGATTTTTACGCCTTAGACGAGCGCCGTAGGCGCGAGGCTTTCGCTCCTTCAACTTTTTCGACTCATCCAAATCCACCCCACCCCCCCTTCGAGCCAACCCCCGCTAGGGGGTTGGCGAGAAGTTAGTTTATGTAAACCTCAAAAAAAAAATAGCAGACCCCTAAAAAACAAAACCACAAGTCCGATTTTCAACTAGAAACCCCGAGATAAAAATCCACCCTACCCGACAATCGAGCCAACCCCCGCTAGGGGGTTGGCGAGGAGTTATTGACAGCCGCCGGCAGGCCTAGATCGTGCTCTGCACGATCTAGTCTATATATATTAAACGCTGATAAGGCAGACTCACTCTAATTTCTTGCAGAATTTTATGTACCTTGCCATACTAAAGGCTTTCTTCCGAGGCGATATCGGCGCGCAGCGCCGCTTTTTTTAGGCGCGTTCGTGTCGGGAAAATCCCAACGTCGTATTTTCGTGACGATCCGTTGAGTCGTAAGAAAGTTATTAACCGTTTCGTACCCCCGTGTCGAAGGGTTTTGAAAATCAGCGAAATTAGAAAGAGCTCGAAGACTAATGGCCGCCGCCGGAAGTCGGCCATATTTTAACCCAACTTTAAATTTTCGTTTCCCTCGAAAATGTCACTTTTCTTACGCTCCTCCCGACTCGAAAACGGCAGCGCGACCCGCGCATTCACGATGTAGTGTTAAGTTAGACCCTCGGGCTTAGGTTTCGTGAAAGAAACGAGGTCCGAAAGCTCTTTTAATTTGGAAATAGTATTTGAAAATTTCGTGTTTTTTTGGTCGGCTAAGATCGCAAAACACGCTGCCCTTCCGCGGCTTATAACTCGGCCGTCTTTAGAGATAGAACGGCGCCGTATTTTTTTTTGAAAACTACATGAAATTTCCAAAAACCCCTGTCTCGATTTATTTTTTCGATTTTCGGCTCCCTAAGCGAGCTACGGCCGTTCAAAAGATTGGCAATTTGCGACTTTTTCCCGACACGTACCCCTATTTGTTTTCGACTTGCACCGCCAAATTTCGTTCCGGAGACTCCGGCCCCGGACCGATCGAAAGAGGAAAGACAGACGAAAAACTTTGTACGTTTTACTTTTTCGAGATCGCCGTTATTTGTCGAGATGCGAATTTTTAAAAAGGGCCGTTTTCGATACTATTCCGGATTTTTTGCTCCCGGAGTCCGGAGGATTTTTTCGACCAAATTTTCAGGACAGCTAGACGCGACCTTCCTACAAGTTCACCTAAAATTTCGTCAAAAAATATCCATCGGCTGCAGAGATATTAATTTTTCCCTAGGTCGATGTTCGCGTGTAAATTTCATTAAAAATGGGCCAAATGTTGGCGAATTTCCCAAACATGCACCTCAACTCTGCCTCATAGCTCGAAGGTCTTTAGAGATGGAGCGGCGCCGTATTTTTTTTCGAAAACTAGAAGAAAAGTTGGTTAGGTGCAAGTGGAAAATTATTTTTGCGATTTCGGCCCCATAAGCGAGATATAGCCGTTCAAAGTTTGGCTATTTCGACTTTTTCCCGACACGTACCCGTCCTCTGTCCGATAGCGCCCTCAAATTTCGATCCGGGGACTCCGGACCCGGACCAAACGCAAGAGGAAGGACGAACGAAAAAGTCGTTTTTTTTATTTTTTGGCCATCTCCGATATTTGCCGAGATATAAATTTTTTAAAAAGGTCGATTTTTGGAAAAAAAATCGAAAGTGAGCGTCCCGAAAATTTTTCCTAAGGGGGTCAAAAAAAAAATTCGGAAATTTTTTTTTTTTTCGATTTTTGCTCCCCCCCCCCCCAAAAAAAAGTTCCAAAAATTTTTTTTTTTTTCGATTTATAAGCGTTAGACGAACGCCGTAGGCGCGAGGCTTTCGCTCCTTCAACTTTTTTGACACATCCAAATCAACCCCACCCCCCCTTCGAGCCAACCCCCCCGCTAGGGGGTTGGCGAGGAGTTCGTTTATGTAAACCTCAAAAAAAAAAATTGCAGACCCTGAATAGCCCGACCCTCTTTCAAAGTGCCGAAGGCACGAGTATTTCCGCTCCTTAGGCGTCGTCAAATATTTTTCCAAGGGGGTCGGAAAAAAAAAAATCTGAAAGTGAGCGTCCCGAAAATTTTTCCCAAGGGGTCCAAAAAAAAAATTCGGAATTTTTTTTTTTTTTTCGATTTTCGCCCCCCCCTCCCCCAAAAAAAAAAAGTTCCAAAAATTTTTTTTTTTCGATTTATAAGCGTTAGATGAACGCCGTAGGCGCGAGGCTTTCGCTCCTTCAACTTTTTTTGACACATCCAAATCAACCCCACCCCCCCCTTCGAGCCAACCCCCGCTAGGGGGTTGGCGAGGAGTTCGTTTATGTAAACCTCAAAAAAAAAATTGCAGACCCTGAATAGCCCCGACCTCTTTTCGAAGTGCCGAAGGCACGAGTATTTCGCTCCTAGACGTCGTCAAATATTTTTCCAAAGGGGGGTCGGAAAAAAAAAAATCGAAAGTGAGCGTCCCGAAAATTTTTTCCAAGGGGGGGTGTCCAAAAAAAAAAATTCGGAAATTTTTTTTTTTTTCGATTTTCGCCCCCCTCCCCTAAAAAAAAAAGTTCCAAGTTTCGATTTATAAGCGTCAGACGAACGCCGTAGGCGCGAGGCTTTCGCTCCTTCAACTTTTTTGACACATCCAAATCAACCCCACCCCCCCTTCGAGCCAACCCCCGCTAGGGGGTTGGCGAGGAGTTCGTTTATGTAAACCTCAAAAAAAAATTGCAATAAACCGATTAGACGAGTGCCGTAGGCACGAGTTTTTCGCTCCTTGGGCGGCGTCAAATATTTTTTCCAAGGGGGGTCGAAAAAAAAAAATTGGAAATGAGCGTCCCGAAAAATTTTTCCAAAGGGGGTCCAAAAAAAAATTCGGAAAATTTTTTTTTTTTTCGATTTTTGCCCCCCTCCCAAAAAAAAAGTTTCAAAAATTTTTTTTTCGATTTTTACGCCTTAGACGAGCGCCGTAGGCGCGAGGCTTTCGCTCCTTCAACTTTTTCGACTCATCCAAATCCACCCCACTCCCCCTTCGAGCCAACCCCCGCTAGGGGGTTGGCGAGAAGTTAGTTTATGTAAACCTCAAAAAAAAAAATAGCAGACCCCTAAAAAACAAAACCACAAGTCCCGGATTTTCAACTAGAAACCCCGAGATAAAAATCCACCGTACCCGACAATCGAGCCAACCCCCGCTAGGGGGTTGGCGAGGAGTTATTGACAGCCGCCGGCAGGCCTAGATCGTGCTCTGCACGATCTAGTCCATATATATTAAACGCTGATCAGGCAGACTCGCTCTAATTTCTTGCAGAATTTTATGTACCTTGCCATACTAAAGGCTTTTTTCCGAGGCGATATCGGCGCGCAGCGCCTCTTTTTTTAGGCGCGTTCGTGTCGGGAAAATCCCAACGTCGTATTTTCGTGACGATCCGTTGAGTCGTAAGAAAGTTATTAACCGTTTCGTACCCCCGTGTCGAAGGGTTTTGAAAATCAGCGAAATTAGAAAGAGCTCGAAGACTAATGGCCGCCGCCGGAAGTCGGCCATATTTTAACCCAACTTTAAATTTTTCGTTTTCCCTCGAAAATGTCACTTTTCTTACGCTCCTCCCGACTCGAAAACGGCAGCGCGACCCGCGCATTCACGATGTAGTGTCAAGTTAGACCCTCGGGCTTAGGTTTCGTGAAAGAAACGGGGTCCGAAAGCTCTTTTTAATTTGGAAATAGTATTTGAAAATTTCGTGTTTTTTTGGTCGGCTAAGATCGCAAAACACGCTGCCCTTCCGCGGCTTATAACTCGGCCGTCTTTAGAGATAGAACGGCGCCGTATTTTTTTTTGAAAACTACATGAAATTTCCAAAAACCCCTGTCTCGATTTATTTTTTCGATTTTCGGCTCCCTAAGCGAGCTACGGCCGTTCAAAGATTGGCAATTTGCGACTTTTTCCCGACACGTACCCCTATTTGTTTCGACTGCACCGCCAAATTTCGTTCCGGAGACTCCGGCCCCGGACCGATCGAAAGAGGAAAGACAGACGAAAAACTTTGTCGTTTTACTTTTTCGAGATCGCCGTTATTTGTCGAGATGCGAATTTTTTAAAAAGGCCGTTTTCGATACTATTCCGGATTTTTTTGCTCCGGAGTCCGGAGGATTTCTTCGACCAAATTTTCAGGACAGCTAGACGCGACCTTCCTACAAGTTCACCTAAAATTTCGTCAAAAAATATCCATCGGCCGCAGAGATATTAATTTTTCCCTAGGTCGATGTTCGCGTGTAAATTTCATTAAAAATGGGCCAAATGTTGGCGAATTTCCCAAACATGCACCTCAACTCTGCCTCATAGCTCGAAGGTCTTTAGAGATGGAGCGGCGCCGTATTTTTTTTCGAAAACTAGAAGAAAAGTTGGTTAGGTGCAAGTGGAAAATTATTTTTGCGATTTTCGGCCCCATAAGCGAGATATAGCCGTTCAAAGTTTGGCTATTTTCGACTTTTTCCCGACACGTACCCCGTCTCTGTCCGATAGCGCCCTCAAATTTCGATCCGGGGACTCCGGACCCGGACCAAACGCAAGAGGAAGGACGAACGAAAAAGTCGTTTTTTTATTTTTTGGCCATCTCCGATATTTGCCGAGATATAAATTTTTTAAAAAGGTCGATTTTTGGAAAAAAAATCGAAAGTGAGCGTCCCGAAAATTTTTCCGAAGGGGGTCAAAAAAAAAAATTCGGAAAATTTTTTTTTTTTCGATTTTTGCTCCCCCCCCCCCCCAAAAAAAAAGTTCCAAAAATTTTTTTTTTTTTCGATTTATAAGCGTTAGACGAACGCCGTAGGCGCGAGGCTTTCGCTCCTTCAACTTTTTTGACACATCCAAATCAACCCCACCCCCCCTTCGAGCCAACCCCCGCTAGGGGGTTGGCGAGGAGTTCGTTTATGTAAACCTCAAAAAAAAAAATTGCAGACCCTGAATAGCCCGACCTCTTTTCAAAGTGCCGAAGGCACGAGTATTTCGCTCCTTAGGCGTCGTCAAATATTTTTCCAAGGGGGTCGGAAAAAAAAATCGAAAGTGAGCGTCCCGAAAATTTTTCCCAAGGGGTCCAAAAAAAAAATTCGGAAATTTTTTTTTTTTTTCGATTTTCGCCCCCCCTCCCCCAAAAAAAAAAGTTCCAAAAAATTTTTTTTTTTCGATTTATAAGCGTTAGACGAACGCCGTAGGCGCGAGGCTTTCGCTCCTTCAACTTTTTTTGACACATCCAAATCAACCCCACCCCCCCTTCGAGCCAACCCCCGCTAGGGGGTTGGCGAGGAGTTCGTTTATGTAAACCTCAAAAAAAAAATTGCAGACCCTGAATAGCCCGACCTCTTTTCGAAGTGCCGAAGGCACGAGTATTTCGCTCCTTAGACGTCGTCAAATATTTTTCCAAGGGGGTCGGAAAAAAAAATCGAAAGTGAGCGTCCCGAAAATTTTTTCCAAGGGGGGGTCCAAAAAAAAAAATTCGTAAATTTTTTTTTTTTTCGATTTTCGCCCCCCTCCCCCAAAAAAAAAAGTTCCAAATTTCGATTTATAAGCGTCAGACGAACGCCGTAGGCGCGAGGCTTTCGCTCCTTCAACTTTTTTGACACATCCAAATCAACCCCATCCCCCCTTCGAGCCAACCCCCGCTAGGGGGTTGGCGAGGAGTTCGTTTATGTAAACCTCAAAAAAAAAAATTGCAGACCCTGAATAGCCCGACCTCTTTTCGAAGTGCCGAAGGCACGAGTATTTCGCTCCTTAGGCGTCGACAAATATTTTTTCCTAGGGGGTCGGAGAAAATAATCGAAAGTGAGCGTCCCGAAATATTTTTCCAAGGGGGTCCAAAAAAAAAATTCGGAAAATTTTTTTTTTCGCGTTAGACGAGCGCCGTAGGCGTGAGGCTTTCGCTCCTTCAACTTTTTCGACTCATCCGAATCCACCCCACCCCCACCTCAAAATCCACCCCAACCCCACCTCAAAAAAAAAATAGCAGACCCCTAAAAAACAAAACCACAAGTCCCGGATTTTCAACTAAAAACCCCGAGATAAAAATCCACCCCATCCGACAATCGAGCCAACCCCCGCTAGGGGGTTGGCGAGGAGTTATTGACAGCCGCCGGCAGGCCTAGATCGTGCTCTGCACGATCTAGTCCATATATATTAAACGCTGATAAGGCAGACTCGCTCTAATTTCAGAGAGAATTTTATGTACTTTGCGGCGCCAAAGGCTTTTTTCCGAGGCAATATCGGCGCGCAGCGCCGCTTTTTATAGGCGTGTTCGTGTCGGGAAAATCCCAACGTCGTATTTTCGTGACGATCCGTCGAGTCGTAAGAGAGTTATTAACGTTTCAATACCCCCGTGTCGAAGGGTTTTGAAAATCAGCGAAATTAGAAAGAGCTCGAAGACTAATGGCCGCCGCCGGAAGTCAGCCATATTTTAACCCAACTTTAAATTTTTCGTTTTCCCTCGAAAATGTCACTTTTCTTACGCTCCTCCCGACTCGAAAACGGCAGCGCGACCCGTGCATTCACGATGTAGTGTTAAGTTAGACCCTTGGGCTTAGGTTTCGTGAAAGAAACGGGGTCCGAAAGCTCTTTTTAATTTGGAAATAGTATTTGAAAATTTCGTGTTTTTTGGGTCGGCTAAGATTGCAAAACACGCTGCCCTTCCGCGGCTTATAACTCGGCCGTCTTTAGAGATAGAACGGCGCCGTATTTTTTTTTGAAAACTACATGAAATTTACAAAAACCCCTGTCTCGATTTATTTTTTCGATTTTCGGCTCCCTAAGCGAGCTACGGCCGTTCAAAGATTGGCAATTTGCGACTTTTTCCCGACACGTACCCCCATTTCTTTCGACTGCACTCTCAAATTTCGTTCCGGAGACTCCGGCCCCGGACCGATCGAAAGAGGAAAGACAAACGAAAAACTTTGTCGTTTCACTTTTTCGAGATCGCCGTTATTTGCCGAGATGCGAATTTTTCAAAAAGGCCGTTTTCGGTACTATTCCGGATTTTTTTGCTCCGGAGTCCGGAGGATTTTTTCGACCGAATTTTCAGGACGGCTAGACACGACCTTCCTACAAGTTCACCTAAAATTTCGTCGAAAAATATCCATCGGCTGCAGAGATATTAATTTTTTCCTAGGTCGATGTTCGCGTGTAAATTTCATTAAAAATGGGCCAAATTCTTGCGAATTTCCCAAACATGCACCTCAACTCTGCCTCACAGCTCGAAGGTCTTTAGAGATGGAGCGGCGCCGTATTTTTTTTCGAAAACTAGAAGAAAAGTTGGTTAGGTGCAAGTGGAAAATTATTTTTGCGATTTTCGGCCCCATAAGCGAGATATAGCCGTTCAAAGTTTGGCTATTTTCGACTTTTTCCCGACACGTACCCCGTCTCTGTCCGATAGCGCCCTCAAATTTCGATCCGGGGACTCCGGACCCGGACCAAACGCAAGAGGAAGGACGAACGAAAAAGTCGTTTTTTTATTTTTTGGCCATCTCCGATATTTGCCGAGATATGAATTTTTTAAAAAGGTCGATTTTTGGAAAAAAAATCGAAAGTGAGCGTCCCGAAAATTTTTTCCAAGGGGGTCCAAAAAAAAAATTCGGAATTTTTTTTTTTTTTTGATTTTCGCCCCCCCCTCCCCCAAAAAAAAAAGTTCCAAAAAAATTTTTTTTTTCGATTTATAAGCGTTAGACGAGCGCCGTAGGCGCGAGGCTTTTGCTCCTTCAACTTTTTTTGACACATCCAAATCAACCCCACCCCCCCTTCGAGCCAACCCCCGCTAGGGGGTTGGCGAGGAGTTCGTTTATGTAAACCTCAAAAAAAAAAAATTGCAGACCCTGAATAGCCCGACCTCTTTTCGAAGTGCCGAAGGCACGAGTATTTCGCTCCTTAGGCGTCGTCAAATATTTTTCCAAGGGGGTCGGAAAAAAAAATCGAAAGTGAGCGTCCCGAAAATTTTTTCCAAGGGGTCCAAAAAAAAAATTCGGAAATTTTTTTTTTTTTTCGATTTTCGCCCCCCTCCCCCAAAAAAGAAAGTTCCAAAAAAAATTTTTTTTTTCGATTTATAAGCGTTAGACGAACGCCGTAGGCGCGAGGCTTTCGCTCCTTCAACTTTTTTTGACACATCCAAATCAACCCCACCCCCCCTTCGAGCCAACCCCCGCTGGGGGTTGGCGAGGAGTTCGTTTATGTAAACCTCAAAAAAAAAATTGCAGACCCTGAATAGCCCGACCTCTTTTCGAAGTGCCGAAGGCACGAGTATTTCGCTCCTTAGGCGTCGACAAATATTTTTTCCTAGGGGGTCGGAGAAAATAAATTCGGAAAATTTTTTTTTTTCGATTTTTTCGCGTTAGACGAGCGCCGTAGGCGCGAGGCTTTCGCTCCTTCAACTTTTTCGACTCATCCGAATCCACCCCACCCCCCCTTCGAGCCAACCCCCGCCAGGGGGTTGGCGAGGAGTTCGTTTATGTAAACCTCAAAAAAAAAATAGCAGACCCCTAAAAAACAAAACCACAAGTCCCGGATTTTCAACTAAAAACCCCGAGATAAAAATCCACCCCACCCGACAATCGAGCCAACCCCCGCTAGGGGGTTGGCGAGGAGTTATTGACAGCCGCCGGCAGGCCTAGATCGTGCTCTGCACGATCTAGTTACTATCTATTAAAATCTGACAGCCCTTCCTCACTCTAATTCGGCGCCGATTTTTCACACATTCTGCGGCGCTAAAGGCTTTTTTTTTAACCAGTTTGGCCGTGCAGCGCCGTGCGTTATGGACGTTTTCGTGTCGGGACCATCGAATAGCGGACTTTCGTGGCGATCCGCCAAGTATTTTAGAAGTTATTGGCGTTTCGATAGCACCGTGTCGAAGAGGTTTGTAAAATTTGAGAAATTAGAAAGAGATACGACACGCGAGAAATTTGAAAAAAAATGGCCGACGTTTTCTGAACGATAGACGTCAAAATAGGGCCTTTTAGTTCGCTCCTACTGAGTCTAAAACCGGCGGGAGGCCGCGCGATTCGCGATGTAGTTTTAAGTTGCATCCTCTAACTCGGTTTTCGCGCAAAAACGGCGGTCCGGCGGCGATCTTTCGTTTGGAAATAACGTTTGAAGTGTTCGTGTTTCCGCAATTTTTTCGAATTTCCAAAACATGTCCCCCTTCCGAGCTTATTAACTCGCGACTCCTTTGAGACGGACCAGCGGCGTATTTTTTTTTGAAAACTAGATGAAATTTAGAAAATCGCTGTCGAAAATCGTTTTCCTCGATTTTGCCTCCCAAGAAAGTTATGATTTTTTGAAAAGCGGCGTTTTTGTCGGATTTCGACGATTCTTCCGACACCTACCCATTAGATACGCGTCACAGCCATTCCCTTTGGATATAGAGGATCGCGCCACGCACGACGGCCAAGAAGAAGGACAAATGAACAACTCCTTTTTTTCTTTTTCGTCCATCTGAGATATTACCCGAGATACGAATATTTAAAAAAGGTCGATTTTGCAGAAAAACGCTACTTTTCCCCAGGCTCTAACTTCTTTAACCGGAGGATTTTTTCGACCGGACTTTCGGGAAAGCTAGATCCATCCTACCTCTTGGGTCCCTGAAAATTTCGTTCCTTAATCTCCACCGGCGGCCTAGCGGTGGATATTTTAAATTACCAAGACACGCCGAAAATTCGCCGGTGACGTCACCAAACATGAACACCCTTATTAAATACCCATGCCGAAAGTCGCATACATTTTTCGTATTCTGCCCTCATAAGCAAGAGTGGCGCATCTAATTACAGAGTATTGAGAAAACAGCGATTTACTTTATAGTATTTGATGCTTATGGTACGTATTGGAAATTAACCATTTGGGTTTACACAAAATGCTTTTGGTTAATAATAATGAAATCACAAGAATATTTTTAACAAAAATCTAATGCAAACAAAAATACAAGAAAAGAAAACAGGTACATGCTGCACTTTTACTATGAAACAGGAGCAATGTTTGTTGGTATAATACAAAAGCAAAATGCGGCATCTGCAAAAGATAAAAACAACTTTAAACCGGATACAACTAAATAACACGAATTGTTTAACGAAACGGCGAAGGCAATGAAAATACGATAGACCCCTTTTCCCTGAACCTTATTTCCTTTCATGTAACAATTCTGTCGGACTGTACGCATGTTTCCCGAAATCTTTAAACTGGATCCAACTAAATAACCCGAATCATCGCTTAACTTAACAGACAAGCCAGTGAAAATACACGAAACGTCTCTTTTTTCATGACCTTATAACTTTTCAAGTGGCATCTCTGTTGGACCCTACATCTTTCCCGAAACTCCTCCACCGAATCCAACTAAATTACCCGAATCCCTTAACTAATCGATGACTCCTACGAAAATACGCGAAACGCCTCTTTCCCGATGCTCTTCCCACTTTTCAAGTAGCATCTCTGTTGAACTCACACCTTTCCCGAGACTCTTAGACCGGATCCAACTAATTTACCCAAATCACTTAACTAATCGAAGACGCCTACGAAAATACACGAAACGCCTCTTTCTTGATGATCTTCCCACTTTTCAAGTAGCATCTCTGTCGGACTCTACATCTTTCCCGAGATTCTTCCACCGAATCCAACTAAATTGCCCAAATCCCTTAACTAATCGAATATGCCTACGAAAATACGCGAAACGCCTTATTTCTCATTACCTTATCAAGTGGCTTCTCTATAGACTCCTACTTCTTTCCCGAGAAAATTAGACCGGATCCAACTAATTTACTCAAATGACTTAACTAATCGAAAACGCCTACAAAAATACATAAAACGCCTCATTTCTGATAATCTCACTTTTCAGGTAGCATCTCTGTCGGGCTCTACATCTTTCCCGAGACTTCCACAGAATCCAACTAAATTACCCGAAAGTCTTAACTAATCGAAGACTAATACGAAAATACACGAAACGCCTCTTTCCTGATGACCTTCCCACTATTCAAGTAGCATCTCTGTTGAACTCTACATCTTTCCCCAGACTCTTCCACCGAATTCAAATAAATTACCCTAATCCCTTAACCAATCGAAGACTAATACGCAAATACACGAAATACCTCATTTCTCATTACCTTCCCATTTTTGAAGTAACATCTCTATCATACTCTACATCTTTCCCGAGACTCTTCCACCGAACCCAATTAAATTGCCCGAATCCCATAACTAATCGAAGGTGCCTACGAAAATACGCGAAACGCCTCATTTCCGATGATCCTTTCACTTTTTAGGTAGCATCTCTGTCGGACTCTACATGTTTCCCGAGACTCTTCTACCGAATCCAACTAAATTACCCGAATCCCTTAACTAATCCAAGATGCCCACGAAAATACACAAAACGTCTCTTTTTTCATGACCTTATTCACTTTTCAAGTGGCATCTCTGTTGGACCCTACATCTTTCCCGAAACACTTCCACCGAATCCAACTAAATTACCCGCATCCCTTAACTAATCGATGACTCCTACGAAAATACGCGAAACGCCTCTTTCCTAATGCCCTTCCCACTTTTCAAGTAGCATCTCTGTAAGACTCTACTTCTTTCCCGAGACTCTTAGACTGAATCCAACTAATTTATCCGAATCACTTAACTAATCGAAGACGCCTACGAAAATACGCAAAACGCCTCTTTCCCGATGCCCTTCCCACTTTTCAAATAGCATCTCTGTTGAACTCCTCCTCTTTCCCGAGACTCTTAGACCGGATCCAACTAATTTACAGAAATCACTTAACTAATCGAAGACGCCTACGAGAATACACGAAACGCCTCTTTCTTGATGATCTTCCCACTTTTCAAGTAGCATCTCTGTCGGACTCTACTTCTTTCCCGAGATTCTTCGACCGAATCCCACTAAATTACCCTAATCCCTTAACTAATCGAATATGCCTACGAAAATATGCGAAACGCCTCATTTCTCATTACCTTATCACTTTTCAAGTGGCTTCTCTATAGACCTCTACTTCTTTCCCGAGACTCTTAGACCGGATTCAACTAATTTATCCAAATCACTTAACTAATCGAAAACGCCTACAAAAATACGCAAAACGCCTCATTTCTGATGATCTCACTTTTCAGGTAGCATCTCTGTCGGGCTCTAGATCTTTCCCGAATCTTCCGCCGAATCCAACTAAATTACCCGAATGTCTTAACTAATCGAAGACTAATACGAAAATACGCGAAACGCCTCATTTCTAATTACCTTCCCACTTTTCAGGTAGCATCTCTGTCAGACTCTACGTCTTTCCCTTCCCGAGACTCTTCCACCGAATCCAGCTAAATTACCCGAATCTCTTAACAAATCGAAGACTAATACGAAAATACACGACACGCCTCTTTCCTGATGACCTTCCCATTGTTCAAGTAGCATCTCTGCTGAACTCTACATCTTTCCCTAGACTCTTCCACCGAATTCAAATAAATTACCCTTAACTAATCGAAGACTAATACGAAAATACGCGAAATGCCTCATTTATCATTACCTTACCACTTTTCAAGTAACAACTCTATCATACTCTACATGTTTCCCGAGACTCTTCCATCGAATCCAACTAAATTACCCGAATCCCTTAACTAATCGAAGATGACTACGAAAATACGCGAAACGCTTCATTTCCAATGACCCTCTCACTCTTTAGGTAGCATCTCTGTCGGACTCTACATGTTTCCCGAGACTCTTCCACCGTATCCAACTAACTAAATTACCCGAATCCCTTAACTAACTCTTGGACCGGATCCAACTAATTTACCCAAATCACTTAACTAATCGAAAACGCCTACAAAAATACGCAAAACGCCTCATTTCCGATGATCTCACTTTTCAAGTAACATCTCTGTCGGGCCCTACATCTTTCCCGAGACTTCCACCGAATCCAACCAAATTACCCGAATCCCTTCACTAATGGAAGACTAATACGAAAATACGCGAAACGCCTCTTGGCCTGATGACCTTCCCACTATTCAAGTAGCATCTCTGTTGAACTCTACATCTTTCCCCAGACTCTTCCACCGAATTCAACTAAATTACCCTAATCCCTTAACTAATCGAAAACTTATACGAAAATACGCGAAATGCCTCATTTCTCATTACCTTCCCACTCTTGAAGTAACATCTCTATCATACTCTACATCTTTCCCGAGACTCTTCCACCGAATCCAACTAAATTACCCGAATCCCTTAACTAATCGAAGATGCCTACGAAAATCCGCGAAACGCCTCATTTCCTGATTCCCTCTTACTTTTTAAGAAGCATCTCTGTCGGACTCTACATCTTTCCCGAAACTCTTCGACCGAATCCAACTAAATTGCCCGAATCCCTTAACTAATCAAATACGCCTACGAAAATACGCGACACACCTCATTTCTGAAGACCGTCTCACTTTTCAAGTAGCATCTCTGTCGGACTCTGCAGCTTTCCCGAGACTCTTAAACCGAATCCAACTAAATTACACGGATCCCTTAACTAATCGGAGACTCCTACGAAAATAAACGAAACGCCTCTTTCCTGATGCCCTCTCACTTTTTAAGTAGCATCTCTGTCGGACTCTACATCTTTCCCGAGATTCTTCCACCGAATCCAACTAAATTGCCCGAATCCCATAACTAATCGAAGATGCCTACTAAAATACGCGAGACGTCTCTTTCCTGATGCACTCTCACTTTTTAAGTAGCACCTCTATCGGACTCTACATCTTTCCCGAGACTCTCCGACCGAATCCAACTAAATTGCCCGAATCACTTTAATCGAAAACGCCTACGAAAATACGCGAGACGTCTCTTTCCTGATGCCCTCTCACTTTTTAAGTCGCACCTCTATCGGACTCTACATCTTTCCCGGGACTCTTCGACCGAATCCAAATAAATTGCCTGAATCCCTTAACTAATCGGAAACACCAACGAAAATACGCGACACCCCTCATTTCTGAAGACCCTCTCACTTTTCAAGTAGCATCTCTGTCGGACTCTGCAGCTTCCCGAGACTCTTAGACTCAATCCAACTAAATTTTCCGGATCCCTTAACTAATCGAAGACGCCTACGAAAATACGCGAGACACCTCATTTCCGATGACCCTCTCACTTTTCAAGTAGCATCTCCGTCGGACTCTACATCATTCACGAGGCTCTTCCACTGAATCCAACTAAATTACCCGATCCCTTAACTAATCGGAGACTCCTACGAAAACACACGAGACGCCTCTTTTCTGATAACCCTCTCACTCTTCAAGTAGCATCTCTGTCGGACTCTACATCTTTCCCGAGACTCTTCGACCGAATCCAAATAAATTGCCCGAATCCCTTAACTAATCGGAAACACCTACGAAAATACGCGACACCCCTCATTTCTGAAGACCCTCTCACTTTTCAAGTAGCATCTCTGTCGGACTCTGCAGCTTTCCCGAGGCTCTTCCACCTAATCCAACTAAATTACCCGGATCCCATAACTAATCGAAGACGCCAACGAAAATACGCAAAACGCCTCATTTCCGATGACCGTCTTACTTTTCAAGTAGCATCTCTGTCGGACTCTACATCTTTTCCTAGACTCTTCGGCCGAATCCAACTAAATTGCCCGAATCCCTTAACTAATCGAAGACTCCTACGAAAATACACGAGACGCCTCTTTCCTGATGCCCTCTCACTTTTTAGGTAACATCTCTGTCGGACTCTACATCTTTCCCGAGACTCTTCCACCGAATCCAACTAAATTGCCCAAATCCCATAACTAATCGAGGATGACTACGAAAATACGCGAAACGCCTCATTTCCTGATTCCCTCTTACTTTTTAAGGAGCATCTCTGTCGGACTCTACATCGTTCCCGAAACTCTTCGACCGAATCCAACTAAATTGCCCGAATCCCTTAACTAATCGAATACGCCTACGAAAATACGCGACACACCTCATTTCTGAAGACCCTCTCACTTTTCAAGTAGCATCTCTGTAGGACTCTGCAGCTTTCCCGAGACTCTTAGACCGAATCCAACTAAATTACACGGATCCCTTAACTAATCTGAGACTCCTACGAAAATAAACGAAACGCCGCTTTCCTGATGCCCTCTCACTTTTTAAGTAGCACCTCTGTCGGACTCTACTTCTTTCCCGAGACTCTCCGACCGAATCCAACTAAATTGCCCGAATCACTTAACTAATCGAAAACGCCTACGAAATATGCGAGACGCCTCTTTTCTGATAACCCTCTCACTCTTCAAGTAGCATCTCTGTCGGACTCTACATCTTTCCCGAGACTCTTCGACCGAATCCAAATAAGTTGCCCGAATCCCTTAACTAATCGGAAACACCTACGAAAATACGCGACACCCCTCATTTCTGAAGACCCTCTCACTTTTCAAGTAGCATCTCTGTCGGACTCTGCAGCTTTCCCGAGATTCTTAGACTGAATCCAACTAAATTATCCGGATCCTTAACTAATCGAAGACGCCTACGAAAATACGCGAATCGCCTCTTTCCTGATGCCCTCTCACTTTTTAAGTAACATCTCTGTCGGACTCTACATCTATCCCGAGACTCTTAGACCGAATCCAACTAAATTTCCCGAGTCCCATAACTAATCGAAAATGCCTACGAAAATACGCGAGACGTCTCTTTCCTGATGCCCTCTCACTTTTTAAGTAGCACCTCTGTCGGACTCTACATCTTTCCCGAGACACTCCGACCGAATCCAACTAAATTGCCCGAATCCCTTAACTAATCGAATACGCCTACGAAAATACGCGACACACCTCATTTCTGAAGACCCTCTCACTTTTCAAGTAGCATCTCTGTAGGACTCTGCAGCTTTCCCGAGACTCTTAGACCGAATCCAACTAAATTACACGGATCCCTTAACTAATCTGAGACTCCTACGAAAATAAACGAAACGCCGCTTTCCTGATACCCTCTCACTTTTCAAGTAGCATCTCTGTCGGACTCCACATCTTCCCCGAGACTCTTCGACCGAATCCAACTAAATTTCCCGAATCCCATAACTAATCGAAAATGCCTACGAAAATACGCGAGACGTCTCTTTCCTGATGCCCTCTCACTTTTTAAGTAGCACCTCTGTCGGACTCTACATCTTTCCCGAGACTCTCCGACCGAATCCAACTAAATTTCCCGAATCACTTAACTAATCGAAAACGCCTACGAAATATGCGAGACGTCTCTTTCCTGATGCCCTCTCACTTTGTAAGGCGCACCTCTATCGGACTCTACATCTTTCCCGGGACTCTTCGACCGAATCCAAAAAAATTGCCCGAATCCCTTAACTAATCGGAAACACCTACGAAAATACGCGACACCCCTCATTTCTAAAGACCCTCTCACTTTTCAAGTAGCATCTCTGTCGGACTCTGCAGCTTTCCCGAGACTCTTAGACTCAATCCAACTAAATTATCGGGATCCCTTAACTAATCGAAGACGCCTACGAAAATACGCGAGACACCTCTTTTCCGATGACCCTCTCACTTTTCAAGTAGCATCTCCGTCGGACTCTACATCTTTCACGAGGCTCTTCCACCGAATCCAATTAAATTACCCGGATCCCATAACTAATCGAAGACGCCTACGAAAATACGCGAAACGCCCCATTTCTGATGCCCTTCCCACTTTTCACGTAGCATCTCTGTCGGACTCTACATCTTTCCCGAGGCTCTTCCACCGAATCCAACTAAACTACCCGGATCCCTTAACTAATCGGAGACTCCTACGAAAATACACGAGACGCCTCTTTTCTGATAACCCTCTCACTCTTCAAGTAGCATCTCTGTCGGACTCTACATCTTTCCCGAGACTCTTCGACCGAATCCAAATAAACTGCCCGAATCCCTTACCTAATCGGAAACACCTACGAAAATACGCGACACCCCTCATTTCTGAAGACCCTCTCACTTTTCAAGTAGCATCTCTGTAGGACTCTGCAGCTTTCCCGAGACTCTTAGACCGAATCCAACTAAATTACACGGATCCCTTAACTAATCGGAGACTCCTACGAAAATAAACGAAAGCATCCAACTAAATTTCCCGAATCCCATAACTAATCGAAAATGCCTACGAAAATACGCGAGACGTCTCTTTCCTGATGCCCTCTCACTTTTTAAGTAGCACCTCTGTCGGATTCTACATCTTTCCCGAGACTCTCCGACCGAATCCAAATAAATTGTCCGAATCACTTAACTAATCGAAAACGCCTACGAAATATGTGAGACGCCTCTTTTCTGATAACCCTCTCACTCTTCAAGTAGCATCTCTGTCGGACTCTACATCTTTCCCGAGACTCTTCTACCGAATCCGAATAAGTTGCCCGAATCCCTTAACTAATCGGAAACACCTACGAAAATACGCGACACCCCTCATTTCTGAAGACCCTCTCACTTTTCAAGTAGCATCTCTGTCGGACTCTACACCTTTCCCGGGACTCTTAGACCGAATCCAACTAAATTACCCGGATCCCTTTACTAATCGGAGACTCCCACGAAAATACACGAAACGCCCCTTTCCTGATGCCCTCTCACTTTTTAAGTATCATCTCTGTCCTACTCTACATCTTTCCCGAGACTCTTCCACCGAATCCAACTAAATTGCCCAAATCCCATAACTAATTGAAGATGCCTACGAAAATCCGCGAAACGCCTCATTTCCTGATTCCCTCTTACTTTTGAAGAAGCATCTCTGTCGGACTCTACATCTTTCCCGAAACTCTTCGACCGAATCCAACTAAATTGCCCGAATCCCTTAACTAATCAAATACGCCTACGAAAATACGCGACACACCTCATTTCTGAAGACCGTCTCACTTTTCAAGTAGCATATCTGTCGGACTCTGCAGCTTTCCCGAGACTCTTAAACCGAATCCAACTAAATTACACGGATCCCTTAACTAATCGGAGACTCCTACGAAAATAAACGAAACGCCTCTTTCCTGATGCCCTCTCACTTTTTAAGTAGCATCTCTGTCGGACTCTACATCTTTCCCGAGATTCTTCCACCGAATCCAACTAAATTGCCCGAATCCCATAACTAATCGAAGATGCCTACTAAAATACGCGAGACGTCTCTTTCCTGATGCACTCTCACTTTTTAAGTAGCACCTCTATCGGACTCTACATCTTTCCCGAGACTCTCCGACCGAATCCAACTAAATTGCCCGAATCACTTAACTAATCCGAAACACCTACGAAAATACGCGACACCCCTCATTTCTGAAGACCCTCTCACTTTTCAAGTAGCATCTCTGTCGGACTCTGCAGCTTTCCCGAGACTCTTAGACTCAATCCAACTAAATTATCCGGTTCCCTTAACTAATCGAAGACGCCTACGAAAATACGCGAGACACCTCATTTCCGATGACCCTCTCACTTTTCAAGTAGCATCTCCGTCGGACTCTACATCTTTCACGAGGCTGTTCCACCGAATCCAACTAAATTACCCGGATCCCTTAACTAATCGGAGACTCCTACGAAAATACACGAGACGTCTATTTCCTGATGCCCTCTCACTTTTTAAGTAGCACCTCTGTCGGACTCTACATCTTTCCCGAGACTCTCCGACCGAATCCAACTAAATTGCCCGAATCACTTAACTAATCGAAAACGCCTACGAAAATATGCGAGACGCCTCTTTTCTGATAACCCTCTCACTCTTCAAGTAGCATCTCTGTCGGACTCTACATCTTTCCCGAGACTCTACGATCGAATCCAAATAAATTGCCCGAATCCCTTAACTAATCGGAAACACCTACGAAAATACGCGACACCCCTCATTTCTGAAGACCCTCTCACTTTTCAAGTAGCATCTCTGTCGGACTCTGCAGCTTTCCCGAGACTCTTAGACTAAATCCAACTAAATTATCCGGATCCCTTAACTAATCGAAGACGCCTACGAAAATACGCGAGACACCTCATTTCCGATGACCCTCTCACTTTTCAAGTAGCATCTCCGTCGGACTCTACATCTTTCCCGAGGCTCTTCCACCTAATCCAACTAAATTACCCGGATCCCATAACTAATCGAAGACGCCTACGAAAATACGCAAAACGCCTCATTTCCGATGACCGTCTTACTTTTCAAGTAGCATCTCTGTCGGACTATATATCTTTTCCTAGACTCTTCGGCCGAATCCAATTAAATTGCCCGAATCCCTTAACTAATCGAAGACGCCTACGAAAATACGCAAAACGCCTCATTTCCGATGACCGTCTTACTTTTCAAGTAGCATCTCTGTCGGACTATATATCTTTTCCTAGACTCTTCGGCCGAATCCAACTAAATTGCCCGAATCCCTTAACTAATCGAATACTACGAAAATACACGAGACGCCTCTTTCCTGATGCCCTCTCACTTTTTAGGTAACATCTCTGTCGGACTCTACATCTTTCCCGAGACTCTTCCACCGAATCCAACTAAATTGCCCAAATCCCATAACTAATCGAGGATGCCTACGAAAATACGCGAAACGCCTCATTTCCTGATTCTCTCTTACTTTTTAAGAAGCATCTCTGTCGGACTCTACATCTTTCCCGAAACTCTTCGACCGAATCCAACTAAATTGCCCGAATCCCTTAACTAATCGAATACGCCTACGAAAATACGCGACACACCTCATTTCTGAAGACCCTCTCACTTTTCAAGTAGCATCTCTTTAGGACTCTGCAGCTTTCCCGAGACTCTTAGACCGAATCCAACTAAATTACACGGATCCCTTAACTAATCTGAGACTCCTACGAAAATAAACGAAACGCCGCTTTCCTGATACCCTCTCACTTTTCAAGTAGCATCTCTGTCGGACTCTACATCTTCCCCGAGACTCTTCGACCGAATCCAACTAAATTTCCCGAATCCCATAACTAATCGAAAATGCCCACGAAAATACGCGAGACGTCTATTTCCTGATGCCCTCTCACTTTTTAAGTAGCACCTCTGTCGGACTCTACATCTTTCCCGAGACTCTCCGACCGAATCCAACTAAATTGCCTGAATCACTTAACTAATCGAAAACGCCTACGAAAATATGCGAGACGCCTCTTTTCTGATAACCCTCTCACTCTTCAAGTAGCATCTCTGTCGGACTCTACATCTTTCCCGAGACTCTTCGACCGAATCCAAATAAGTTGCCCGAATCCCTTAACTAATCGGAAACACCTACGAAAATACGAGACACCCCTCATTTCTGAAGACCCTCTCACTCTTCAAGTAGCATCTCTGTCGTACTCTACATCTTTCCCGAGACTCTTCGACCGAATCCAAATAAATTGTCCGAATCCCTTAACTAATCGGAAACACCTACGAAAATACGCGATACCCCTCATTTCTGAAGACCCTCTCACTTTTCAAGTAGCATCTCTGTCGGACTCTGCAGCTTTCCCGAGACTCTTAGACTAAATCCAACTAAATTATCCGGATCCCTTAACTAATCGAAGACGCCTACGAAAATACGCGAGACACCTCATTTCCGATGACCCTCTCACTTTTCAAGTAGCATCTCTGTCGGACTCTATATCTTTTCCTAGACTCTTCGGCCGAATCCAACTAAATTGCCCGAATCCCTTAACTAATCGAATACTCCTACGAAAATACACGAGACGCCTCATTTCCTGATTCCCTCTTACTTTTTAAGAAGCATCTCTGTCGGACTCTACATCTTTCCCGAAACTCTTCGACCGAATCCAACTAAATTGCCCGAATCCCTTAACTAATCGAATACGCCTACGAAAATCCGCGACACACCTCATTTCTGAAGACCCTCTCACTTTTCAAGTAGCATCTCTGTAGGACTCTGCAGCTTTCCCGAGACTCTTAGACCGAATCCAACTAAATTACACGGATCCCTTAACTAATCTGAGACTCCTACGAAAATAAACGAAACGCCGCTTTCCTGATACCCTCTCACTCTTCAAGTAGCATCTCTGTCGGACTCTACATCTTCCCCGAGACTCTTCGACCGAATCCAACTAAATTTCCCGAATCCCATAACTAATCGAAAATGCCTACGAAAATACGCGAGACGTCTCTTTCCTGATGCCCTCTCACTTTTTAAGTAGCACCTCTGTCGGACTCTACATCTTTCCCGAGACTCTCCGAGACCGAATCCAACTAAATTGCCCGAATCACTTAACTAATCGAAAACGCCTACGAAAATACGCGACACCCCTCATTTCTGGAGACCCTCTCACTTTTCAAGTAGCATCTCTGTCGGACTCTGCAGCTTTCCCGAGACTCTTAGACTGAATCCAACTAAATTATCCGGATCCCTTAACTAATCGAAGACGCCTACGAAAATACGCGAATCGCCTCTTTCCTGATGCCCTCTCACTTTTTAAGTAACATCTCTGTCGGACTCCACATCTATCCCGAGACTCTTAGACCGAATCCAACTAAATTTCCCGAATCCCATAACTAATCGAAAATGCCTACGAAAATACGCGAGACGTCTATTTCCTGATGCCCTCTCACTTTTTAAGTAGCACCTCTGTCGGACTCTACATCTTTCCCGAGACTCTCCGACCGAATCCAACTAAATTGCCCGAATCACTTAACTAATCGAAAACGCCTACGAAAATATGCGAGACGCCTCTTTTCTGATAACCCTCTCACTCTTCAAGTAGCATCTCTGTCGGACTCTACATCTTTCCCGAGATTCTTCGACCGAATCCAAATAAGTTGCCCGAATCCCTTAACTAATCGGAAACACCTACGAAAATACGCGACACCCCTCATTTCTGAAGACCCTCTCACTTTTCAAGTAGCATCTCTGTCGGACTCTGCAGCTTCCCGAGACTCTTAGACTGAATCCAACTAAATTATCCGGATCCCTTAACTAATCGAAGACGCCTACGAAAATACGAGAGACACCTCATTTCCGATGACCCTCTCACTTTTCAAGTAGCATCTCTGTCGGACTCTACATCTTTCCCGAGGCTCTTCGACCGAATCCACCTAATTTTCCGAATCCCATAACTAATCGAAGACGCCTACGAAAATACGCATAACGCCTCATTTCCGATGACCGTCTTACTTTTCAAGTAGCATCTCTGTCGGACTCTACATCTTTTCCTAGACTCTTCAGCCGAATCCAACTAAATTGCCCGAATCCCTTAACTAATCGAACACGCCTACGAAAATACGCGAAACGCCTCATTTCCGATGACCCTCTACTTTTCAAGTAGCATCTCTGTCGGACTTTACATCTTTCCCGAGACTCTTCCACCGAATCCAAATAAATTACTCGAATCCCTTAACTAATCGAAGACGCCCACGAAAATACACGAAACGCCTCATTTCCACCTTATCTATAAATTCTCTGTCGGGCTCTGCATCTTTCCCGAAGCTTTTCGGCCGAATCCAACTAAAACGCCCGAATCCTTTAACTAATCGAGAACGCCTACGAAAATACACCATACGCTTCATTTCCGATAACCTTCTCACCTTTTTTTTTATTCAAGACTTCTATGTCGGACTCATTTTTTTTTTTGCAAATTTTTTAACAAAACTACTTGATGCGTACGGTCATTATTATTTTTGCTATATTGGACCGTCTAGAACCTACTATTTTTACGATCCCACAGGAGCCATTTTTTAAATATTTTTTAAAGAACGGCATCATATTTTTTCCCCATTGGGGTCGAAAGAAAAATTGAAATTGGGCGCCCAAAAAATTTTTCCAAAGGGGGCCGAAATTAAAAAAGTTTCGAAAAAATTTTCCCCCATTTTAGACACCCCCACCAAAAAAAAAATCCAAAAAATTTTTTTTTACCAAAAAAACGTCACTGACCTTTATTTGGCAGCTGTCATTGAAATGTTTAAAAATTTTAGTCTAGAACTCACTATTTCTACGGCCCCGCAGGGGCCATTCCATTACTATATCTTAAATAGAGCCCCGCAGGGGCTCTGAACTTTTTATTTTTTTTCTCAAATTTTAATCCTAAAATCCTGAATTTTTTCCAACTCCCGACCCCGCGACCCCATGTCGGACTCTACTTTTTCCCGAAATTTAAAAACCGTCTTTCAACTAAAAACCCCGAGATAAAACTACTGATATAGAGGGTCAGCCTCGCAGAGATAGGTTAGGCAAGCCAGACCCGTAGGGTCTGGCGCCGCCTAACCTAGTTTTACTATTAAAATTTGTAATCAATAGAATTGTATTATTTTTTAACCACCACATATTGTATTTAACACCATCTGTAATACGTATTTTATGTTCATAGACATACCTAAATTATGATGGTAAAACTTAATTTAACAGTGAGAGGTTTTTGTTTTTTACTAAATAAAGTAGATCTGTAATTGTCATTTTTAATTAGTGATAATAGTTAAGTATATCTTTTTGTTATTGTAAATATGTTTTAAACTTTCCTGATGCCTTCGTCAATATGATAAATAATATAAAAGTTTTCCAAATGGTGAATACGCATACAATTGGAGTACCTACCGCTATTAAAGTCAATGATAATACTTTGTATTATAATCAAATAATTATGTGCTAATAACCTTCGAAGCTCTAGCCAAAGCCAAAGGACAAAGAATTAAATACATCCTACAAGCAGATTCTTTTGTTTTATTATTTGATAACATTAGTATTTTATTTTAAAATTTTACTTACAAAGTGGTGTTTTGAATACCGACCGAATTTCAAGGAATTTTTCTGTATATAATATATGCTACGAAATAAGACAACAATTTTCCTAGGGGAGTTTTTATTTCATGCCCAATAGTTAAACAAAATAATAATAATAGTAATAATAATAATAATAATAATTTATTTACACACAAAACAAGTAACAATTATATAATATACAAAATAATTCCATTTAGTTATAGATAATTAATAAGAAAGAAAAATAAAATCTTCATCGTTGAGTGTATAAATATTTACCTCACAAAAACTATAAATTGTTTGTGGTGAGCTTGTATAAGCTGTTCTGTATGGCAAGTAAGCATAGCAATATAATCCTAAAAGTTTGACACTTGTGATGATACGTACACTGCTATACACACCCACACACATACACCCATATATCTTGCATAAACTAAATCGAAAGAAAAATTAATATTAATAAAAAGAAAATAAAAACATAAAAAGCTTCCTATACGCAATACGCATACATATATACCCATACACATACATACGCATTACGCATGCATACAAACACCTATATAAACATATTATTATACATACATACACACACACGCATATATATGTACTATTGCGGCCGAAAAAAAGTAATCGATTTTTTATCAAGTAGTATGTTTTTTCGAAAAATTTTCCTCTGTAAATGGGAGTTTGTCAATTAAATTATTTTGACAAGAAATCATTGGTGGGTTCGTATTTATTTAAAAAAAAACTAATAAGAAATACTTAAGTTGTTAATATTTTTTAATTATAAGAAAACAATTAATTAGTATGGTTTTGAGAGAAGCAGAAAAAAGCTACAGCATCACCACACTTGGAGAAGGGTGGTCTTAACAACGCATTTAGATAGATAGATAATACGTTTATTTAGCCCTTGGCTATACAACAACAATACATTACACAAAAATACTCAGATTTACATTGTAGATATTATTATATATGACTAACATAAAAATAAAGTAAAATAATGTAATAACAACTATTCACTAACAAATTATATACATATACACTACTCTATCATGTTTTCCAGCATGTTATGTTTGAGCAGTCTTTTAAAAGTATTCGAGTTTGTACTGCGCAACTCTGTACTCAATCTGTTATACTCTACTACACCTTTATAAAAGATGGAACAATGCGTAGCTGCTTTATTGGCTTGCTTAATTACAAAACTGTCTTTACCGCGAGTATTATATTCATGTACATCTCGTAATTTAACCAAAATAGTTTTTAAATAATCTGGGACAATGCCTATATTTATTTTATGTATAAATATTAGAACGTTATAGTTAAGAAAATCCCCTATATTCATCCAGTTTAGACATTTTAACATGTCCTCTATTCTAGTATATACACTACATTTCAAGATAACCCTCATGGCTCTATTTTGTAATTTTTGTAACCGTCCTATATCCGTCAGATTCGCCATATATAATATTGTGCTGCAGTAATTAAAATGTGGTAATACTATAGTGTTATATACAATCTTCCTTGTGTTTATAGATAAATACCAGCTGACTCGTTTAAGAACGCCAATTTTTTTAGATATTTTTTTGCATATAAAGTCCACATGGCTTTTAAAATTTAAGTTGCAATCTATGATAACTCCTAGATATTTAATTTCTGAAATCAACGTCAAATTTACTGCTTGAAGGGTGAAACTCATATTTCTATCTTTAAAAGTTTTTAAATTCTGTTGATTACTTATAAGCATACTTTTTGTTTTTGTTATGTTTAGTTTTAATTTATTAACTTTCAGCCAATTTGACACAAGTTCCAAATCATAATTTATTTTCCTTACCAACTCCCCAGGGTCATTTTCATCAATGTAAATAATAGTATCATCGGCAAAAAAGTGATATATACAATATTTAAATATTCTTCACATATCGTTAATATATATTATAAAAAGCAAAGGACCTAGTATACTTCCTTGCGGCACTCCCACATCAATGTTTCTTTCACTCGACACTATATTTTCACACCTTACTCTTTGTCTCCTATTTTTTAAGTAACTCTCAAACCACTTCCATACTACTCCATTAATTCCATACTGTCGTAGCTTATCTAATAAAATATTCCTATCAACAGTCTCGAATGCTCTTTTTAAATCTAAGAATATTACCCCCGTCATATACGCCCTTTATCCTTGCCTTCCTTCCACTCATTTATAACATATTGCAACGCACTTTCACAGCTGTAAAGGCTTCTCTAAAACCTGACTGAAATCTACTATGTATTTGGTTTTGTAAAGTAAACTCTAAAAATTGCAGATACACTACTTTTTCTAATATTTTTTCGAATGCTGGTAACATATTTATAGGTCTACACTCCTCCGCCTTAATAGTTTTAGGTACTTTTCTTATGGGGACTATTGTTGACACTTTTAAGGAACTAGGTACTATACCTGTTTCTAAAAAGCTATTAATTATATTTATTAGCGGATCAGATAGGACATCAAAATGATTCCTATAAAGAGACATATCTATTTCATCCGGACTACTTTTATTGGCTAAATCCCATATAATTACTTTCAATTCAGACTTAGTTAATAATTTAAAATTTTGCATTTTTACACCACCCAATTCGGTAAATTCAAACTTATAATCATTATCCGGTATGCTACTTACTATGTCATCTATGCTTGATATATAGAATTCGTTAAATTTATCAGACAATACAATGGGGTCTTTATATATTTCATTTCCAAATTGAATTTCCGCAAAGGGTTCATCATATTTATTCTAAATTATGGATTTAAGCGATTTCCACATTTTCTTTGTGTCATACCTACAATTATCTATTTTTTCTTCAAAGTATTTACATTTTTCTTCTCTAATTACCTTAACAACATTGTTTCGACTTGATTTATAACATGACGAATTAAACTGGTTTTTATTAGTTTTAAAGTTTTTGTATTTCTTATCTCTATCCTTAATTGCTTCTAATACTCTAGCATTAAACCATCTTTTATGTATATTTTGTATAATTACTTCTTTTTTTGGATTACATTGCATTGCAAGTCAAATTAATTGCAGCAAAGGCACAATTCAAAAACTAAACAAAAAGACAGACCTTCCGCTATTATCTGTTTTGTCCAAATATTCTTCATCAAACTTATGACCCCTGGGACGGTAAACTCGCAGTTGACCAATGTAGCAGGACTGAAATATCTTTTCGTCGGAAAAGACCACTCTCTCCCAGTAACGATCTTATTCATTAATAAAAGTATTTGCAAACGGCATTCTTGCCTTTTTATTATCATCTGGCACAGTTAAATAGACCTTGCTCTCGCAACCGTTTTCTTCCTGTCCTAACAGACGCTGGGAAGTTGGTTTGCTCTTTGGCTTCAATAGAATTAGAAAATGGGTTTAAGTCACATAGTTAACCAGGGTATTGTCGTTTTCTAGGGAACTCTTTCTTGGCCGCCCAGAACCCACTGCCCTGCTCAGATCATGAGTTTCTTTCCACTTTTTGTTTAGTTTTTGAATCGTGCTTTTGCTGCAATTAATTTCACTTGCTATGCGTTGTTGAGACCACCCTTCTCCAAGTTTGGCGATGATGTAGCCTTTTTCTTCTTCACTCAAAACATGATAAGGCATGATTAAGTAATACAAAATTTATTTTTGCTTAATATGACATTGACGTTGACACTAATAAAAAAATATTGGGATTGATGCGACACTGAATAGAACCATAGTTACAACGGGAAAATCAGTCGATTACTTTTTTTCGGCCGCGATAGTACATAGGGCCAGTTGCTTTATTCACCGGTGGATCCATCAGATGTGTTTTATCTCATTCTATCTCCGAAGTTAGAATGAGATAAAACACATCTGGTGGATCAACCGGTGCATAAAGCAACTCGCCGTACATATATTAGCTTTGTTTGTCATCAGCCACTAGTGTACACTTTTTTACACTTTTTGCCAATAAGTCGTTTGTTATAAATTAGTGCAGACAGTGCTAGCCGTTTGGTATACCAGTATAGTGTACACTTTCTTGCACTTTTGACACTGACTCCTGAGGAGGTGTAACGAGTGTCGATAGTGCAGCGCAGGCACCTGAGTTGAAGTTTGACGCTGTTCTGTGGTTTGAAGTTTGAGATTTACTGAAACGACTGAAACGGGTTGTCTGACAGAGGTATGAATTGACATAATGTGATTTTGTCACAGTTATTTAATGATGAGAGTGAAGATACTGGTAGTGAATCTATTATTGCTATTATTTATAGGTTATGTTGATTTTCTGACAAGAGTACGTACACTCTAAAGTTGTTTGTTATAGAATTACACATCTGCACTAGTTAACATTTTGTACACTTTTAAACCTACACTTTTCTGCACTACACTTTGATGACAAACAAAGCTAATATGTTACTCAAAGATATCAGAGCATATAATTTGAAGTAAAAGTAAAGAAGGAAAGAGAGGTTATATCTAATAGGGAGAATAATAATTATTTTCGTATATATTCAATCAGTTTGAATGATTTGGGTAAGAAACTATTATTATTGGATCGATGATATGTCAATAAGTTTAGCTAGTTTAATGTCAGCTTCGTAACAGAGTTGGCAACATTGTATGTGTTTTTCATGTCAATCAGTTGGTGGAAAACAATGCGGTCTATTGAGAGCATCCATTTTTTAATGTGTTGTTTGAACATAGGTATTGTAATGAATTATAAATTCATTACTAGAATATCCGTTTAACCAGAGCTGCTAAGCATAGACAGCCACAAAATTGAAGTCACCGCGTCAATGCAGAGTGTAATAAATTCGAAATTAGTTATTGAAATCTCCGCTTAACGGACGTTCTCATGCGTAGGAAAATACCGAGCCATACGTCACGCGAACCAGGGTCATATTTTGGTATAAATACCAAGCCGAAAACTGCTAATGTATTCAGTATTTCACTGACAGTCACCTACAGCGAGCTGAGCTGGGTGATAGGGGGTCTTAAGCGTGCTGAGCTTGACCACGGTTAGTAGAATATCGAATCCAACGACGTAGCCGCCCGGCCGAATGTCTATTGTTGCCTTGGGGTTTGTAGCGTGCTGAGCTAGACCTCCTGGTGTACGGTAGTCAGTCGACCTGTCTGTTCCGCCGCCCCGACGTCCGTCGGTCTGTTTGTTGACCGTAGGGCTTCAGCGTGTTGAGCTGGTCCTGCCGTTAGTAAATAGTTACCGAAGCGTCCGCCGTCACCGTCGGTCTATTTGACGACTGTAGGCCTTCAGCGTGTTGAGCTGGTCCTGCCGTCGGTAAATAGGTACCGAACCGCCGTCGTCTCTCCGTCGGTCTATTTGACGACTGTAGGCCTTCAGCGTGTTGAGCTGGTCCTGCCGTCGGTAAATAGGTACCGAACCGCCGTCGTCTCTCCGTCGGTCTATTTGTTGACTGTAGGCCTTCAGCGTGTTGAGCTGGTCCTGCCGTTAGTAAATAGGTACCGTACTACACCGCAGCACGTAAAGCTGAAGCAACCGTTTATCACTCCGTTATTACACTCCGCATGTTATATAATAATATTGTATAGCTTACCGTCCTGACATTACACTCCGCCGATTATATTACGATATTATATGTATAACATATCTAGCCTGTAAAAAGATTACCTGTACCTGATACTTTCCGATACTTGACTGTTTGTTCAAGACATAAATTATTTTATGTATGAATATGTAAAGAGATTACCTGTACCTGATATATTCCGATACTTGACTATTTGTGTGAAGAAATAAACTGTTTCATTTATACTGTGGACTTTCTATTTATTACTAATACATGAAACCTGGATAACTTCTCCAAACCAGCTACCCGTAAGCAAAAGACGTTACCTGTTTTAACGCCCAAACAGAGTCACATAGTTTGGCGTTAGAAAAGACGTTACATATTTTGGCGCCCGAACAGAATTTTAAGGATAGATTAGTCATAGATAGATAGTAGTCAGCAAATATTGATAAACCGACATTAACCATGGGTTTATCAGACACAGATGAAGCTTGTGGACTCGAAGTCGCTGATACCACAGTAGGATGGATTTATAAGCTCAAAAAAGATGAGTTGCAGACAGAGTTATCCAAAAATGGACAAATTACGACCGGCACAGTCGATGAACTACGTGCAAGATTGAAAAGCCTAGTTCGAAAAATTAATAAACCAGTAATAGAACCTGTAATACCGAATGTACTGCCAGAACCACCTCTTGGTACCGTACTAGACCAAGTCCGTAAGTGGAATGTACATTTTGATGGGAAAAAAGATGTATTTCTATTTTTAGAACGTGTCGAAGAACTACAAGAGGGTTATAATTTTACGAATGCACAAATTCTCCGAGCACTACCTGAATTACTACAGGGTGATGCATTATTATGGTTCTGAAATAATAAAACATCCTGGACAACATGGGAACAATTTGTTGCCAGTCTTAAAATTTTTTTCGCACCGTCACAATACCAGCTGGACCTAGAAGAACAGGCCAAATCTCGTACCCAGAAAGACACAGAAAAAATTAAAGAATACGTCATAGCGATACAGACATTGCTAAGGAGACTCGAAAATATTAATCCGACACAGCAACTGCACCGAATATATTCAAATTTAAAACCAGAATATAGAAAGCACATCCGAAGATGCGATTTTAAGACATTGACAGAACTTGTAGCCCTGGGAGAAGAATATGAAACCGTTTGCAAGGAAGAAAAAAATTATAAAAATTCGTTGAATACATCACAGATGAATACGCCGAGAAATAATAATTATAGAGATCGTCCTAAACAGAATTATAATAACTACGACAATAGAAATGCAACCAATTATAGATACAACGGTGGACAATCACAAAATAATACAAATACAAGAAATGAAAATCACTTGCGTGTACCAGGAAATTCCAGACAACGCATATCTCCAAATTACAACAGAAGTACTAGTTGTTGGCGTTGTGGTGGCCCTAATCACAACCGCTGGGATTGCAATAATGCTCCAGAGAAATTTTGCTCCCACTGTGGCACACAAGGAATATTTACGAGGGATTGCAATTGCAGGACGTCCCGTCAAGTAACTCCCACTACCTATGATGTAGCAATAACTAGTTTGGTGGACAACCGTCCCAAGATACCTGTGAAAATAGGAAACTATACGTTCGAAGCGTTAATCGA
The DNA here is from genome assembly GCA_963680705.1 of Rhagium mordax. Classification (NCBI taxonomy): domain Eukaryota; kingdom Metazoa; phylum Arthropoda; class Insecta; order Coleoptera; family Cerambycidae; genus Rhagium; species Rhagium mordax. The sequence continues at coordinate 33,044,025 of OY796658.1, read as the reverse complement.
TACTGGTTCCGTCCGTTCATACATAGGTGACTCTGCATACACTAAATGCAAATATAGGAATTTAAAAGAAGTTTTCGGCAGCCGAGTTAAAGTTAAATTGGCAGATTGTTCAGAGGTGGAGATTAATTCTGAATTTCAAGTAAATTATTTAATGGCTGGAAACCACTGGGTGGATAATTTTCTATTCATGCCAACTTTAACTGCTGATGTTCTAATTGGGATGGATATACTAATAAAACGACAGTTTACCTTGGACTTGGTTAAACAAGAAATTAAAATAATGGGACGAGTAGCAAATAAAAATAAGAAGATAGAAAGTATACCTTTGACTACTATTAGCCAACCAACCAGCGCTCATATAACCCAACCTACGGATGTCGAACAACAAGTATTGTCGAATTTTTTACGGACTGAATTACCAAAATTCGAGCAAGTTAAGGGTGTTACCCCATTAACAGAACACAGAATTAGACTCCAAGATACGACTCCTATTAAACAAAGATATAGGCCATTAAACCCCGCGATGCAAGAAGTTGTTAATACCGAGCTGGATAGCATGTTGAGAGATAAGATAGTAGAACCTTCCAGAAGTCCGTGGAATTCGCCGGTAGTAATAGTAAGAAAGAAGGATAAGCCAAGCAGCTCCTTCACCGTGATAGGAGAAAAGATACGGTACCATCCGACGTTGTCGCCCCTGCCAGATACACCGGAAGCCAGGAGGGTACGTGGGGCCGTATCTCCGTCCTCTTCAGAGTCGAGTGTGCTGGACTTACACTCGTCTCCCCTGCCGACCCGTCAAGCTAGTGGAGTGTCACCCTTGATATCTGTTGTGCAACAGAAGTTCAGGGACCTGTTTGGTGATACTCCCAGCCCAAAGCCAGTTGTCGTCATCAGCCCCAGACGTGCCAGCCCCAGATGTGCCACCCCCAGAATCGAGGATTTCGATGTGCCCGGTACCCCAGAAGTACCCACAACTCCGGGCAAAAACATCGTCTTCATCAGTATACCGGGGCAGATTCCAACCAGGCCAAGGAGGAAACGGAAGTTCCGCCAAAGGAACCTGGATGGTACAACCAGCCGTGGTGAAGTCCCCGGTATACAAAGACTATAGTGTGGTGACAGTGCACGTAAGAACATATTTTTCGTTTTTCGGGTGTTTTTTTTTGTATATATATTTTTTCTAGATAGTAAGGAACGTTTTTAGTTAAGAGTATATTTCATTTCATTTTATATTTTATGATAGTTTTAAGATTATTTTGATGTACATGAATGTTACTTTTATTAGTTCTAAGGATTTTGCTTGATAGTGTTGCCTGTTTTTTTTCATTTGCAACGTAACGGGGGAGTGTAATGAATTATAAATTCATTACTAGAATATCCGTTTAACCAGAGCTGCTAAGCATAGACAGCCACAAAATTGAAGTCACCGCGTCAATGCAGAGTGTAATAAATTCGAAATTAGTTATTGAAATCTCCGCTTAACGGACGTTCTCATGCGTAGGAAAATACCGAGCCATACGTCACGCGATCCAGGGTCATATTTTGGTATAGATACCAAGCCGAAAACTGCTAATGTATTCAGTATTTCACTGACAGTCACCTACAGCGAGCTGAGCTGGGTGATAGGGGGTCTTAAGCGTGCTGAGCTTGACCACGGTTAGTAGAATATCGAATCCAACGACGTAGCCGCCTGGCCGAATGTCTATTGTTGCCTTGGGGTTTGTAGCGTGCTGAGCTAGACCTCCTGGTGTACGGTAGTCAGTCGACCTGTCTGTTCCGCCGCCCCGACGTCCGTCGGTCTGTTTGTTGACCGTAGGGCTTCAGCGTGTTGAGCTGGTCCTGCCGTTAGTAAATAGTTACCGAAGCGTCCGCCGTCACCGTCAGTCTATTTGACGACTGTAGGCCTTCAGCGTGTTGAGCTGGTCCTGCCGTCGGTAAATAGGTACCGAACCGCCGTCGTCTCTCCGTCGGTCTATTTGACGACTGTAGGCCTTCAGCGTGTTGAGCTGGTCCTGCCGTCGGTAAATAGGTACCGAACCGCCGTCGTCTCTCCGTCGGTCTATTTGTTGACTGTAGGCCTTCAGCGTGTTGAGCTGGTCCTGCCGTTAGTAAATAGGTACCGTACTACACCGCAGCACGTAAAGCTGAAGCAACCGTTTATCACTCCGTTATTACACTCCGCATGTTATATAATAATATTGTATAGCTTACCGTCCTGACATTACACTCCGCCGATTATATTACGATATTATATGTATAACATATCTAGCCTGTAAAAAGATTACCTGTACCTGATACTTTCCGATACTTGACTGTTTGTTCAAGACATAAATTATTTTATGTATGAATATGTAAAGAGATTACCTGTACCTGATATATTCCGATACTTGACTATTTGTGTGAAGAAATAAACTTTTTCATTTATACTGTGGACTTTCTATTTATTACTAATACATGAAACCCGGATAACTTCTCCAAACCAGCTACCCGTAAGCAAAAGACGTTACCTGTTTTAACGCCCAAACAGAGTCACATAGTTTGGCGTTAGAAAAGACGTTTTTTTTATATCACTTGGGATATGGTTATATAATCGGGGACTTAAAAAATAGCAGGATCTTTGCACAATAGTTTTTGTAGCAAAGGGTACTGATATTGCCATATTCTTGTATTAGTTTGGTAATTGTGCACAATATTATTTTTATTTATCTTAATTTTTTGATCCAAGAATAGTACTGCACAAAACAATTGCCTAACATCAAGGACTTTAGTGAAGACATATAGTTCATTACTAGTATAAGTTAATTCTTTCGCGTATATAATTTTTAAGATCCATTTCTGGATATTTTCAAGTCTTTTAATATTGTTGTTGTAAGCTCCTCCCCACGCAATTAATCCATACCTCAATTGGGACTCCACCATTGCATAATACAGAGTTTTGAGAGTTTTTACATCTAGGATTTGTTTTAGATATTTAAACTTAGACTGCAAGCTTCTAATTTTTATGACTAGTTTATTTATATGCAAATCCCATTTTAGCATACTGTCAAAATATACTCCCAAATACTTTATACTACTAGTAGTATAGCTATGCCGATATCGCCCCAAAATCCCATGTTATTTCTTATGGAGGTTCATCCTGCTGATTTTTGTTCCCTTTTACCCCCTCCACTCCCACCTGCCGAAGACCTGGAGGATGTCTTCGTAGAGGTTATTAGAAGGTTACACGTGCATCAGGTGATGGGTGTGGCGCGGCTAACATGATAGGCTAGGTAAACAATGTATGGTGGCTAGGTAAACAATGTATGACACGGCTAGGTAAACAATAAATAGGATAAGATGGTCGGGTATAGCTGGTGGAGTCGAGCGCGCGATACGAGTTCCCCAGGTCCACGGCAATAATGAGGGACAGCGCCCAGCTTTGGCCGTTTAGCAAACTAATGTAGATGGCTCAAAGTAAAAATACTTCACAACATACGGGAGCGAAGGATATAGAGGTATACGTGGAGAAAATCAACATTGAATATGTAATTGAAATAATATATGATTGCGAGCACGTTTAAAAGCTATCCCGTAAAGCATGCAGAAGATTACGCCAGTATTTTAATTATTATATTAAAATACCAGCTAATGTTAATAAATTGATCTAAAGCATTTCTTTGCCTAGAGAATAACAAAGATTACATTAATTCATCACGATTCAGCAGGTCAGAGAGCTATTTTTAGATAACGCAAGCCAACAAGGTCAAAGCATAGATGTTAACGTGAGCCTTGCGCGATCATCAAATGCAAAGTTGGCAGATTCCTGCACAGGTTTACGTGTACACTCTGCTCCAAATAAAAATTTTATACGGTGACTCAAATAAAAATTGTTATTTAAAAAAGTTTTAACTCAGATCAGACAAGAAAGCAATAGGTTTTATATGACATTATTTTAAACATTCAGAATTTAAACGCTATTGAAATAAGACGATTAACTTAAAATATCACGTTAAATAATATTTATATAACGGAGGTTCGAACGACAGGAGTCAAAACAATATTAATGTAAGCAGGTAGGATAATTTAAATGGGTTACAGGGAGGGATAATTATGAGTTAGATATAATATTACATCTTACTGCATCACGCAGGTTCACCAACATCAAAAATTTATAAGTACATTTTAAGAAATATGATTTTATGTGGAATAATGCAAACGTAAATATTTCAAAGACATTAAAATGATTCAACTCAAGCGAGCTATAGGAAAATAATTTTCGTAAATTAAGTCACGTAGTTAGAATTCCGAGAAAAAAATCTGCGGGAACAGCAGAAAATTTTAACCTTGAATTCTTTGTAAGCCAAACACCGTCTACATAAATCAGGGTAATGTAAACAAAAGTGACATGAAGTAGACTAAACATTCAAAATAAGAACAAATGAACAAATGAATAGTGCCATATACCCTGAAAAAGAAACATGATGCAGCCACGGACACGTGTTTCGGAGTTATTGCTCCTCATCCTCATCATGATGAGGAGCAATAACTCCGAAACACGTGTCCGTGGCTGCATCATGTTTCTTTTTCAGGGTATATGGCACTATTCATTTGTTCATTTGTTTTTATTATCGAGCCTGCTAAACATCACTTTTGTATTCAAAATAAGTACCGTGAGAATAAGGTAATTAGCATGTATGATTCCAGGAAAAAGTCTGACTAAGCAATATTGTGCAACACTTGGTCGCGTAACGCTTTAACCTTGAACGCAGGTGTTCCATTATTAGAAGTATAACCGTTTATTGTGCAATATCACACCATCCAGTTCCAAAATCTCATAGGTTAATGACAGTCACATGACTACCCCGGGGGTGTTATAAATATGTCCATCAGGAGCAGACAAGACGCTCATATTCTTTTTATCATCGAGTTTATCATAAAGTTCACATTAGTAGTTTTACTTGCTGAAGAATAATATATTTGTGAAGTGTTTTTTGCTGTGAATAATTTTGTATAGTGCCAATATTAACATATTAGCTATATCGGCGAGAACAAGGTAAGCAAGTATTTAATTTCAAGGTGAACGTAATTTTATGAAATAATTCAGCATTATTAGGACTCTAGTAATTAATTTTTGGAGTATGGAAGAAGCATTATGTTTTAGGATAAATTTAGATAACATGCAATATTTAGCGTAAAGTAAATAGATGCATAGTGGTTTGAGATTACTCTGAAATATTTTATAACATCAATAACTTATAAGTAAAATAGAGATGCACATAAGACGGGATATTTTATTACGATAGTATTTATATGACGATTAATAACGTTCTGTGTAAAAAACAACTATTATAGTGATGCTCGCGGAACATTTTGAGAACATTTCATATATTGCGCCCAATTTTGCTAATAAATATACGCATGGCCTTTCTAAAAACAACTTTAATATGAATTTACCAGCTTATAACTTACATGAAATCAATTCATTGCCAATAATAAAAACAAAATAGAGTTTGATGTTAATAAAAGCAATAATTATTCGATATGTGAATTTATATGAGTAGAGGCGAAACATATTTAATATATACAGCTATTTACCTTTATAGCTGCAGAACCCCGCAAGTAAAAATAATCCAAAAATTTCATGATAAAAAAAATCTTATAGAGTATGAAAACTTTTAATATACAAGGCTATAAGTATATTATAAAATTAGCATTTATAGCCGCAGAATACATTTAAAATATAATAGTTTTTAAATTTCATAATGGAACTTTTAATTTTGAATTTTCCCACCAAAACCCTAGCATATTAGAGTTCAAAAAAATAATATTTAAATTTCATAATAGAACTTTTTAAGTATTTTGAATTTTCCCGCCAAAAATTGTTCTAGAATATTCCAATTTAGTCATAAAAAACCCCAATTCCAGGAAAACACACTCCGATCACGTGATCTATTTTCAGGTTATATCTCACCGCTACTCATTGGCTGAACATTAATAAAACTAGAGAACACGAAGACGTCTCCTCATTCAACAGTTAGTCTTTGAAGAAGCAACATGTCTGCTAAAGACATATTTAAATATTTGTGCGTAAGCATTGCCGCTATAATTGGTGTTCTGCGCGCCAAGTATAGCGAGGAGACAGCAAAGGATGGCTTTAGGCAATGCGCTAAGGCTGTAACGTGGGGCAGGGATGGCACCAAGGAAGGAAACTGTATATAGGCGTGTCAGCTGGGAGGATTCAGCCTCAGCATTTTCCAGCCGCATCAGAACAGGGGTCATAACAAACTTGAGGCATACAGACCCAAAGCCGTTCCTCAAAGACTGCTTTGACTTGTTTAAACGTCGCATCACCAATGCTTTGAAAAAGGATGAGTCTGTTAAGGTAAATGCTGTGTTTGGGGGACAGTTTATCCTTCAGAAAGCAGATAGGGTCATAGAGGAACTAAAGTATTTCAACACCAAAAATGCTCCAATCTATCGGGACACTGATCTATCTGCGTGGTTCCAAGAGCATGTTATTAACCCCATTTCAACACAGCTGGAAGAGTTCCAGGAAAGATACTCTGGATTTTCATTGAAAGCCATCACCAATTTAAGCATTAACATTAATAAATTCACACCCCAACGTGGATCATCATATGTGCCACTACCAAAGTCCATAGCTAAGAAGCGAGCATGCATAAATATAAAAAATGATGACAACGCATGCTTCGCCTGGGCCGTCACTTCAGCTCTACATCCTGTAGATTGGAAAAATTCTGATCGTACATCCTCCTATCCTCCATCCATCAACAGCGTTAAACTTGAAGGGAATAACATTTCCAATGACCATGAAACAGATACCACTGTTTGAGAAGTTGAACGATATCTCCATTAATGTTTATATTTTAAAAGAATTCAAAAAGAATTTGATTACTCTACCACCACGCTTAACAAAAAATAAGAGGGATAGACACGTTAATCTTCTAATGGTGCAAGATCAATATTATGACGATGATGGTGATGATGATACCAGCCTCGACAACCCCATCCAGTGCCATTATGTATGGATAAAGGATTTGTCGAGGCTTCTATCCCGACAACTATCCAAACATGGCCATAAAAAATACTTTTGCGATCGTTGTTTACATTATTTTTATACCCAACCCGGCTTGGATAAGCATACCGAGGACTGTATAAATATGAACGACTGCAAAATCCGGCTGCCTACTGGGGACCAGAAAATGGTAGAATTTAAAAATTTTAAAAATAAAGAAAAGGCGCCATTCATTATTTATGCTGATCTAGAATGTGTGCTTAAACCAACAGATGGAGGAGGCAAATATCAAGAGCATGTGCCATGTAGTGTAGGCTACTATGTAAAGTGTTCGTATGATGACTCGCTGTCCTTTTATCGATCGTACCGAGGCGAGGACTGTATGTCTTGGTTTGCACGCGAAATGATGGAATTTGCAGAGGATATGGAAACAGTTTTCTTATGTCCCTTTGATATGACATTGACAGCCGAACAACAAGCTGAATTTGATAAAGCCACGCATTGCCACATCTGTGAACGGGCCTTCATTCCGGAAGATGTTAAAGTACGGGATCATAACCATTTAATCCCATAAGTTATTCTGGACTGGACATAGGCATAATAAGAAGTTATGGCTGCTTCTTCACTTACAGTTCTTGATATAGTTCGTAACGCATATATAAATGAAGTAATTTTTTTAGCAAGATACTCTACGTGATTTTTCCAAGTTAACTGAGGGTCAATCACAATTCCTAAAAATTTCGTGTAGTCAGTTGACATCAGTAACTTATCATTGTTATTTACAACTAGTGGAGGCTCCTTCCTAAGACCAAATTTTAGCAGGTAAGTCTTTTCTATGTTGAGTTTTAAATTATTTGTTATATACCAGTCACTTAGAATGTCAATTGACGTCGAAATCTCAGTTTCTAATTCCTCATTTGTTTCCGCTCTAATGATCAGAGAAGTATCATCAGCGAAGAGATTAACTAGATGTTTAGTAATTTTTGGTAAATCATTTATATACAAAAGAAATAATATTGGTCCTAAGATAGACCCTTGAGGGACACCTTTTTTGACTAACTTCCAGTCTGAATTGATATACTTTCCATTATCTATCACTGTAATACATTGCTTTCTATCTTTTAAATACGAGCTTAAGATATTGTATATGTTACCTCGGAAACCCATTATTTCTAATTTTTCTAGGACACTATTAGATCAACGCTGTCGAAAGCTTTTGATAGGTCCAAAAAGAGAGCAGCAACTTTATCTTTACTTGTAATTGCCTCTAAAATTTCACAGATTCCTATATATATTGCTCTAACTGTTGACCTTCCTTTTATATAAGCGCTTTGCATATCTGATATTATATTATATTTTTCTGTGAAGTCTATGATACGGTTCAGTAGAGCTTTCTCCAATATTTTGGCAACTATAGAAATTAGAGCTATAGGTCTGTAGTTAGAGATGTCATTCTTATTATCTCTTTTATACATAGGTTTGATGACTGTTCGTTTTAAGTCATCCGGAAATATACCTAGAGTGAAACACATATTTATTATGTATGATATGGGTATACATATTTCTTCAGCACAATATTTTATTAATTTTGTTGGCACTTCATCAACTCCAACGGCCGCTGTATCCTTCAGGGAGTGGATTATGTTGTAGATTTCAACAGGCGTTGTTTCAAACAAAATCATTGAATGTTTATTTTTATACACATGCTTCAAATTGTTGCGCATGTATGTAACTACCCATTAATTTAAACATCATATAGTTTTCTAAATCTTCCTCTAATTGAAAAAAAAAAGTAAAATACATAACCTAAAATTGTATGATTTTAAAAAGGTACAAAATCGCACTTACGCTGAAATGATCCTCACATACAACCACTTTGGTGTTTTCTGATATATCAGTTTCACTCCTTCTCATGGTACGTAACAATAGTTTTCGTTTTTTCTTTAATTTAGCGCTTGATCGTATATTGGTAATGAGACAAACCTTTTTTATGGTGTTTTTTTTATGGACGACTGGCACTGCGGTATTTATGGAAAAACAAGGATATTATTGATATTAAGTATCTAAGGTACTGTACCTTAGATGCTTAATATCAACAATATCCTTGTTTTCCATTGTAAAATGCTGCGTTAAACGCTATTTTAACAAGTTTTACACAACATCAAACACCAAAATGCAAGTTTCTGACGTCACAACACCACAGCAGCCATTTGCATGACGTCACAGTCATTTTTGGAATAACCAATTTTTGTTAATTTTTTTTTGGATAATGGATTACATCTTAGCCGTTTTTTATTATTGCGTTAGCCATTTAGTAAGTTAATTTACAAAATAACATTTAATTCAAAAATCATGCGCATACCTTATTCTTCACAAATATCAAAGCTGGAGCTATAAATAATGAAACTCTAAATTTCTCACTCACCAATAATTCGGCGATATAGGCAACTACACAAATGAAGTTTTCATTAGTTTTTGTTGATGAAGTGGAAACAACTCTAGCCGAAATAAAATTGTTTGCCTTTGGTTCTCCATTTTTTACGTTTCATTTAAGAAATGTGGACTGCCGCGTGATTTCTTGGAATTTTTGATTTACTGCATATTCTGCGAACTTGCGAACATGTTCTAACTTTATATGTCAGAACAACCTGAAATAACTTGGCGCTCTGACAAAAGTAACATTTGGATTTCAAATATGTAATATAAAGTTTTCCAAAGCCAATATTTAAAAAAATTCATTTATGACAATGAATTAAATGCATATGAATATGAATTTTGTAATGTCAAAAGACCTCCTTCCACATCCAATATTGCATGATGTACGAAAAATGGTAGGCATTTATGAAGGAAGAATAAGCTTGTGTGTAATTTTTTTATGCACAATTCTGATAATATTAACTTGAAAATGTTACGTTATGTTTTCCTATTCTGTAAGGGGATCATAACACATGTTAGGGACCGCCACTGCACCCAATAATCTGTTACAGTTTTTACTGTGTTATACAAGAATGAGTAATCTCCAATTATTGTACTTATAGTTTAATTCATTGTAAGAGAGGGCATTATATTATTAGCTCTCGTACTGTAAGGTTGTCATTAGTGAATATAGTGTTGTGTTAATTCGGTGTGTATTATTTCCGGAGTACCTACCCCATCCCTAACATCAGAAGTGGTTGATAAAGTTCGCACGTCAACATGGGTCGTGGAAAAAAACGACGAGTGTCTACAAGTTCCGATTCTGATTCGACCAGTAGAAGCAGTAGCTCTGGCCCTAGCCCTAGCCCTAGTGACCCTCATTACAAAAAAGGAAGTGCTCGTAAGTGTGCAAAAAGGAAAGGTGCTCGAAAATGAAAGGCAGGGGTAAGTGAGAAATTTGCTTCTAATTTGCAAGTAGAAGAGAGAACATCAGTCAGCGTTTCGGCGATAATACCAGAGTTCAATCCATTGACCGATAGTGTTTCAAACTGGGGGGAAGTCATTGATTATAACGCTTCTATATTTAAGTGGTCACAGCAGAATACAATTTATCAGGCGTTAAATAAATTAACGGGTACTGCGAAAATATGGTATGAAAATCTAATTGCTAATGAAAAAGGTTGGGCAGTGTATACATGGAAGAAATGGAAAACAAAATTATTGGCCACATTTCAAACGAAACGCGATACGTATTCCTTGTTTATCGATATTGCAAATCATAAACCTACTGACGGGTGTTCCCTCTACGAATTTTTCTTCCAACATATCGCCAAAATCGATAAACTCCGGGTGAATTTTTCCAACGAAGATAAAATTTCGCTAGTACTACCCCAATATTTAGATGCAAAACCGAGTACCAGCAGGGATGTCACTTTATATAGTAGAAGTTTTGACAAACCAAGTTTTGCAAAAGAACTATAGCGGTTAAGGGATTTCCCACCCCAAAAACAATACATCAACTAAGACAGAAAGCACACAGAAGAATTGAAGAAAATAGACGAAAACAAGAAGAAACATTCAATAAGAAGAGAAAAAGAGCTAGAGTATTTGAAGTTGGTGACAAAGTTCTCACTAGAATATCTAGTATCCCCGCAAACGATAATCAGAGTAAGAAGCTTCTCCCAAAGTACAAAGGTCCATTCACAGTGGTCGAAGTTTTACCTAACGACCGTTACACAGTCGAAGAAGATATTCACTCGTCCCGCACCAGGACATCCTATAAAGGAGTGGTGGCCGTAGAAGACATGAAAGAATTTCAAATATAGAATTAAATTAAGGTAAATTGAACAAGATATCCACCAAAATCTAAAATATTTTAAGTGGCTAAGATATCCACTAAGGTCCAGGCGATCTTAAGTGGCTAGGTATCCACCAGGGTATGAAAAAAAACCCTTGGGTGGCAAAGATATCCACTAAGGTCCAAGTGATCTTGAATGGCTAGGTATCCACCAGGGTATGAAAACCCTTGAGTGGCTAAGATATCCACTAAGGTCCAAGTGATCTTGAGTGGCTAGGTATCCACCAGGGTATGAAAACCCTTGGGTGGCTAAGACATCCACTAGGGTCTAGACGACCTTGAGTGGCTAGGTATCCACAGGAGTATAAAAACTCCTGGGTGGCTGAGATATCCACTAAAGGTCTAAATGATCTTAAGTGGCTATATGCAAAAAAAAAACTAACAATATCAAATTGTTCTAGGTTCCGCCCTGCAAGTCGTCTGGCTGTTCGAGGACGAACGTAAAACAGGATGGCCGATTGTTAGGGACCGCCACTGCACCCAATAATCTGTTACAGTTTTTACTGTGTTATACAAGAATGAGTAATCTCCAATTATTGTACTTATAGTTTAATTCATTGTAAGAGAGGGCATTATAAAATTAGCTCTCGTACTGTAAGGTTGTCATTAGTGAATATAGTGTTGTGTTAATTCGGTGTGTATTATTTCCGGAGTACCTACCCCATCCCTAACACACATATTATTTATACGTCTTCTGAACGTGCCGTTGTCCCTTCAATCTGAAAGAAATCCATAGTAACACTGCTGCCTAAAGTTTCGTTAGCTGTTGAACTGAAAGACCTTAGACCTATGTGTCCTGCCACCATTGTCTAAAATCTTGGAAAAAATAATGAGTAGAAAACTTACTGAGCATGTTAATAATAATAATATACTTCCTTCAATACAACAGCACTGGTAATGGTAACCAATGACATAATGCAGAATGTGGACAAGTTTCAATCAACATTTTTAGTACTTCTAGATTACAGTAAAACATTTGACGTAATCGACCATGAACCATGCCAAAGTTCACTATTATAATATACATCCAGTGGTGCTAGCATGGTTCTCAAATTATCTATCCAACCGAGCGCAAACTGTGAAACTGAATAATATTCAATCTACGGACATGTTCGTTAGCACAGGTGTGCCTCAAGGTAGCATTTGGGGGCCGCTTTTATTTATCATATTCACAAGTGACTTCCAATTGTACTAACTTTAACATACACTATGCACTTGTACTCAGATAATGCCCAACTGCAGGTTGGAGGTAACCCACTATGTCCTGATCTGTCCATCATGGAATTAAATGAAAATTTACGTAAAGTGTCTGAATACTTCAAGAACCACGGCATGGTAATTTAACTAAAACTGTAGACTTATGCGTTGGAAATAAAGTAATTTGTGCTAAAACTATTCAACATGTGACATTGTACTGGATAATAATAAGATCAATTTAAGTGATAGTGCTAAAAAGTTAGGAGTAGTTATCGACCAACATCTGAATCTTGAAAATCATGTTTTTCTTCAAGCGTATTAAAATGTCTAAATTGTGCTAGGTACCAAAAACAGAATTAGAAATAGGACATTGTTTTACTAATAACAAAATGTTAATACAGAACGCCAACGTGGTGAAAATTTTTTTACTAGTAACATAATGTTAGTACGGAAAGCCACCAGAGCGGCCGGTGACGCGCCATCTACAAACCATCTGTCATATATTATGTCATTACTCATTATGGGTTATGTTGATATTCGGAGTCACAGGCGCCTGTCGCTGTGATGAGCTAATTTGAATAATTGTCCATTTATAATAAATAAATAAAAAAATGTTTGCATTTTAATACGCTTGAAGAAAAAATAGTATATATTACGTGGAGTAGGATGCCTTTTTTTGTATTTCGCCAATTTTCAGCTGAGGCGAAAAGAGTGCGTTCTACTCCTAGTAATATAATATACTATTATTAATAAATGTTGTGTTGGTTATTTTAAAATTAAATATATCCATAAATATAAGTATATTTTGTCCAGTGATGTAAAATTGAGATTAGTTGATTTTAATTTTTAATTTTAAGCCATTTCTTTTACGCCAGTAGTGTATATTTTAACTTTCTTAGTAAAAATTTTCAAAACAAAATTCAAGTTATGCAAAACTGCTGTCTAAGATTCTCCTTTAACTTAGACAGAATAAGCCACATTACACCATTTTATATTGAAAGGAACATCTTTATTATATTGTATCGTATTGTATTGAGTGTAGTGTAGTGCACTGCACTGCACTGCACTGCACTACACCGCACTCACTCCACTCCACTCCACACCACACCACACCACACCACACCACACCACACCACACCACACCACAATACACCACATTACACCACACCACACCACACCACACCACACCACACCACACCACACCACACCACACCACACCACACCACACCACACCACACCACACCACACCACACCACACCACACCACACCACACCACACCACACCACACCACACCACACCACACCACACCACACCACACTTCACCACACCACACCACACCACACCACACCACACCACACCACACCACATCACATCACATCATATCACATTATATTATATTATATTCTTATATGTACTTAATAGTACATTATAATATTGGTGCAAATAACATTCCACAATATTTATTTGATATTCTTGAGCGCAGATCGAATATACATAATGCCAACTTGATATACCTGTTGATAGTTACTCAATACCAAAGCATAATACCAATAAATTTGAGAGTTGCTTTTCTTATACTGCACCCACAATCCACAAACTAAATATTCACTGTTTTCTTACACAAAATGTGAAGTAATCTGAATATGACACAAACCACTCTTTACACAAATAATATAACTGCGATATATACTGCACGATATATTACACAATGCAATAATCGTTTGAATACTGTGAAAATACACAAAAAAAGACTTGAAATTATCTAAACATGCTAGTTACTTCACCCGTAAACTCAAGCTAGTCTATTTTAGACAATGTACGTGCACACAAATTGCTGCACACGACCGACCATCTACGTGGTTGCCACGGCAAGATAGTAAAGTACATAGGCTGTGGCTGTGTCTACCCTAGACTACTTTGCTTTGCTGTTATTATATGTCTGGTAAGAAATAGACAAATAATAATCTTGAAACTTGGCTACCAATCAGAATTTGCAGGTGTAATCCAATGCAGGTCGAAGTCTTTGTCCTTTCCTTGCTGACTAATGCTACGTTCCAGAATTACATCTTTTGGCATATTTTGCTCCGTCTCGTTCTTTTATTCCTAAAAGACTGACCGGATGTTATCGACACACGTTCTTCTTTGCGCTCTCAAAGGTAACAGAGGTAGCTCTGACACCTCGGATTTTTAAAAGCGAGCTTACAGATATTTATTATTAAATAGGAGTTGGGAATGACAGTATTGACAGCTCGGTGTTTTAACGTATATGTTCTGTCATGTTCTGCGGCATGATACCAACAGCGTTTACTGCAAAATGCAGATATTCAACCACCAATTCCATAATAACTATTTGGGATTGGGAACATAATACGTTTAGCCATGTTCCGCAATGTTTACGTTTTACATCTACCCACTGCGCAGGCCTGGGCTGACATCAAGGAAATGTTCGTTCGTTATTACAAATTTAATCTATTTACTCGTGAACCACGTGACTGTTAAATCTGCTCGGCCTGCTTGATCTGTGGATGTAATTCTGGAACGTAGCATAAGTTGCTTCCTGCAATCCTATTTGGCATACAGTTTATTCTACCAGGGCTAGGACTAGAGGCCTTTGTACCTGCTTAGCAGATCGCTATCTGTCACATAGATATCGTTGTGTGTTGATGCCTTGACAGGTGGTAGTAGCACGAGGGATATACTTATTTCTCATCACTTTGGTCCTAATATACTTCATATGAGAAATTTACATTAAGAACATGTATCAAACTCATCAAAACCTATAAAGGCATTTACATACTACAAAGACTCATTGGTACTAATATACTTCATATGAGGAATTTAAATTAAGAACACATATCAAACTCATCAAAACATTTACATGTATACTACAAAAAATCATTGGTACTAATAGAATGGATATGCGAAATTTACATTAAAAATACATCAAATCCATAGAAACTGTTATTTACATAATAATAATAATAATCAACAATATAATAGTAATCAACAATAATCCATTTATTAACCAATTATGTATACATTGACATGTTCATTAATATTTGGTATCCATGTATACATATGATGTTCCATTTAAAAAATATGACTATGTGGCGCTCCCTGTATATTCATTAAGATAGATGCAGACTCATATCATATACAAAAACTTGGTAAAATATGCTACAGATCTATTTTTTATTTTTTTTCTAGTTATATTTTTAAGCAAAATAGAAGGGTTTAAAAAGTAGAATTTTCAAATGATCACCTTGTACAGGGTTATCAAACGAAGATGTTCCGGGTCATAACTCTTTTATTTTTCACTTTAGAAAAAAAAGTGTAATATAAAAGTTATAAGATGTTTTAAGGGCTTCAAAAATGCATTTTCAAAAAAACAATTGAGCATCGCACGTAGAAGTTGTAGATATAACTTATGTTTTTTTAAATAGAACACCCTGTATATTTTTCGATTTTTGAAATCTATGCTTGCATACGATTCCAGTGATGTATATATGTTGTATCTTTTCTCCAACCGTTTGCACAATATACTGTTTTTAATATCGATTATTGTTTATGACGCATTATTCCAAATTGTATTTAGCCATGAATAAAAACAACAAATTGAAAAATTAATACACTCTTTTATTAATCCCTAAAAACTTAATGTCGATTTAATTTATAAGTATTTATAAGAACTGCTCAAAATGGCGTTCACCATGTTCCAAACAAAGACGGTATCTCCGTTCTAAATTACTCAGACAACTTAGTATACTTTGATTATTATTTTGACTCATTTCTTCAATCACATTAGAAATTTTTTCTTGGAGTTCGTTTAATATTGTTGTTCGGTCTTTATACACCTCATTTTTTAAATAGCCCCATAAAAATGTGTCGAGGGGTGTCAAATCAGGGCTATTTTCCGGCCAGCGAATTGTTCCATAACTTCCAATCCATTCGCGGTACGTATTGCCCAAAAAATTTCCAATGTGATTGAAGAAATGAGTCAAAATAATAATCAAAGTATACTAAATTGTCTGAGTAATTTAGAACGGAGATACCGTCTTTGTTTGGAACATGGTGGACGCCATTTTGAGCAGTTCTTATAAATACTTATAAATTAAATCGACATTAAGTTTTTAGGGATTAATAAAAGAGTGTATTAATTTTTCAATTTGTTGTTTTTATTCATGGCTAAATACAATTTGGAATAACGCGTCATAAACAATAATCGATATTAAAAACAGTATATTGTGCAAACGGTTGGAGCAAAGATACAACATATATACATCACTGGAATCGTAAGCAAGCATAGATTTCAAAAATCGAAAAATATATAGGGTGTTCTATTTAAAAAAACATAAGTTACATCTATAATTTCTATGTGCGATGCTCAATTGTTTTTTTGAAAATGCATTTTTAAAGCCCTTAAAATATTTTATAACTTTCATATTACACTTTTTTTTCTAAAGTGAAAAATAAAAGAGTTATGACCCGGGACATCTTCGTTTGATAACCCTGTACATATACTATACAGTACCCCACAAATTTTTATATTCAACTTGGAAACAAAGATGGGTTTATAGTACGAAAAGCGTGAATTAAAAAGAGAAAACAAACGGTGAATATGTAACGCCTACACGGAGTGTGACAGCGGTAAAGACCGCAAATTAAAACACCTAAAAACGTGGGCAAAAAATACCGCCAAAGTATCAGTAAAAATATCGTTTTATGTATGCCGGTTACTCATGTGATCGACTTGCATACATACGGTAAGTGATACCCTATTAAATTCTTTTTGCGGCGTTTTTTCCCCAAGTTTTTAGGTGTTTCAATTTGAAGTAGAATGGAGTGAGAGGCGTGTCTCTAGTGCTCTGGTATCTGTCTTTATTTTATACTCCTTACTGATATTCTCTGTTCTTGTTTTCAAGTTGAATATAAAATGTTGTGGGGTACTGTAGAAACTTGCCAATACTAATGAACATCGATAAGAAATTTACATTAAAGACACATTTCAAATACACACACACAAATTTTCATAAAAATTTTTTGACAGGGTTACATTGTATTAAAATTGAGGTGTCTGCTAAATGTATTTAGATTTTTTTAATGCTATATTAATTTGCTGAACCTGACATGGATTTTGCATTTTGCTTTGATGCAGTCGCATCTCCCTAAGCAAATATGCATTACTATATAGGGTGTTCCATTTAACAAAGTTTATTGTTATCAGCCAAACAGAACATCCCATGTGACTAAAAATATTATTAAAATATGCAGTGTTAAGTACCTACTAAACAAATTCACACTAAATAATTACCTATTTTATTTTTACAGGTTTTCCACGCAGGACCATATATAGGAGCAGCTGCAGGAGCTGTCGTATACCGATTCATATTTGAGGAAACCGAAAGATTCTCAGTTTATAGACTAATAAAAAGAAAAAATTAAGTACAATACCATTATCTATGCGTGTTTTGAAATTGTTGTTTATTAATGTGGCATGCTTATAGAAATGGAAATATATACATGGTACTGAATTAAATCATTAAAAGTTGTTTAATAGAAATGGGATTTCTAATTTCTTTAGTTTATTATAGATGATAAATTTAATTTTGGAAAGTTTAGATACTTTAATTACAGTAAACGAACTCATCTAACTAAATATTACACATTAAATCGAAAGTAGAGAAGAAGAACTTATTCATTAGTAAATTTTAAACTATACCGGGTGTAAATGAAATTAGGCTCACCCCTATAACTTTTTTGTTTTTTCAGATATCATTTTGAAATTTTGGCAGTTGCAATAACAAGTAAATTTGAATTAATGAATGTTAATAAAATGATTGTAGCACTTCCGATTTCACCAGAAATGACCGTAACATCTATTTTTTAAATGGAACACCCTGTATATTTTTACATTTTTGGATTCAGGGACTCATTCTGCATACGATTGTATCAACTTCGAGGAAGAAACATAACCTCAAACATTTTTTTAGGATAATTTAAGTTGGCATCTAGGGAGCCATGACTGCTGAAAAACTTTTCTTTCTGAATCATTAAGTATTTTAAAAATAAAATCGGAATATTAAATGAGCTAACTTTGCTTTTATAGCCATTTAAACATCTCGGAAATGGTTTTTTCGATATAAGTATTTTTTTTTAAATGGCATCATTACCTCATTATGCTATTTTAATAGAGATTTTCTTTACCTATATTTCGATACCAAACACTTCACCATTAGTTCATAAATAACTTACAAGAGATACTTTATGACTTTAGTTCAAATTTATTTTAGTGAGCTCTAACCAAGTTAAACATTTAATATGAAATTTATCGGGAATGCCTTAAAAAAACAAATTTATTAAACTAAAATAAATTTGAACCAAGGTAAAGTATCTTTTGTAAGTTATTTATGAACTAATGGTGAAGTGTTTCTTATCGAAATGTAGGTAAAGAAAATCTCTATTAAAATAGCATAATGAGGTAGGTATAATGGTTCCATTTAAACAAAAATTCTTAAATCGAAAAAACCATATTCGAGATGTTTAAATGGCTATAAAATCAAAGTTAGCTCACTTAATATCACGATTTTATTTTTCCAATACTCAACGGCTCAGAAAGTAAAGTTTTTCAGCAGTCATGGTTCCCTAGATGCCAACTTAAATGATCCTAAAAAAATGTTTGAGGTTATGTTTCTTCCTCGAAGTTGATACCATCGTATGCAGAATAAATCCCTGAATCCAAAAATGTAAAAATATACAGGGCGTTCCATTTAAAAAACAGATGTTACGGTCATTTCCGGTGAAACCGGAAGGGCTAGAATTATTTCATTAACATGCATTAATTCAAATTTACTTGTTATTGCAACTACCGAAAGTTCAAAATCTGAAAAACAAAAAAGTTATAGGGGTGAGTCTAATTTCATTTACACCCGGTATATTATTTAATACAAATTGTAAAGTTACTTGATGATCTCATTTCGAACTAATTCTATACCTGTCCTAAATTCAATTATTTTTAGATAGTTTGATTTAAAATGGGTCAAATATCAAATAATATTAAAAAGGAATAAGGGTGCTTTTTCGTTGGTGGTGAGTTTCACCTCAACTCATTGGTTTCAATAAAAAAAGTGACTGTTGGAACATGTAGATTGTCGAATTCTACTCCAAAAAAAACCTATAACATTCTTTTTGCTTTAATACCCGCTGAATTACAGGGGTTGAAAACGTTGATTTTTAAGCAAAAGACACTGATTTCTCAAAGGTTTTAAGCAAATTACTCACAAAGGAGCACATTTTCCAAAAAGTTAGTCATAACAAAAAAGTTAACTAATGAAAATAATATAATAATAATCCATGAAATAAAAATATGTTTAGGCTCATCATTGCCGAGATACAGTTGATGTTAGATGCACTTAAACGTAGCCCTGAAAAGGTCAGGTGCTTCAAACAGTCATAACTCTGGTTTAAATAAACCATTTGACATGTAGGTACCTTGAATCAAATTGAAGCTTATTACAGTAGCTTAAAACTGTCTTTTGTCAAATTTTGATATCTGGTGAATAAAAAATGATACAAGGAAAATAAAGTCAAAATTTTGATTTTTTACAAAAAAGTGCCCGTTTTTTTGTTTCACTAAATTTCAATAACCGGACCAGGAGACGCTAAGCAACCATTAATTTTATCATCTGACATTCGTGTTATTAATTTTTATATAAAGTATCGTTTTTTCAAATCACGTAGACATTCATTCTGAAATTAGTGTTACAATTTTGAGCATGTGTAAATACCTAGTGCCGTAGCTCGTGCATTTCTGTTGCGCCATATTTTTTGGATCTCTTGAAGACAAGCTGTCCTACCAGGATGGTAAGGTCTTTATAACGTTCTCCTCTGCCGATCTGTTTGCGGACTAACCTGTGAAATCAACATTTGATTAGAAACCCGGTGTTTCACTGGCTAGCGTGGATGACTTTTCAGGTGGTTTATGGCCAAGCGATAGAACATAACTATAGGCTCTTAATTAACTCACTTAAATTCATAGTGATTTGTAGTACTCATTTTTGCCTTAATAACGAGCCAAGATTCCAGTATTCGCAAATTTCAGAACGAGCTGCATGTTATTTTGTGATCTAAGGACCATAAATTAATCACGGTATGTGCACAATCGTCTCATTTTATATACTGCTTTGTCATACGACCCTGAGATGCATTAAAATTAGTTGTAATTGTCAGTCTGTCCGTGTCCGTAATCCAAATTCCAGGCCTTGCTTCTGGCGCCCAAAACCACTTTTTCATTTTTTTATTCTTTTCATCGTAGCAATTCGCCGCTCCACGAATTTTGGACTTATTACTTTGCTGGACAATTTATTTTTTTTATTTTCAAAATCGACTGACGAGAATGTTATGGTGCCCAACGTGGGGCCTAATTTCATGAACAGTGTAATGAACGACCAAAAGACCGAGCAGAACATGCACTTAACCGGAACAGATTAAAATAGTGTATAGTGATAGTTTTAAAAGTGTTTCCACATATATTGCTCTCCACTAAAATTTGGCAATTTAATCATATACTGCCTGGACCTTAATGGACCATGGAAATATTTAATATAATAATTAAATCAATTACACAAATAGCGAGATAAAAATACTGTCGGCTGCCAATAAATTAGTTTGACTTACCCACGGCACCTTATCTTCTATAGTAGTGGACTGTATATAGGGGTTGCACAATTGCGTATTTCTAACCAGAATTTTTGTATGTGAAATTTGCGTATATTGAAAGTGTAGGAGGTGAGCACTCACGTCGAGTCGAGATACACACCGCTTCTCCCGCCTTAAGCCGCACCGATCCCTTGACAGCTCTCGCGGGCCAAAAATTACATTTTTAGCAAAGGAGTTTCGTATCCACAAATATATTAATGAAGATGTTTAGTCGGATTGGATAAAAAATTGTAAGAAAACCTCAAATTCTCATTTAGTCGACGTTTCGACAATATTTATTGTCTTTCTCAGGACCAATGAGGTATTTGGTTTAGTCAGCAAAATCATAAACGTCAAATAAAATAAAAATAACGTAACTTATAATAAGCCAATTTTTTATCCAATCCGACTAAACATCTTCATTAAAAAATTACATTTTGGAAATAAAAACATTAATAGACATAAAACAAAAAATTATAACAGAAAGATATTACAATTAATAATAATAATAAAAATAACGTTAAAACAAATAGTGTCGGTACTTAACATACCACCCACCAAAATACATCGTATTCTCAGTAACTAATGATGAGGTAAAGGACACAACTTTACCACAGGTCTTTGTATCAGACCTTGAGCAGTTTTAATAGTCGCTGCTCGAGAAATGCCATCACGGCCCGGGTGGGTTTGAACCACACGACCTAGCCGCCAGTGTAATGGAGGAGTTTGCTCATTTTTTATCAAAACAAGCCATTGCCTTCGCCTCTTTGGTCCACTTATTACGCTGTTGCAGAGTGTGTAAATACTCTGCATGCCACCTTCTCCAAAAATCTTGCTGCAATCGCTGTACCAGTTGCCAACGATTTAATCGAGATATATTGAGGTTAGTAAGGTCAGGATCTGGTAGAGAATTTAGTGGTTCTAGGGTAAGAAAGTGACCAGGAGTTAACACAGAGAGATCACTGGGATCAGTGCTTAAGGGACGGTCTAGAATTAAGAACAGCCTCTATCTGGACTAGGACGGTATAAAGTTCCTCGTACGCTAAAATTTGATATCCAACAACGCGAGCGAGTTAATTAAGATAGGTTTTTACCGACTTTATTCCGGATTCCCAAAGTCCTCCGAAATGAGGCGCAGAGGGGGGATTGAAAGACCATTCGATTTTTTCGCTTTCAGTAGCTTCTTTCATATACTGGGATAATTCCTTTTTAGCGCCAACAAAGTTTGTACCGCAATCGCTAAATATGCGATTACAGCGACCCCTACGAGATATGAAGCGTCGTAAAGCGGCAAGAAACGCATCCGAAGATAAATCAGACGCTACTTCTAAGTGTATCGCTTTGGTAGTAAAACACACAAACAAACAAACATAAGCCTTTTGAGACTTGATACCTCTGGCTTTACCCAAAGTGACATAGAAAGGCCCTCCATAATCCACGCCCACGCACTGAAATGGTTTGACTTACTCGAGGAAAGGGCAAATCACCCATACGAGGTGTTACAGTGGAGGGTTTAACTCTAAAGCATCTGTGGCACTTGGAAATGACATGCCGGATAGCACGTCTGGGAGACAAAATCCAAAATTGTTGAGATATTAGAAACTGTAATGTCTGGAGACCGGGATGTAAATATTGACGATGGGTTTCCTCTATTATAAGTTCCGTCAATCGATGATTTCGAGGTAATATAATCGGAAACGTATTGTAATGGTATTATTTTACCATACTGTATATTAAGTTAGATAGGTATGTAGGTTAAATTGTATTTATTAATTATTGCAATTAATGTAGGTTATTATTTGTTATTTGTTATATGTTATAGTTTAGTGTGTCATGTAAATATTGTAAATATGTATTATGTAGAATAAAAGTAGAGTAGATATTAGAATCTCAACGAGATCGGATGTCTTTTAATACATTCCCAATACCCTTAATCTACAAGTGAAGTAAAAGTATACTATGACAATCCAACCTGTCTAGAAGTATACTACATGGCGATCCTGCCATTGCAAACATAACTGGAAATTTATGGGCATAAATTAATAAAATTGAGAATGGGTACCACTAAAAGTAAGGAAGAAGTTATAATTGCGCAAGCAGGAAATAGTGGTGGTCAAACTAATGGAGTAAGTTACAATGCATTGGGCGTAAAAGAAATTATGGAAATGGTCATGGTAATTATATGTATAATAATAATTTTGGGTTACTGTCATGGAAAATGTAAGAAGCAGTTAGAGAAGAAAGTCAGAAGAGAAATTGTCCGAAGTCAGGAGCTGGTGTGAGAAGATAGCTGTAATACACTCTTCTTTTTAGTAATTTTAGGGTAATTTATATAATAAGTTGTAATATGGTGGTTGATATTGGAAGCCGAAAAGAAAAGTTATATATTATTTAATAAAACTAAGTGGAAGAAGTGAAAAGAGTTAATCCATATGAAATGTCATGTCCCAAGGAAATGAGTTTAGATATCTCCTAGAAGAAGTAAGGGTGTTCCACAGAAATTTGAATAAAGATAATGTTGAAAGAAAGACAAGCGAAGAAGTTACTCGTCGTAAGTTAAGAAAATTAGATAAGTTTAAAGATAGTTATAAGCAGTTAGTAGAATTATTTAATAGGTCCGATGCTGATCCTAAGATCAGGGAGGAAATAAAAGCGTATACCGTTTCAATTAATAAATATTTTGAGGGAATTAAATATAGTTTAGAAAGTAGGTTAGTTAAAATTCGTACGGAGCAAGCTGAACACAGTGAAGGTATTTAAGTTCTATAAATTCAAACATAAAAACAGACTTTACTGATTCAGATTGTTCAGACGAAAGCGAAAATATGTCGGAGAAATTTGACCTAAGGACTGCAGCAGGGTTACTGCCAGTCATGGATGGTACCGAAAATTCAACAAAACAGCTAATAGACGCCATTGAGTTATACGACGCATTGTTGGATGCTGCGGGTAAAAAATTGTTAACCACGTATGTTTTAAAAACGCGACTTTCTCAAAGTGCGAAAATTAGACTTAACTCGACATATGCCACAAACGCAAATTTAGTTGACGATCTTAGAAATTATTTCATAACTAAAAAATCTATTCCATTTCTGTCGGTGCAATTAAATAGTGCCAAACAAAACGGAAAATCGATCGAAGAGTTCGGTAAAACAATCGAGGAATTGCTGGTTGATCTCACAATCACGCAAGCTGACGGTAATGAAAATTCTGTCACCATTTTAAGAGAGGTAAATGAAAAAATTGCCATACATTCTTTTGCCAACGGGTTGCAAAATCACGACCTAAGAACCATTATAAAAGCGCGAAACTATAATAAATTAAACGAGGCTATACAGGGTGCTAAAGACGAAGAGTTACCAAAACGTGACGCTCAAATTTTTCACATTCGAGGACGTCAAAATTTTAGATCAGGTCAAGGTTCTAGATTTTTCAGAGGTAATAATTTTGGTAATCGCTCAGTGAATCCTAACAAGGGTAACACAAAATTTTCTAGTAATAGTAGAAATCTAAATCAAGGTAATTACAACAATAGGGGTTTTAGTAGAGGATATGAACGTAATTACAGTCGTAGAGGCAACTTTTCCCGAAATAACCAGGTAAAGGGTTTTTTTGCGAATACCTCAAGTGAACCTTTAGATATGGAAAACCAGTATCATTCGTCCAATACGACTGATCAGTTTTTTCGTGTCTCAAATAAGTAATATCAAAGATCGTGTAAAAATTAAGCCGAATGGCCTAAATTTCATTACACTTAACTATAGAGGAACTCTATTTACATTTTTGTTAGACACAGGTGCGTCAGTAAGTATAATTTTTGAAAAATATTTAAATAAGAACGAAAGAATTGACCGATCAAGGAAAATTCAAATAAACGGTGTTTCAGGGTCGACAAGGTCAAACGGTAAAACAAACATAAAATTGCAGACTGACAAAATAGCATTTACGCACGAATTTTTGCTGATGGATGAATTTGATGACTCAATGCATGGAGTGTTAGGTTCAGACTTCTTTAAAAAATACTTTGCAGTAATTGACCTTGAAAAGTTTTTGTTTTCATTCTGGGTGAATAATAGTAAAATTGTGCTTCCCATGCAATCTAACCAGTCGGTTTATACTACAATTCCAGCGAGATGTGAAGTAATTAAATATTTTAATGCGGAAATAGCAAATGACTGTCTTGTCTTACCTACTGAATTATGTAACGGAATATTTGTAGGGGGATGCGTAGCTCGTCCGGACAAGGATAATATGATACCAGTCAAAATTCTTAATGTCCGAGATGAAGAGGTTTCAATTAGGAACTTCAAACCAAAAGTCGAAAATCTTCAAGACTACGAATTACTCACTTTCAATAAAAATCAAAATTCAGTAAATCGTGTAGAGAAATTACTAAATTTAATTAAGACAGAACATTTGAATCGGGAAGAAAAAATGTCAATAGATAAAATTTGCGCTAAGTACTCAGATATTTTCCACTTGGAAAACGATCCTTTGTCTGTAACTAATGTTTATAAACAAAAAATATACTTAAAAAATTCAGCTAAACCCGTTTATGTAAAACCATATCGTTTGCCGCACGCTCAAAAACAAGAGATATATAGGCAAGTGGAAGAAATGTTGCATGATGGTTTGATAGAGGAAACGAAATCGGAATGGTCCTCACCATTGTTGATAGTTCCAAAAAAGGCTAATAACGCAGGAGAGAAAAAGTGGAGAGTGGTTATAGATTACCGTCTTTTAAATAGGCAATTGGAAGATGATAAATTTCCATTGCCCAATATTGTTGAAATATTAGACTCACTGTCGGGTGCTATGTACTTCTCTCATCTTGATCTCTCTCAGGGTTATTACCAGATCGAAATAACTCCATCTAGCAGACCTTGCACAGCTTTCACTACAGATAGAGGGCAATACCAAATGAGGAGGTTGCCAATGGGTCTTAAAACGTCGCCAAGTTCTTTTTCAAGAGCAATGGCAATAGCTATGTCAGGGTTGAATTACGAAAGTTGTTTTATTTATTTAGATGATTTAATAATTTTTGGAAATAACTTAATAAACCATAATAAAAATTTAATTAAAGTATTTCAACGGTTACGAGATGTAAATTTAAAATTAAATCCCAATAAATGCGAATTTTTACGAAAAGAACTTCTCTATTTAGGTCATGTCATTTCGCCTGAGGGTGTTACACCTGATCCCTCAAAAATTAACGCTATACAAAACTACCCAATTCCTACTGATTCAAGTGAAACCAAGAGGTTTGTTGCATTCGCAAATTATTATAGGAGGTTTTTTAAAAATTTTGCAGATATAGCCGCACCTCTAAACTATTTGACGAGGAAAGGCGTATCATTTAAATGGACAGAAGAATGTCAGAATGCTTTTGAAACCTTGAAAAATGGCTTAAAATCTCCACCCGTACTACAATATCCTGATTTCTCGGCTGATAATATTTTCACATTAAAAACTGATGCATCCGGGTATGCAGTTGGCGCCGTTCTTTCTAATGGAAATGGCAAGCCTGTTGCATATGCGAGCAGATCACTTAATAAAGCAGAGAAAAATTATCCATCGTTACATAGGGAAATTTTAGCCATAACATGGGCCGTAAAACATTTTCGTCCTTATTTATTTGCGAGGAAATTTGTTATTTACACGGACTGCAGACCTTTGATTTATTTGTTTGGACAGACAGACCCCTCAAGTAGACTTACAAAATTTAGACTTGTACTCGAAGAATACGATTTTACCATAAAATATGTCATAGGAAAGGACAACGTAGTGGCGGACGCGTTATCTAGGGTTGAAATTTCGTCTGATGAATTGAAAAATATGTGTAACGTAATAGACAGTTCATTATATGTTATAACTAGAGCACAAGCTAAGAAAAGTACAGAAAAGCCAACTAGGTGTTTTCCTATACATTGCTTCAGTAAAAATTCTGTTAGTTGTTCATAAGTAGGATTTTCAGAAGATCCATGCTGTAATTCAAAACGGTTAATAGTTTCTAAATCCAATTTTCTGGTTAAAGTTCTAAATAAAACAAAGTCCCAAGACTCGGTTGGATACTCAATTTTTTAAGGCACTGATATTATCAGTAAATGTATCTACTAATGGGCTCATTTCGGAAAAATTTTTTTAATTCATATTCCGAAAGTACACCTTGTAATTAGTAAATGTGCAAAATATTAAATTTTTTTTTCAACTGCTTCTCCCTCAAAATAGGGCGCTGTGACATCACACCACTCGCAGCGGTCGGCCGCTAGCTTGTTTCCTATAGTTTCATACCGGCGGCAGTTACTACACACAAAGCGGAAGCAAGGCTTATAGACTTTGTACTTACGAGCCTTGCGGCGGAAGTGGTAATTTCATTCATCTTTTAAGTGCTTCGTCCTTGGTACAGCGAAATCTAAATACCATATATCCGCATAACTCATAGAACCAGTGGAGTCGGGTGGTGTGACGTCATAGCCATCTCAAATATGTTACGAATTTGAAATCAAATATTAGGGTTAATTATTTATTTCCTTTTCTTTTTTGGGATTTATTACCACATTCCTCGAGATTCCTATCCAAAAAATTCGATTTATCTAAAAAATATTCAAATTAACCAGTTTAAAACTGGGAAATAACCTCTACGCCTTTGACGTAATGTCAGAGGATCAGTTAGAGGGTGTTTTTTGACAACTAATAGGAATTAAATTAATACAAAAATACTGCGCTGACGTTTCGGAAACTATATCCGTTTCCTTTTTCAAAGTTTAAGCTTTAGATTTTTATGTAACGTGTAGAATAACACGGCATAAAATAAAAATTGTTTATGTCATTTCCATAGATACTTACCATAGAAATGTTGAAAAATATACTAAATAATATTAATTTTATTGAGTTCTTCTCTCAACATTGGTAACCAAGTTGAACAAAATTCTACCGAACAATTTGATACGCATTTATCTATATTAAGTAAAATTATTGCCGATTCTTTGATTTTTTTTTTTTTTGCTGTCTGCTTCTTTGGTCAAAATTTTTGCTGAATCCCATTTTATCCTGTGATCGTTTTCCCAAGCATGTTCACAAATTTTAGATTTTTCAAAATCACCTTTTCTAATATAACTTTTGTGCTCGCCTAATCGTACATTAAGTGGTCTAGATGATTCACCCACATAATGTTTACTACACTCGCACGGGATAATGTATATACAATTTTTTGAATTTTGTTCAGGATTTAATGGTTTCGTTTTTGTCAATATGGATCTTAAAGTATTATTTGTTTGAAAAATTGTTCTAACGCCAAATTTTTTACCGACACGACGTAATTTCTCAGATAAACCTTTTATATATGGAATTAATGTCGAATAATGATATTCTGGTTTTGGTTGCACCGGATTGTTAACTCTATTTTCAATGTTCATGAAAGTCTTATCAATAAATTCTTTCGGGTATTCATTATTAATTAAAATTTCCCTGACAAATTGCCTTTCATGTTTGAATATTTCATCATTAGAAGAAATTATTTTTGCCCTATCATACAAACATTTTATAACACCTCTTTTAACGTCCAAAGACTGGTTTGAGTTAAAATTTAAATATCTGTTAGTGTGAGTCTTTTTTTGGTAAACGCTAGTTTGAAAATTATTATTATTGACTTTTTTAATTAAAACATCTAAAAATGGTAATTCATTATTATTTTCTATTTCTAGAGTGAATTTGATAGATGGTTCTTTATTATTAATATTTTCCAAAAAATTGTTTAATAAATCTATTCCATGAGGCCAAATTGCAAAAATATCGTCAACATATCTCCACCAAGTTACCGGTTTATGAATATTATTTTCAACATATCTATCAAATTCACTCTAGAAATAGAAAATAATAATGAATTACCATTTTTAGATGTTTTAATTAAAAAAGTCAATAATAATAATTTTCAAACTAGCGTTTACCGAAAAAAGACACACTAACAGATTTAATAAATAGGATTATAGGAAACAACTACTGGACGGGCAAAGGCCCCGACTCCCATTGAATTATACCTATAAATCCAAAATTGGTAGCCAAATTTGTTATTTGTCTTTTCCCCACCAGACACAGACCGGTTTCGAACTCTTTATGTTCTCATCAGTGTGCCACAGGTAGCTGAAAAGACAAATAACAAAGGCAAACCAAACTGGTCTATGGCAGACCCAGCACTAGTAACTGTGAGAGATAAGTACATCCCTCTGGTGGTCAGTTGCTACTACCAGTCAAGACATCGAAGATGTCTAGTGACCGATAGCGGCTTGCCAAGCAAGCACCAAGAGCGGCGACCTCTAGCCCTGATGGACTAAAACATGCTTAATAAATAGGATTATAGGAAACAACTACTGGACGGGCAAAGGCCCCGACTCCCATTGAATTATACCTATAAATCCAAAATTGGTAGCCAAATTTGTTATTTGTCTTTTCCCCACCAGACACAGACCGGTTTCGAACTCTTTATGTTCTCATCAGTGTGCCACAGGTAGCTGAAAAGACAAATAACAAAGGCAAACCAAACTGGTCTATGGCAGACCCAGCACTAGTAACTGTGAGAGATAAGTACATCCCTCTGGTGGTCAGTTGCTACTACCAGTTACTAGTGCTGGGTCTGCCATAGACCAGTTTGGTTTGCCTTTGTTATTTGTCTTTTCAGCTACCTGTGGCACACTGATGAGAACATAAAGAGTTCGAAACCGGTCTGTGTCTGGTGGGGAAAAGACAAATAACAAATTTGGCTACCAATTTTGGATTTATAGGTATAATTCAATGGGAGTCGGGGCCTTTGCCCGTCCAGTAGTTGTTTCCTATAATCCTATTTATTAAGCATGTTTTAGTCCATCAGGGCTAGAGGTCGCCGCTCTTGGTGCTTGCTTGGCAAGCCGCTATCGGTCACTAGACATCTTCGATGTCTTGACTGGTAGTAGCAACTGACCACCAGAGGGATGTACTTATCTCTCACAGTTACTAGTGCTGGGTCTGCCATAGACCAGTTTGGTTTGCCTTTGTTATTTGTCTTTTCAGCTACCTGTGGCACACTGATGAGAACATAAAGAGTTCGAAACCGGTCTGTGTCTGGTGGGGAAAAGACAAATAACAAATTTGGCTACCAATTTTGGATTTATAGGTATAATTCAATGGGAGTCGGGGCCTTTGCCCGTCCAGTAGTTGTTTCCTATAATCCTATTTATTAAGCATGTTTTAGTCCATCAGGGCTAGAGGTCGCCGCTCTTGGTGCTTGCTTGGCAAGCCGCTATCGGTCACTAGACATCTTCGATGTCTTGACTGGTAGTAGCAACTGACCACCAGAGGGATGTACTTATCTCTCACAGTTACTAGTGCTGGGTCTGCCATAGACCAGTTTGGTTTGCCTTTGTTATTTGTCTTTTCAGCTACCTGTGGCACACTGATGAGAACATAAAGAGTTCGAAACCGGTCTGTGTCTGGTGGGGAAAAGACAAATAACAAATTTGGCTACCAATTTTGGATTTATAGGTATAATTCAATGGGAGTCGGGGCCTTTGCCCGTCCAGTAGTTGTTTCCTATAATCCTATTTATTAAGCATGTTTTAGTCCATCAGGGCTAGAGGTCGCCGCTCTTGGTGCTTGCTTGGCAAGCCGCTATCGGTCACTAGACATCTTCGATGTCTTGACTGGTAGTAGCAACTGACCACCAGAGGGATGTACTTATCTCTCACAGTTACTAGTGCTGGGTCTGCCATAGACCAGTTTGGTTTGCCTTTGTTATTTGTCTTTTCAGCTACCTGTGGCACACTGATGAGAACATAAAGAGTTCGAAACCGGTCTGTGTCTGGTGGGGAAAAGACAAATAACAAATTTGGCTACCAATTTTGGATTTATAGGTATAATTCAATGGGAGTCGGGGCCTTTGCCCGTCCAGTAGTTGTTTCCTATAATCCTATTTATTAAGCATGTTTTAGTCCATCAGGGCTAGAGGTCGCCGCTCTTGGTGCTTGCTTGGCAAGCCGCTATCGGTCACTAGACATCTTCGATGTCTTGACTGGTAGTAGCAACTGACCACCAGAGGGATGTACTTATCTCTCACAGTTACACTAACAGATATTTAAATTTTAACTCAAACCAGTCTTTGGACGTTAAAAGAGGTGTTATAAAATGTTTGTATGATAGGGCAAAAATAATTTCTTCTAATGATGAAATATTCAAACATGAAAGGCAATTTGTCAGGGAAATTTTAATTAATAATGAATACCTGAAAGAATTTGTTGATAAGACTTTCATGAACATTGAAAATAGAGTTAACAATCTGGTGCAACCAAAACCAGAATATCATTATTCGACATTAATTCCATATATAAAAGGTTTATCTGAGAAATTACGTCGTGTCGGTAAAAAATTTGGCGTTAAAACAATTTTTCAAACAAATAATACTTTAAGATCCATATTGACAAAAACGAAACCATTAAATCCTGAACAAAATTCAAAAAATTGTATATACAGTATCCCGTGCGAGTGTAGTAAACATTATGTGGGTGAATCATCTAGACCACTTAATGTACGATTAGGCGAGCACAAAAGTTATATTAGAAAAGGTGATTTTGAAAAATCTAAAATTTGTAAACATGCTTGGGAAAACGATCACAGGATAAAATGGGATTCAGCAAAAATTTTGACCAAAGAAGCAGACAGCAAAAAAAGAAAAATCAAAGAATCTGCAATAATTTTACTTAATGAAGATAAATGCGTATCAAATTGTTCGGTAGAATTTTGTTCAACTTGGTTACCAATGTTGAGAGAAGAACTCAATAAAATTAATATTATTTAGTATATTATTTCCTCACCAAAAGTGAGGAAGGTATGTATTCGTGAAAAAATTTTTGAAAATTTTTATTGCATTTCTGGACGAATCTCGACGAATTATGACGATACACAAAATTTCAGACAAAAAAAATTTCTGTCTGTGTGTGTGTGTGTGTGTGTATCGCGGTAGCAGCTACAGTTTTTGAGATAAAGCTTTCAAATTTGGCACACACGTTCTAGAGGCCAAGGAAAAGATTGAGTTCGTTGATGAGCAAAATCGGTCCACTGGAAGGGGGTCTACCGGACCCCAACATTTTTGTTTCTAACTTTACAAAAAAAATTTTCGTGATAAAAGATTAGAAATAGGATCTAATATACAAATCCATTATAATATTGTGTCCAAATGTTGAAATAAACAAAATACGCAAAATAAACCAAATACGTCAAAAAAATCAAAATACGTCAAAATACAAAATACGTCATAAATTACTTTTATTATAAACTCCACCACACGGTGAGGAAGTTTTGATCCCAGAATTGGCAGCGGTTTTTTTCAACATTTCTATGGTAAGTATCTATGGAAATGATATAAACAATTTTTATTTTATGCCGTGTTATTCTACACGTTACATAAAAATCTAAAGCTTAAACTTTGAAAAAGGAAACGGATATAGTTTCCGAAATGTCAGCGCAGTATTTTTGTATTAATTTAATTCCTATTAGTTGTCAAAAAACACCCTCTAACTGATCCTCTGACATTACGTCAAAGGCGTAGAGGTTATTTCCCAGTTTTAAACTGGTTAATTTGAATATTTTTTAGATAAATCGAATTTTTTGGATAGGAATCTCGAGGAATGTGGTAATAAATCCCAAAAAAGAAAAGGAAAGAAATAATTTATGAAATGCCACAAATAACATTTAAACAATTAGGGTTAATATTAACGCTAGCGATCTAATTTTTTCACTATATACTTAGAAGATGAAATACTTACGGAAAATGCTAAAATAAATTAAAAAGCAAATATCACGAAATGAGCCCATTGCCGAAGAGCTCTGGGTGAATCAGTTGGAAGCTTAGGAGCGTCAATTATTTTGTCCCAATAATGAGCAGCAAGAATACGCGTATTTTGATATCTTTTATATAAGTTATCAAACGCAATTACATAATTTTTATCATTAATAGGAATATTTTTAATCAATAGGAGAGGTTCTTTATCAAGATATGATATTAAATACTGAAATTTCTCACTATTACTGAGATTATTATTTTTGTGAATAAGTGAGTTATACAAACCAAAGAAGGTGGGCCAATTTGCAATATTACCACTAAAAGGAGGTATATTAATTTTTGGTAGTCTAATATTATTTTGCTTAGCAGTAACATCGCGAGGTTGAGCAATTTCATTGTTCTTAAACAAATCATGATAAGCAGATTGGATTGCATAATATTTAGAGTCAAACTGTGAACGGAGTTCCTATTCTTCTTCGATTTCAGCAACACAATCTTGGATTGCCAAAATTGAAAGAATAGTGCTATGTTGCTCATTAAATTCCGTATAAACTGCTTTAATGTGTTCATAACGCATTGCAAACACAGTGCGAGATGACTGCTCTTCAAGGGCTCTTTGTGCGACATTATAAAGTTCATTCATGCGGTGAATAGACGTGCCCCTTTATACGCGGGCTTGTTCAAGTTTATTAGCCGTAGACGCCATTTGAATTGACGTATAAATAAATTAGCACACTAAAATGTATAAATAATTATTAACAACTCTAGTAAAGTGTGTATTATTTAAAGAATGTTGTAAAAATATAGAATTATTTTTTATTAAATGATGAATTTAACAAAGTTATTTAAGATAAATTAAGGCGTCCCTAAGTAACCAACTGATTCACAGTTCACACCCTGTAAGTATAGGAGATCTGTGCAATCGAGAGAACCCAGGCAACAAACCTACGGCGAAGCTTGCTTTAAAATAAATTTTAATTTAATAGGAAACCTAATATTATTTCAGTACCTTGAGTAAAAAGGTTAACCAAAGATAGAAGCAAATTACTAGCGGTATTATAATTACGCGGTTATTTTAGATAAGTTCGAAAATTTTAAAATAATATAACTCAACAATTATAATTAATTATTAATAAGAGAATATGCTATCATATAAATCAGCACAGCTGATTTGATTTGAGAATAAGCGAAATGCGAGTGCGGAATATAAAAGAAATGCGAATAAAAAATAATAGCGATAAGAATTTGTATCCTCTACACTTAATGCCTGTAAAATAAATATACAGATAAGTCCAGGATGCTTCGAACACGACAGGGATTGGGACGAATATACGATCGAAATTTGTACATTAGGAGAAGGACGGCAGTGCGCTGTGGCCACTCACTGCTCGCTCAGCAGTCAACACTGTTGTTAGTATCTCATTAAAGGCTTACTTAAACACAATGAAAAAATTAAGAGATAAGAAAATGGAATAAGAAATAAAATAAATAATTTTTCCAAGTTTTAAATACACAATACTCGATAATCGATAATATAGTAGTTCTTATTCGATTTAAAATTCAACTGTTCAAATTGTTCCTTGCTTTTCGGATATCATTATTTGTTAATTCTATTCCATATTCTTTATTTCTTATTTCTTATCTCTTATTTTTTTAATTGTTTTTAAGCCTTAACCGTGTTGGGATGTAGAACTCATGTCTGAAAGAAATTTGATTTACGTTTCGAAATTTTTATAACTTCAGTAATTCATCCTAGATAGGATTAATTATTGTAATTTTAAAAAAACCTCGAAACACATTTAAATATTTCCATTGTTTGTTTTTTCGCAACAAAAATGTGATTCTACAACATAAAATTAAAATTAATAATTGTCGCTGCACCTCGAGTGTTGCAGGTGTAATAAAATTTATTATAAAAGAATCCAAACAAGGAATAGTAGACGCGAGAGCCATCGGCTACAGCGCAAAGATCCACGATTCCCACACCACTCTGTCCTCTTGCCTACAACGGGCACAAGTAAATCGCGCAAACTAATACCCATGTTCGAACCTCCTCGGTCTTTACTGTATTCTGATGGTAAATTAATTTTTAAATAAAATTTAATACGACTATTATTCCTGCTATAATTTATGCAATAATAAATAAAGTATCGTGGCGTGAATGGACCAAAACATGGACCTTAATGGACCATGGAAATTTTTAATATAATAATTAAATCAATTATACAAATAGCGAGATAAAAATACTGTCGGCTGCCAAGAAATTAGTTTGATTTACCCACGGCACCTTATCTTCTATAGTAGTGGACTGTATATAGGGGTTGCACAATTGCGTATTTCTAACCAGAATTTTTGTATGTGAAATTTGCGTGTATTGAAAGTGTAGGAGGTGAGCACTCACGTCGAGTCGAGATACACACCGCTTCTCTCGCCTTAAGCCTCACCGATCCCTTGACAGCTCTCGCGGGCAAAAAATTACATTTTGGAAATAAAAACATTCATAGACATAAAACAAAAAATTATAACAGAAAGATATTACAATTAATAATAATAATAAAAATAACGTTAAAACAAATAATGTCGGTACTTAACACTGCCATTAATATTTGTTACATATTGGAATTAAATTTAATCATAATGTTCGTACAAAATTCATGAGAAGCATCTAAGGAACCAAGTCAAGTAAACTTTAGAACCATTTACTTTAATCCAATTGACGAAAGTTCGATTAATTAGTTCGGGAGATATGATCACGCTCAATCATTCGGTAATCCGAGAAATTAAGACTCCTGTACGTGATTCGCTGGAAACAGCGATACAAAATACCAGCCAACACGCGATGTGGGAGTCTGAAATTGTAAGCTCGTTTCGGTCGACCACCACAGCAATTCAGCCAAGAAATAACTGGTCTACACCGAGCAACGCTGGATAACAATCGCATCCAAACCTCTTCGGGGCTCAACCAAAAGCGAACATAGAGGTCCTGTTAAGGCAAATGGCGGTCACTTTTGCCAATGTATTCAAACAAGCCATAAATAATTTAACCAAGACGCGTGAAAAAAACGTGCGACATGCTGCAATTCCATATTTTTCCGGATTGGGTCACGAGAACCCTGAAACATTTATGCGCCGTATGGACGAGTATTTTGAACGTGCCGGCCGGAGTGTGTTCGACGACAGAGACCGTCTACACGTCACAGCAGAGCAGTTACGCGGTACGGCAAAAAAGTGGTATGAACCATACCGTTATATTATGCCAAACTATCGCGTATTTCAAGAGAGATTTATGGAACGATTGAACTCCATCACGCGTGTAACTAGAGTTATGACTACCCTGTATGGAAATAAAAAATCGAAAGAGGAAGCAGTCATACTAGACCAACTGCTACCCGAGTTCACGGTCAGTTAACTAAAACGGTCGGGGCGATCGATAGAAAAGGGGAGAAGCCAAATGGCGAGTGACGTAACAAATTTCCTACCGCCGTCATTCTTGTGTTGTTTTCCTACTGGGAGGTTCGCTTTACAGTAATTTTGGTGGTATTTTAGTAAATTTTCCCATTTTAAAACATTTATGAACAATACTGTGTAGAATTGTGCGTGTCTTAAATAAACTAGAGATACATCTGAAGTGCAGGAAAATTGCTTTGTTACGATGCCGGGTGCGAGATGTGCGGTCGCAGTTTGCAGTAACAATTTTAAAAGCGCGAAGGAAAAAGGTTTGGACATTTCGTTTCACAGTTTTCCAAAAAACGAAAAACTAAGAAAATTGTGGATAGAAAGAACTTATAGAAAAGACAATTTTAATGCTAAAACAAGTGTAATTTGCAGCGAACATTTTACAAAGGAGGATTATGAGTGTTATGTAAAGATTCAAAAAAATCCGACTAGCGGGGAAAATCAAGGTTGATTCTCAGGACTGCCGTGGACTGGGTGACGTCAATTTGTTGATTTCAACTGGTACATGCAGTCAACAACTAGGCCATCTCGATTTACATGCGCGAAATATACAAGGTTATAATATAAGAAATGAGAGTGGTTAAACTTGGTGACAATTATTACGAACAATTACATTAATTTATTACACAAAAAAAAAACTTAAACTAACGAAAACTAAACATTCCGGCCCACCAAAATGCTACGTATTTTCGAAAGCAGAAATATTAGATGAGGGTAAGGGACATACTTTGGTTAAAGCGCGTCTCAAAATACCTGTTGCGGTTTTAATATCGGCTACTCGAGCCACCCCATCGGTACCCGGATATAAGGCAGCAATCCGTCCGAGACGCCACTGGAGTGGATGAGTAGTGTCATCCTTAATTAAGACAAGAGTGTCTTTTTTGGGGGTAGAATTCGGTTCCAGCCACTTGTTTCTATTTTGCAGCGTGCAAAGATAGTCCCTCTGCCAACGACGCCAAAAATCTTGTTTTATTCTTTGGAGTAGTTGCCATCTGGTCAACCGATTAATATGAATAGGCGTTACATCCGCGTCTGGTACCGCTGTCGAGTGCTCAAGAGTAAGAAAATGACCAGGGGTCAATGCACAAAAATCATTAGGGTCGGAACTGAGCGGGGTAATAGGGCGTGAGTTCAGAATTGCTTCAATTTGGCATAAAACCGTATGAAGCTCTTTATATGTGAGGGTTTGTTGACCTATAACACGAATTAAATGCGCCTTCATAGATTTAATGCCGGCTTCCCAAATTCCCCCAAAATGAGGGGCAGCCGGAGGTATAAAATGCCACACTATGGATTCTTGGGAAGCTGCGAGTTTAGTCAACTCAATTAGGTGTTTGTTTGCCTTAATAAAGTTGGTAGCGTTGTCACTATATAAATGACTAATACGACCGCGACGTGCTATCATGCGGCGTAGAGCAGCTAAAAAAGCTTCCGCGGTTAACTCGGAACACAATTCTATATGCACACTTTTGGTTGACAGACAAATAAAAAGGCAAATCCAAGCCTTAAAAGTTTTAGCTCCTCTAGAGATAAAACTTGAGGCTTATTAGTTGTCCATTTATGTAACTCAAAGCCGCCTTTACGGAGAAGTTGCGTAAGTTCAATTTGTAAGGATACAGCTTGGTCAATATTAGAACACCCTGTAATAATGTCATCAACATAAGTGTCCGAGATTAAAACATTGGCAGCGAGAGGAAAATTATTTTTCTCTTCCTCGGCTAATTGCAATAACGTACGGAGCGCGAGGTAAGGAGAACTCGAAACACCATAAGTGACGGTGCACAATTTAAATTCGGCAATAGGATCCGACGGCTTAAAACGCCAAAATATGCGCTGATAATCTTGATGTTTAGGTGCTATCAAGATCTGACGATACATCTTTTTTATATCAGCGGTTAGTACCACATTATGTAATCTAAAGTTTAATAAAATTTGAACAATGTCTTTTTGTAATTTGGGACCAACGAACAGCGTGTCATTAAGCGACAAATTATTATTAATTTTGGCGGACGCATTAAAAACTACCCGAAGCTTAGTTGAAAGACTGTCAGGTTTTATTAGGCAATGGTGCGGTATGTAAAAGGAGGTGTCTGTCGATACAGAGTTTGTCAGAAGTTCCATATGATTTAACTCTAAGTACTCCTTTAAAAAATTATTATATTCGAGATACAGAGTAGGGTTTTTTAAGAGGCGTTGTTCTAAACAAAAAAACCGTTTTAAAGCAAGGTTCCGACTATGCGGAAAAGTAGGTTCGGTATTTTTAAATGGCAAAGGTACAACGAAGCGGCCCTGTGAATTCCTAGAAACGGAATTTAAATACTTCTGTTCACAGAGTTCGTCGTCTGGAGACCGAACTGGCTTATTTGGAATATTCTCGATTTCCCAAAATTTTAATAAAACCTCATTTAAAGTTTCTTGTTCAACTTGACATAACAAGGATTGCAAATTGGAATTAACATGAGCATCATTCCCAGCTTGTCCCATTAATATAAATCCGAAAGTGGTATTTAAAGCAGCCGGTTCATTCATGTTACCTAGGACTCGACCACCCTGTATAATATGCGGAAATAAATCGGCCCCTAACAATATGTCAATCGGTCCCGGTTTATAAAAATCGGGGTCGGCAAGGTGTAAATTTTTAATATGATCCCAATTTGAGGGGGATAAAAACATCGTTGGTTGGTTCGCGCAGATGCGTGGTAAAATAACAGCATTAACTGACAATTCAAAATTCTTTTTATTAACTGGACGGAGCGACAAAAAAACACTACCTAGCTGAGTGTGCATGCCAGTTTCACCGATACCTTGAATTTCAGTATATATTTGTTGTTTGGGTAATCCGAGACGGTTTGCACATTTTAAAGTAAGGAAACTTGTTTGGGAGCCTGGGTGTAACAGAGCTCTAACTCTTTGAAAATTCCCGCGTACATCTAACACTTCAACTATAGCAGTGGAGAGTAAAACCGTAGTAGGAGTTACAGAGCCACAGTTTAAGAAGAACAGTTGGGAAGGTAACGTTTCCCGCTCTTCTCGAAGGTAGTGACCTTGAGTATCGTAGTAAACCGGCTAAACTGGCCAAACGTAAATTTAGTAGTAGTATTCTTACGTCAGAAATTGATGCGTCGGCAAAACGAGTTTATCGAAGTTTATTGTTATAATCAGAGGGGTTGTCTCTGTTATAATAAATCAGTTATTTCCTTTTCTTTAGTACCTATAATCCTATAAAGTAAACTCTTGTGGTGTTAAACGTATTGAAATATATTTTGTTTTTTACCTGTAGGATATTTTTTTTGCGTGTACCTTATCGAAGACTTATTTTGCCTATGTTATTGTTAAAAAAATTGCGTTAGTGCAAGTTGTTGCTGTACTATAGTGAAAATGTTCTTTTTACAGCTTTTTATATACATGAAATAAATATTTTTGATTTAGAATTTTAACTTTGAAATCTTTTGAAAGTAAGAAATGTGGTCAGTAGGTTTTTTTAAATACTTGCGTAAATAATAATTTCTTCAGCACATACAATCTGACTGAATGTAATTGTAATTATAATTAATTTAGTATTTTTCATATAGTAATTATAATTATAATTAATTTAGTATTTTTCATATAGAAATCTAATAATATACTATTTTAAAATACTCTTATTGAACACTATATTCCAGCCAAAATTGGTGATACCTATAAAATTTCTTCTTTTTCTGTACTTAAAAACGCAAATTTAGAACCAAGTAAAATCATTTTTTAAATCTTAGTAATTATAAATGACTTGTGCATATTTAAATTTTATTTAAAATTGCAAATTAACTAAGCCACCCAGTAAAATTTTATTTGCTCTCCCTGTGCAACCTACCAAACTTTAAAGCGAGGTCACCCAACTTGGGTTTTTATATTCATTCATAAATCGCGCGGCTTCCCAACTTTCTCTATATAAACTCTGACAGAGCTCTTGGCTGTGACCCCGGCCAGCGATGAATTCGACGCATTATGTTGCGACGTAGAAGCATTGATTATAGGAGTGTAAAAGAAGCGCGAGGAATATGAGAAAACCCGAGTATCTATTGTATCTCTATCCATTATCTGATTTCTCTGTCTAATCCGTTACCCCGCACCCTGATCACACCGCAATGACCATAATAGGGCGCGTGCACCGTTTGACAGCTGGAGAGATTGGAGGACACACAACCTCAATCTTCCTATTTGTTGCGTGTAAAGTGACGTTGTTTTTGGAGTGTTTTGTGCCCTTTTGCTTTACGATTTTATTGGTTTTGTGACATATTTATTTGTGGTGGACATTTATTTCATTAAATTTTAGTTGATTTTTGTTTTATATAGACAATTACGTGCGTTGTGCCTCAATTTTTGTTTGATTGATTGACAATCTACTTTGACACTTGTGTACTAAAGTTAACTTGTCTTTTGTGATAAACAATCTATAGGACTTATTTTATTATTATTATAGTGCATAGGTAGGTCCTTAGTTTATTTAAAAGTTAAATATTGTTAAATACTTTGTTAACAGTTTATAACAATGCCGTCCTTTTGTATGGTAGTGGGTTGAGGAAGTCGAGCTGAAAGGGATACAAATTTAAGCTTTTGTAGGTAAATATGTGTTCATTATTTAACAAGTGTTGTATTATATGAATATGTATAAAGTTATTGTTATTTCAGAGTGCCATCAATTTGTTCTAAAGGAAGGAAAATTTGTCTTTGATCAAAGAAGCGAAGAGAAATATGGATAAGTCCTTTAAAAAGGACAGATCTTACTGAGTCAAAAATTAAATATGGTCGTATATGCTCCAAACATTTTTTAACAGGTAATATTTATAAATAATTATTTTATTTGTACAGATTTAAGTAATGTTTTAATCTCTAGGAGAACCTTCTAAACTAACCGAAGAAAATCATCCAGATTGGATACCAAACAAATGTATGGGTTATGCAGCATCTTTTGACGCAAAAGATCTTGGCAGATATAATCGACACATGAAACACCAAGAGGTTACATAGTTGTCAACGGAGAAATAGATTCTGGGATATGGACGAATGCCACACTGAATAAAATAGTACATTATACACTAAGGGAGAGAAACGTCTTATTTTTCCTGAGGTGTAATTTGAGGCCCCAGGACGAAGCCCGAGGGCAACAAATACATCGAGGGAAAAATGGCGGTCTCTCCCGAGATGTATATACTATTTTTTCCACGATCGGGAGTAGAAACATTTATTTCATAAATAAAGAATTATAATAAATCTGAGCGAATTAAAATATTTAGAAGCCTTTGGGATGTTTCCATTCAACGTACCATGGCAACAGATATTTGTTTACAAATACATTTGTCAAGTGCAAAAGTTGAGTTTTGGCATTTTTGGTATGGAAAACCAAAAAGAACCGCAAGAAATCGTTGAAGCTGCCGGTGCGGCAGTTTTAAACTTATTACCCACAAAATCAAGAAATTTGTATGATAAAGCGTACAATCAGTTCAGAGAATGGTGCAAGAAAAAGAAGGTACAAACGTACACGGAAAATGTTATGCTGGCCTATTTTCATGAAAAATCAAAGGAATATAAATCTTCCACGGTATGGGCCCAATATTCTATGTTAAAATCGTGTATGATTGTATACGATAACATAGATATAAGTAAATATGCAAAGCTGATGGCTTTTTTAAAAAGAAATTCCGATGGTTATAAAGCAAAAAAATCAAAAATTTTGACAAGGGACCAAATTGACTCTTTTTTATCGCAAGCAAATGACGATGAATATTTAATGATAAAGGTAAGATTATATTAAAGTGTTTATTAAGGTATGATTATGCATTAATGTTTTGTTACTTTTTTAGATTGCGTTGATCTTCGGAATTTCAGGCGCATGCCGTGGAGACGAATTAACTAATAAAAGTTGATGATATTGAAGATGTAGTATCATCTTTAATAATAACAATACCTAATTAAATATGCAATGTTTTATTAATTAATAAATAAGAATTACATTTTGTTTAACTATTGGGCATGAAATAAAAACTCCCCTAGGGAAATTGTTGTCTTATTTCGTTACTAGGGAGTAAATGCTTTACTTCTGTCACAATTTTGATGCCACAGAAATCAATTTCTACTCCCGGTCGTGGAAAAACTATCTTATTTGTTACTTTCGCAATAATCCACGGTGATAAATATTTTTCATTTAATCTTGTTGTGAATGCATCACCTAAAATTAACAATATGTATGTATATTATCTTTTACTTAAACCAATGTAATGCAACGCACCTTTCCTAATCCCAAAATATAGTCCTTAAATTCCTTCGTTGATATTTTTCGCACCCATCCACAAGCTGCCTGATTATAAGCCTCCAAGCTCTTATAGGCACTCACTTCCTCTAGGGTATAAACACTTTTCTTGTAGACTAAATAGTTTACAATATCAGGATATAAAATATTTGGAAAGTGTTCCACATTTGTAGAACAACCATTCCAGTTTACGAGATAAGGATCAACTTTGATGAGTTTTATTTACTGCAAATATCGATCCTGGACTATTTCCTCCAAGCCTTTGCAATATTCACTAACTTCCATATCTAATAATAACATCCATAATTACAGTTTATTTACTTCTACTTCTTTTATAAAATACCTACCTACTGCTCCTATTGAAAACGTCTGTATAAATGTTTTTATTGTCTGTATATAACAAAAACTAACTAAAGCTTAACGTAAAAAATGTCTATCACAAATTGTTTTATCATAAAAGAAAAATAAGAAATAACTAAACACAAAAGTGTGAAAAGTAGATTGTCAATCAATCAAATACAGATTGAGGCACAACGCACGTAATTGTCTATATAAAACAAAAATCAACTAAAATTTAATGAAATAAATGTTCACCACAAATAAATATATCACAAAACCAAAAAAATCGTAAAGCAAAAGGGCACAAAACTCCAAAAACAACGTCACTTTACACGCAACAAATAGGAAGATTGAGGTTGTGTGTCCTCCAATCTCTCCAGCTGTCAAATGGTGCACGCGCCCTATACTCTGCTGCTGTATTGTGACGCCACCAGCGGTGTTTATGAGAAGTTATGTTTAATGTTTAACTCGTATTTTCTTTAGTTCAATTTTCAAGTTACAGGACGCAGCGACACTCCGACACTTGCCAAGGCGGTATTACTCCGACTCGGCTTGAGATAACGCGATGAATTATTTCGCTTCAAATCTACATAAATGTAGCCCAGGGTCGATCTGAAGATTTATATGTATAGGCAACCTTGAACAAATTAGAGACAAGCTGAAATTTGGTATATAAGTTTGTATAGGGGTCCTTAAAATACCACCAAACCCCACCGGTAATCCGCCGTGCCTGTCACCCCTAAACAACCCCCGAAAGGGGTGAAAATCGGACTTATTTTAGTATTTTGGCGATATCTTAAAAACAAAGCTATATACGAAAAAATATGAAGACAGAAAAATTAAAGAGTATAAAATTTCCTATAAAACTACGTTTAGCAGATATATTTTGCTTTACCAGTGGCGGAGTTATGATATTTTTAATAACTGGGTATTTTGTAAAAATACTCCCTAGCCATTACTTATTGGATTTTGACACTAAATATACATAACAATATATATGGGTATTTTGGTAAATACATTTAATAC
This sequence comes from Rhagium mordax, assembly GCA_963680705.1. Lineage (NCBI taxonomy): Eukaryota > Metazoa > Arthropoda > Insecta > Coleoptera > Cerambycidae > Rhagium > Rhagium mordax. Next base: position 32,999,933 of record OY796658.1, on the reverse strand, counting down.
ATCCTTACGTCAATAAATTAGAAATAAAAAGCATACCAGTAGAGTAGGTACTATATTTCTAATTTCATACATTATTTTGTATTATTTAGTTAATAGAACTTTAACATTTTACGTTCCTATTAAATGTACCTAACAAAATAATTATTGTAAATATCCGTGGAATTTCTGTTAGAAATTGAGAGGAATTATTTTTATATTAATAATACATATTTAGGACATAATACCGCATAGCCCAGGGTCGATATGAAGCTTTATATAGGAAACCATGAACAAATTAGAGACAAGCTGAAATTTGGTTATATAAGTTTGTATTATGGGGTCCTTAAAATACCACCAAACCCCACCGGTAATCTGCCGTGCCTGTCACCCCTAAACAACCCCCGAAAGGGGTGAAAATCGGACTTTTTTTAGTTTTTTGGCAATATCTTAAAAACAAAGCTATATACGAAAAAATATGAAGACAGAAAAATTAAAGAGCATACAATTTCCTATAAAGTTACGTTTAGCAGATTTATTTTGCTTTACCAGTGGTGAAGTTATCGTGTTGTAAATTCCAGTATATTTTAACAAAATACACATTTCCCACAAAATAATTACGTTACATTAATATATTTTACGTCTTTTACACCAAAACAGATTAAAACTATAATAATACATAAAATATGAGTTTTTTATGTAGTAAGTAGCACAGTTGCTTTTTCTTAAATAAACTAAAATACTTAACAGGTTATATTTAAGTAAATGAATGTAATGTATGTTTTTAATTAGGTACTTATTATCCAATATATTTTATCTGCATGTTGAGATGTCGACTTCCGCCTGTAAATCCTCAACTGCCCTATTAAAACAGGTTACGACATGAGCATGCACTTTTGCAACCACCTAATGAACAGTTGCAAAAAAATTGTTTAAGGAACCCTTTGGGGTCTATATCTTGATCCATCTGGACTGGAGAGATTCCGGAATCACTAGAAATCCATCCCCAGTCCTGGAGTGGTAAGCTATTATTCAACCATGCTCGAACCTAAAAGTTAATCATACATGTAAATAAAATATGTATGTAGAGTTGCTGCATGAAATGTCCTATATCCATGGCTCTGAGCTGCATTTATGATCGGTGGAAGTGAAGCCAGATTAAAATATTTATTTAAACTTTGCTTTGCTACATACTGCTGGTAGAGAATATATTTGACGTTATTCAAATCGGTACTTGTTCTATTTTTGACGTATACGGAAATAAAAAATGTCGAAATAAAGGTCCTCAATCTGTCTTTGGATATATTTGGATTGTAAAATTCTTCAAGAAGGTCAACCAACTTCTTCTTTTTCACAGTATTGACCAAATTAAGTTTTCCCCTGGTAAACAGGCCATATGTAGTATCACATCCGGAAATGGCGTGCATGGCAATAATAATAATAATAATAAACGTCTTTATTGATGGGCGAAGTTTAGTACAAAATACTATTCTTACACTTTATTTATTTATTTATTTAACATTTATTAAAGGTCCCAACTTATGCTGCAACTTTGAAGTTTTAGTAATTTTATTTGGTTCCGAACTTCTTCCTGGGCGTAGCATATACAAATTTTGTTTAGCGTAATGGAGTCGTATCGAGAATATACGAAGAGAGCGGAAAACTACTCAGTTGCCTTGACATGCGGTATATGTCCTTAATATTATTAATATAAAAATAATTCCTCTCAATTCGTAACAGAAATTCACGGATATTTAAAATAATTGTTTTGTTACATTTAATAGGCACGTAAAATGTTAAAGTTCTATTAGCTAATACAAAAATAATGTATGAAATTAGAATATAGTACTCCACTGGTATGTTTTTTATTTCTAATTTATTGATGTAAGAATGTATTAAATGTATTTACCAAAATATCCATATACATTGTTATGTATATTTAATGTCAAAATCCAATAAGTAAAGGCTAGAGAATATTTTTACAAAATACGATATTATTAAAAATATCATAACTCCGCCACTGGTAAAGCAAAATATATCTGCCAAACGCATTTTATAGGAAATTTTATGCCCTTTAATTTTTCTATCTTCATATTTTTTCGTATATAGCTTTGTTTTTAAGATATTGCCAAATAACTAGAAAAAGTCCGATTTTCACCCCTTTCGGGGGTTGTTTAGGGGTGACAGGCACGGCGGATTACCGGTGGGGTTTGGTGGTATTTTAAGGACCCCAATACAAACTTATATACCAAATTTCAGCTTGTCTCTAATTTGTTCATGGTTTGACTGGATCGACCCTGGGCTAATGCTCATTTCTTGATCTTTGATATAATAAATGAAATAATATAAATTTTATGTAATATCTCTAGTGTAGTAAGAAAATACTTTAATTAACATTATGTACTTAATTTTATTTGTTTGAAAGACAAAGTATCCTTAAAATACGGTATGTATATGTTCTCTAATTAAAAAAAAAACATTTAGGAAACAGGAATATGTTTAAAAAAAAACAAAAAAATATTTCACTGAATTTCTTTGTAAAAAGCCTATGAATTTTTAGAATAAAATATAGACTGACTCTTTTAAACAAATATCAATCACGTCAGATATGTGAAATGTCAAAAAAAATGTTTTCCCAAACCGTCAAGAAAGCGTCTACTTTCGACTTATTTGCGGAGCGAAAGTAGTGTTTTCCAATACACTAATGTCACTTTTAAATACTCTTATGTCACTTTTCAATACTCTTATGCCATTTGTACTTTCAAAATAAATAAATCTAAATTATTTTATATTATCAGAATCTTTTATTAAGAAACTAGAAACTATTAAATCGAAATCATTTTATATTAACAGAAACTGTTATTTAGAAACTAAAAACCATGTACCCATATAGTTACATGGAAAACTAATGATTTATATCATATTTATTTTTGTAGACACAAGTGAAGCAAATTGTCAGCATGACGTTTTTTTTTGTGCATTAAATTTTTAGGTTTTTAAAAAGCGGTTTCGGAAAAATAGTGTACGTTATGCTTCATTAAAGTGTCTCTCTTAAGTGCTTGACTCGGAGACTTCGAAGAAGTACTCGGACTCTAAAGCGTCCTCGTATTCTTCACCAACCATCCTCGTGTTGCAAAAGATCACTTTCATGAGTTGTAATGTAATATTTGTGCTCTATATGTGTATATAGAAAAGTACAGAAGTAAATCAATTTTAAAAATGTGTGGAAACTATAAGTGGTTTTCACAATTTTTTTTTCTAAATTGAAGTTGACAATAAAACAAATGAGTTACGAGTTATTGAAAAAAAATCGATTTTTGAATATAATTTCATTAAATGAACCGGAACATCGTTTACGTGTGAAAATATACAGAAACTAATATTCCTTAAAAAAAAATGTTTACTTTTTAAATTAAACGTTTTAGTTTTAATTAAAACCATCAGTAAGAAACTGTTTTTGAAAATAAGTTTTTATCTGAATCAGTATCGGTCAGAGAGGTAGATACCGCATCGGTATCGGTGTCTGGAAACATGGTATCCGCCCAGCCCAAAAGGCCCCCATTCACATTGAGATCTGTATCGACACATGTTGCAAGTATCGGCATCGCGATACAAATCTCTATGTGTATTTGATTGCCTCAGTATCGTTGTATCGGTATCACCTGGTATCGCCGTCTGTATCACTGTCAAGAAACTTCGATACTGCGCCACTGCAACTGATACGTATATCTACTTGTTGCAGCGTGTATTTGTCCGTCTCATGTATCGTGCTAACAAAGCTTATTAGTACTTAATAAAATATAGATAACTATGTCGGCAGATCGAGAGTTTTGGGAAGCATTTTTAAATATGTTCAAATTATATCCATGTTTGTGGCATTCTACGTCGAAAGACTACTCAAATAGACTTATGTGTATTTATTCCTCTCACATGGCCATTGTTTACTCCATATTCTTTTTCGACGGCTCTTTTTCTTTAAAAATTCCAACAGAGCTATTGCAACTGCTATAATTATGGGTTCGGGAGGTAACATTTTAGTTGCATATTGTGCGTTTTGAACCGATTTCTAAACTGATGTTTCATGATCCCGTCTTAGTGTGTATATGGTACTTGATGCTTGATACAAATCTCAGATACATACATTGATATTTGTATCGATACAAGTACCGATACAGATCTCAATGTGAATGGGGGCCTTAATAATTATTAGATTGCAAATTGTAAAAACCAAATTGAAGCCCCAAATTAAATTTGTTTTGCTTATGATTCTGCAAATTTTTGGTTTAAAAATAATAGTAAAATAGGAGTAAAATAACATGCAATTAATTACTTATACGCATTATTTATTAATTAATAATCTAATATTTACGTTTACATACAGGATATGAAAAAAATTACACCAAGAGCATATTGTACTCATCGAAATAGTAAAAATATAAATTATAAACAATTTCTAAAACGCTTCTGAAATTACTTATCTTGTAAATAAGTTATTAAAACTTTTTCACCTTTTAATTGTTTGCATTTTATGTTGAAATTTATGACTTTTGGAGCTATAGTTGAAATGAAAATTTTACATTTACAATTTTGATTTTAATATTCTAAAGATAAAGAAAATAATAACATAAATAACGTACCTATCTTTCTAAAATTGTTTTCTTCTGTCTTTAGAAGATTGAAATCACGTTATCGACTTCAATTTCATACATGCATGACCAACATGAAAATAGTTATTTATGTACCATGACTTGTAAGCATTTGCAATCCGAGGCCCACAGGGCCGAGGTTGCTAGTATTCGTGACCAAAAAACCGCACTGTACGACTCGCGGTGCACATTATATTTTTCGTCATACCCATGAATCATTAAACTAGAAAAGAACTTCAGGAAAACTAGTATTATAAGGTATAATCGTCAAAGACGCCGACGTTTTTTATGTGCCATATTATATACAGTGTGTCTCACTTAAGAGTGAAACACCCTTATAACTTTTTTCATTTTTATCCGATTTAAACCGAATTTCACTCAAAGATAGAGTCCATTAGGATCAACTTATGGCCCAAAACCCAATTGCCCCTTACTAATGCAAAGCCTCCTACGATATCAAAATACACGGGGAAAATCAAAAACATATAAGGCATTTTTTTATCAAAAATTTTATTAAAGTAAGTTGTTCAGAATTGTTCAAAAACCTTAATTCCAAAATTTAATGAAAATAAAAAAATATTAATATTTTGTTTGAAAAAATAGTCTGAAAATATAATTTTAATGGGTTATTGTATTGTAAATTTATATTTTCGGACTTGAAATTTTTTAAATGAAAATATCAATAATTTTAATTTTGATGAGATTTTGGATTTAAGGTTTTTAGATAATTCTGAACAACTTTCATTAGAAATGTCTAATATGTTTTTTTGATTTTTTGCGTTTATTTTGGTATCGCAGGTGGTTTTGCATTAGTAGGGGGCGAATGGTTTTTTTGCAATGAGTTGATCCTAAAGTGATGTATCATTGAGTGAAATTTGGTTCAAATCGGATGAAAATGAAAAAAGTCTCTCTGAAGTGCGACATACTGTATGTAATGAACTTTACATAAAAACGAAAATTTTACGTTCACCATCGTAGGGTTATATCCCCCTAAGGAAACATTTACAATACCACGATCATATACGATACATATGAACTATTTTACTTATTTTGGTGAGTATAATGAAATAATATTTGACAAGCTGTACATGTGTAAGTTTATGTTTGTAAAATTCGTATTTTTCTATGAGGTTTTATAATACCTTCATTCTGCTTTTTTGTTTCTTTATTTGTGGATTCCCATTTTGAATTTCTACAAATTTTCATTTTAATAAATAAATTTAACATGTACTGCATATGGTCGTTACAAAATTGCGATTGTGATTTGTACCAACTGGAATAATTGTCAGACAAATATTTTTTTAAATACTGGTCTATATTTTTTGAAACCTCATCGCCACATTTATATATGTTAAAAGCTTCATTAAATTCATTTAGCAAATTTATCACAATTTCACTAAATTCTTCCGACGGTCTCTTTAAACATTTTATTTGACTCGCTTGTCTACTATAATCTTTACACAATATAAATAGTTCTTTGGCGCTTATCAACTCGTCTACATCTTTTGTTAGATTCGCACTGCACTTCTCACATTTAAATTTTTTTCCACTTTATACGCAAGATATCCAGCAATGTAAACGGCTGAACAAGTCTCCAAACATAAATTTGAATTTGTGTCCTCGCTATTGTCGTCTTTTCTGCTGTGCTGTAGTTCTCTGGATTTCTGATTCAACATTTCTTCAGATACATTTGCAGGCTTAGATGTATTTCTGTTTTCATCATTTTCTTCATTATGAATGTTATCAATGTCGAGATTTTCATCGTCCTGAACTTCACAATTAGCCATTTCCACAGTCGTTTGTAGCCGTATATTTATATTATGTTGCATAGCAATACGAAACTGTCTGACACTAGGTGTGGGATTATATCCTCCTCTATGCCTAACTACAGAAAAAAAATTTTCTAGTGCATCCTGGTTTAAAAACCTTGTTAATAAATACTTTACGCCACAATCTTTCAGATGACTCCATAGTTGTAAGATAGAGTTTATTGTCCACTGAAACCCCTGTATACAGTAAATATTATTTCTAATCTTATTGTTTTCAAATATTTCAATTTCTTAAAGTACTCTAGTGCTTCGTGTAATAAATTGACCGTAATGGATTCGTTCAAAATAGACAGTGGCCTTCTGTAGGGATTCGGATCATTTAGAATTCTGCTATTCAAAGCGTCAAAAATGTTGTTAATTTTTTTAATGAATTCTACAGTATTTACAGCTGTTGAGGTAGTAATCTGTCGAATTCTGGAAGCAGTTTGTATTGCCGCGGCAACAGTAGCAGAAAAAATTTGAGCTGCGTATTTAACACGCATTTTTTGGAAATTAGTAGGCCAGATGTGTGCGTCTGTGATTTTTAGCATAGCTCTGGCTATTATACTTTTTTTATCTATTTCATAGGTTTTAATAATGTCCGTCCAAGCAATAGGTATTTTATTGATTAAGAATTGTAATTTGTTATTCATAAAATTGTTCCTCAAACTTTTCAGTAAATGCGGCGTATCAAAACATGTAAATATTTTTTGGCCTTCTATTTCTACCACAGGTTGTTCTTTTGTTGCTCCCAATAATTTCATAACTCCGCGGTTGTTAGACCCTTGATCACAAACAAGTACAAGTGGAGTAAATGTCATCTCTTTGAGTTTCTTGATGACTTCTATAATTATTTTCTGTAAAGATGTACTGTTTACAGGTCCTGCAGAAACATAAAAACAGAGGGGTATTTTCCAGTTATGAAGTATGCCACGTATTAAAAACACCAACCCTGTGTTTGCTAATCTCGCACATCGCCCCAGAGATCCTAAATCCTCGTACCCCTCAATTTTATCTTTTATTTGATTAAATTCCAACTGAGACTTTAACTTAATTTCATCAAACATGACTACGACCTTTTTTTCTTCATCCGTCATACTTTTCGCCTTTAATGATAATTTCTTAATTAATGCAGTATTTAATCCGCACTTTAAATTATACACTTTTAGCCAACTTTGTATTATTCTGACAGATGGTAGCACAAATTTGAGAGAGTAAAGCATAAACTTATAGGCACCTGGAGATTTGTAGTACAACGACAAAGCTAATTGTCGTTCATCTTCTGTCCATTTTGTACGGTTTCTGTGAAATAATTACATGTTTACGAATGTTTTTACAAAACAACTTCGATGAATTAATAAATTAAGTAAAAGTAAGGTTGTGGAAAAAGAAGTCTTCTTTTTAAGTCTATAAATTTTACACCGACTCGCCCGAATTTTCCTTTTAAAGTTATTAAGTCTGTGGTTTAAAGTAGTTATTTTTTTGGTTAAAAGTTCTTTCGTTGGCGTTTCCATTTGCAATATGCGATCACTTAATTTCGAACCTGGAGACGAACATTCAGAATAACGGGTTCCTGCCTCTTTTCTAGGAACGTCAAAATATTTTATCTGGCTAATTGTATCCGAGTCGATATCGGAATTGATACGTTTTCTGCTGTATGTCTTGGAATGTTCGCCAACTACTAATTCTCGGACAGCATCTGTGGATGTTGATGGTAAAGATAGGCCATCATTACCTGCAATTTTTTAAATTCTGCAATATGCAACAGTAGTATACTGTATAAATGATTTTATTTAGGTCTTATACAAGCTTAATAATAATAATAAACATATCCGATTTGACACACTTAGGTATATTGATATTTCATCTCTAAGTAACTTTTTTAATATCTGCATAATAAAAATTGGATTAAAAATTACAATTTTTTTTTTTTTTTAAATCGGAGTTGTGTTGCTTTTAGTTTGTGGACCATTAGCACAGTGCCATGTATATAACTGAACAAATTATTATAATTAACCCTTAATTACTTTTCCTCACATTTGCGCAACAATAGTCCAAGTATTCAAAATATTATAAAATACTTATATTATGTCTTAGATATTCTTTATTGTACCTACACTTTTTTTTTGTTTTAATTGTTTTCTTATGAATTACAAAATTCGAAACGTCTAAAAATAAATTATTAAAATTAATTTTTTTTTTACTCACCACAAATTCACTGATAATGGTTACCAATCACAAAACGAATGAGTTTGTGGTGAGATCTTAGCTATTTACAGTGAATACTCCTATATTCACTGCTATTTATGTATCAAGTCCATAATGCAAGGCTTTATTAAACGAGTCCAGTTTATGGCCGAGCGAGCGTAGCGAGTACCTAAGACCATAAAGAGGGCAAGTTCAATAAAGCCTTATTATGGACGAGTTGCATACAAAGCTTTATGTCCCACTGCTAAATTTGCCTTATTAACGAAAAAAATTAATTCAATGATATTTTTATGACTTTTACATATTTATTTTAAAACGTGAAATCTGACATCGGCTCATTATTGAAAATAATTCATTTAATAAATTTACGTTGGCATTGACAGTTGTACATATTAATTTGAAAACGTCAAAATCTGACACAACGTAAAATAAAGTAACTTCATTTTACTAGTACAATAAAGAGGTACTTTAAATAGCCGCAAAACTATGTCATAAAGAGTTTTTTATAACGTGGTAAAAATTTTTATTTCAATAATTTAATTTTACACGTTTTGAATTTTGTAATTTTTAATCCAATTTTTATCATGTACCTATTAAAAAAAAGCCCAATATATTTTATAATTGTATGTCTAGAGATGAAACATCAATTATAGATTTGTCAAATTGGATATGTTTGTTTTTATTATACTTGTATAAGACCTAAATAAAGTCATTTATAAACAATACGTATCAAGAAAGGAAAGAGAATTGTAAAAAATAGTCTCGAAAATAGTATAATGATTGAACCATTAGAAATTTTATTTTTTGAGCAATAGCCTTATCCGACGCAACAAATTGTATGTATTTTTAAGTTTTTCCAATGAGTTTAGGGAGCGATCGAAAAAATTGTTTTTTATTTATTTTTACAATAATAAACTTAATTTTCATGAATAAATTTTGTACGTAACCCGAGACGTAACCCTATACATAAAATGTATATAGGTAACTATTTCATATAACTTTTAATCAGCTTACTAATCGGAGGCATATACATATACATATAATAATATGTATCAAAAAATTGGAAAAACGCAGTTGGCTTTGACATACGCTCTTGTGCAAAAATTAAAAGAACAAATCTCAAAGTAGGTCATGACACCATTAATTCCGTTTATTTTTTCTCTTTCCAACGATATAAAACATGTCGCAAAAATTTTATCTGATAGTGCCAATATTTAATATTTTACGAAAACGACAATTCATATCGTTAAATCGTAAAAATCTATGCCATGATAGTAAAAATTCACTTTATAATAATTATAATTCAGTAATTATTTATTACAATTTAATACAAACTAACAAATGTCTCATAAATAAAAATAAAAGTAGAAAATGATTATCCAAAAAAACGAAAAATTATGTAGGTACAGCTGTTTTCCACCAAAAATGATCACCCCGATAACTTTTTAATTTATAATTTTAGAAAAAAAAGTTTCAAGTAAAAGTTGTAGGACGTGTTAATGGCTTAAAAATCCCATTTTTAGAAAAAACAATTGAACATCGTATTTACGATCTACCGATACAAGTTATGTTTCTTTAAATGGAACACCCTGTATTTTTTTTATATTTTTGGATTCTATACGTTTTTCTGATTTCAACCATATGAATATGTCATATGTTTGCTCCGCTAGTTTATTTTAAATAATATTTTGCTATCCCTTCGGCATCTTGTAACTAACTGCAACTACGCCGAAAGCTAGTTTTGCTTTCCCAAAAAATTAATATTTTAATAACTAAATAATTTTACGTTTTTTTGGATATTCAGTTTGTACTTTTATTTTTATTTATGAGACATTTGTAAGTTTGTATTAAATTGTAATAAATAATTACTGAATTATAATTATTATAAAGTGAATTTTTACTATCATGGCATAGCTGATTTTTACGATTTAACGATATGAATTGTCGTTTTCGTAAAATATTAAATATTGGCACTATCAGATAAAATTTTTGCGACATGTTTTATATCGTTGGAAAGAGAAAAAATAAACGGAATTAATGGTGTCATGGCCTACTTTGAGATTTGTTCTTTTAATTTTTGCACAAGAGCGTATGTCAAAGCCAACTGCGTTTTTCCAATTTTTTTATACATATTATTATTCCTATTGTCTTTGCCGTCAACTATCATCCCTTCAACTTTTTTCGTATCGCCTCAAATAAGGAAGCTATAACCGTTTGTAGTTTTCCTACTTTTCAGGTTTTTGTAATATATCTCACAAAGTAGGCTATGGATTTCAAATTTCTTTTCACTGAAAAATAGCTCACAAAAAATGGGATTACTATTTCTAAAACTGTATTCTTCAACAATAGATATTAAGCGAGAAATTTGGTTTGGCCCTCGTAAAATAGACAGCCTGTATACTAATAAGGAATGACAAATCACTCTGAAATTATAAATTATTTCGATACGAAAAGTTAAGCGACTCTGTTGCCGCGCTTGTATGTGGATGGGTTACTACTCGGGTTACTATCCTACTTCTAGCGGCTTGTATAATATCAGCTATATCGCAGAAGCAATACAACTGTAGGCGAGAGGTGTACGAGTATTAAGGATATACCTACCACCGTACATATAAGACCTTAAAATATGGATATACCATCCTTCGTAGATGTAAATCAGTCGGTCCTTTGTCTATTAAATTTTAATGTTAGGCAAGTAAAAAATCCCTACTCATAGTAAGATAACAGGTTCGGCAAAATTTCCAGGTTGGGGGTTGCTCGTCTCCTGGCGTCGGTAATTGGCCCTGGTAGCGGAAATAGGCCGACGTTAAATAAGTGATTAAAAAAATTTTTTTTGAGTCAACTGATAAAGAATGAATTATTTAAGGAGATTCAGTTTATTTTCGTACCAATTATTTCAAAGTGAAACTTTTTTGGTCGCTCTGCACGTACAGGGTGAGTCAAATTGGATTTGGTCTCTCGGAATAGAAACGGTAAAAGATGAATAGTTGCTTAAATGGGGGGGCGACGTTGCGCAATTTTATACCCGATAATGTTTCGTCAAATCGGCGCCAGCCAATCTTGACTTTGTTTTTTGAAATACGGACCTGATATTGTTTTTCCTTAATTCATTAGTATTTTTCATCCTGATTCCGACAATATATGACACTCGTTAATTTCAACAATATTTCCAGTTCCAAAACTAAAACTAAGTCTTTAAGTGATTGAATCCATTCATTACATTTTTTTTTTAACTTTTTTTTATCTGTTTTATAAGTTATACTTCCGATTTATATACCATGGCATATTATTGGATATAAAATTGCGCAACTTCGCCCTCATTTAACCAAATCTCTATCTCTTATCGTTTCTGAGATCCCAATAGTGAGCATCGAATTTGACTCACGCTGTACAGACCAGGTAGACAAAAACTGACATATGAGTCTAGAGCTCGATTTTTGTGAAACGCCGATTGGTGTAAACCACATTTCGATATCTCTAACCGATTCCGAGATATCGGCAAAAATTGTCATTTTAGAGATTCGAAAATTTTTTCGTAATGTTAAAATATGTCATTTTTAAAGAGAAATGTGTTATATTGGCAGCAAGGATGACTAGACATATCTTGGCATACATATTTTTGGAAAGCTTATTTTTTTTCCTATTTTCTAAAGTCAAAGCCAACTATGGTTTCCATTTGAAATAACAAAGTTAGCTTTGATATCAAACAATCGAAAAGCGATATATTTTTTTTGACAAATGCATCTTATTCTACGTCAAAAAATGCCTGTAGAAAGTTTTTACCGTTTGAAAAAATATCCACAAATAAAAAAGTTGACAGTTTTTCGGAATCTGTAAAATGTCAACTTTTGCCAATATCTCGGAAACGGTTAGAGATATCGAAATGTGGTTTTCACCAATCGGCGTTTCACAAAAATGGAGCTCTAGACTCAAGTAGATAAGCTATGGGGATTCTGGACCACAAACCCCATGTAAATCTCCATAAGAGGAAAATTGGGACTTTTTTGTTATTTTTTACCCCCTTCACTTTTAGCTTCAGCCAATGAGAGTGAGCTCCGCCCACAGAGATCCCCACTCCAGGTAAGCTCCGCCCACTCTGTCCAATTAGAAAGAGCGCCACCTACTCAAACCAATCAGAGCATAGGTCATTAAGAAAGAGCTCCACCTACTCTAGCCAATTAGAAAAAGCGCCACCTACCCTAACCAATTAGAAAAAGCTCCACCTACTCTATCCAATTAGAAAGAGCTCCACCTACTCTAGCCATTCAGAAAGAGCTCCTACTCAGAAAGAGTTTCCGGCGCGTACCTGGAGTGGGGATCTCTATGTCAGTTTTTCTCTACCTGGTCTGGAAATAGGAAAACCAGCCAAAATCAAGCAATTTGGGACACCCTTTACAGTGTACATTGAAGTAACTTACAATTTGTTGCAATTGTTGCACTGGAAAAGGTCGTTGCTAAAAAAATTTAAAAAAATTGGACTGAGACAGTTTTAAGTGACAGACCCTGTATATTGTCAAAATCTGGTCACACTAATATAGGTACCTACTGAAATAACATTGTCAAATACACATTGACAAATCAAAACTTACCCACTAAAAATGGGTTAAATCTAAATATTAACGTATCAAATATCTCAATGTTTTTTGTTTTTTGTAAAGAACAAACTATAATAGGTGTCAGCAAATATGAAAATTTTTGTCTGTACACGTCGAGGTACACGTCGATCATCAATCTGTTTAAAAATAACATCCCGTAAAATAAATAAAAGATGAAAGACCCTACATGTGCATGTAAACACCTAAATGAACCGAATGCGATTACAACTTTTTTTAGGGAATTTTTCAGAGAAACTACAGTATACCTCACTTTTTGTTTACCTCTTTCAATATATGGGAAAGGAACGGCATTTTTACACAATAACTTGCGTTTAGCGTTTTTATTTATAACGTCGGGTGAAAAATGCTGCTCGCATATTGTTTTATATTTCAATTCATCATTGTCCATTAAGGCAATGTCTATATTTCCGCAATTTTTTTGCCACTCTTCAGTTCTTTTCGGGTCAGATACAGGAAATTTAAAAAAACTAATGTTTTTGTTAAGTCTGTTATTATTTAAACAGTTTTTGTAAACACAGTCATGGCATGCCATTATGTCATTATTAAAAAAGGTTTCACTTCATTCAAAACAATACCCGAAAATACACAATAACACAGTTATTCATAAGGTACAACACTACCGCCATTCAATAAAGAACTGTCATTTGTCGCCAATGTTAGCGCCACGCTGTGGCGATCGACGTTACTTCACGTCACACATCGCTATTAAATAAAGGTCTCTCTTTACCAATGACATCGCGCAAATCAGCTGAAACTTTCGAAGCCAATTTGCACAACGCCATGTAAAGTTCGAAGCCCGCATCAGTCTCGTTCAAAAACGTTAGGTGTCGCTTCTTTTACATTCCTATATTCACTGTTTTAAGGCTTGTTAAGATGCATTTTTCAGACTTGAAAAATTTTCAGTAGTTTCAGAGATATCCTGAAAATAGTGCAAATCGCCATTTTTAATAATTGCCAATAACACGCAAATGATAAGGTTTAGAAAAAAAAGTTTTAAATAAAAGTTGAATGGCGTTCAGTTGCCTATTTAAAATTCTCATATTTGTAATTTTATCATTTCAACTGTAGGCGCCGCGACGCCCAACTTTTGTTTTTCTTATGGACGCCTAACTTTTTTTTTAAGGAAATTGGTTTGGCATCATCTTATTAAACCAAATCTAAAAATTTTCTTTGGTAGATAGGTCTGTACAAGTGTTAACATCACTCTTGAGCATTTAAATTCATAGGTACAGCAAAGTATGCCATGATAAACAATTAATTGTTCTATTATAGAAGTGTCATCTTTTGTAAAACTGTCCAAGTTGTCTTGTTTAAAAAACTTGTTCAAGTAATTTAAATTTCTATTTCAATTAATTGAATTATGGTGAGGTATACAATAGAAGAGAAAAAAGATATGTTCGAAGTCTACATTAAATGTGATCGAAATTCGTTACGGGCAAAACAACGATATGTTGAATTATATCCTGAGAGGAATCATCCAAATATTAAAATATTTCGTCGTTTATCCCAAACTTTGGCCGATTGCAGTTCTTTCGCTAGGAGTAGAGATCATTACGTAACAAAGAGAGAACCCGTAAGTGAAATTAATGTTTTGGGGCAAATTCACATAAATCCAGAAAATTCTTCTAGAAAAATAGCATCTGAATGTAATTTATCTAAAAGTCGTGTTCAGCAAATATTAAAAAAACATGGGTACAATGACTACAAGTATCAGCCAGTCCAAAATCTAAACCCTAATGATCCACAAAGAAGACTGGAATTTTGTAATTGGTTTAGACGCAATTTACGGAACGATAATAATTTTTCCTGTAAGATTATATGGGGAGATGAAACATCATTTACAAATAAAGGGATCTTTAATCGAAAAAATAAGCATTTATATGCAACTAACAACCCTCACCTCATACAAGAGGTGCGACCCCAGGTTCGGTTTTCTTTAAATCTATGGTGTGGCCTCATAGACAATAAACTATTGGGGCCTTATTTCATTGAAGACAACCTCAATGCACAAAAATATATTGACATCCTTGAAAACATGACTGACAATTTGTCATTAGAACTTCGACAACACCTTCGACAAAACAGGATCTGGTTCCAACAGGATGGAGCTGGTCCTCACAATGCGGCAATTGTTAGAAATTATTTAAACGAAACATTTCCCGCTACTTGGATAGGAACAAGAGGACCAGTGGCTTGGCCTGCGAGATCTCCGGATCTTAATCCGCTGGATTATTATCTGTGGGAGTATCTTAAAAATAAAGTATATGATTGGCCCAGTAGGACCATGGCAGATCTACGGGAAGAAATAATGGAGGCATTTGAAGCAATTGAACCCGAGACAATTCAAGCAGCTATTCGCCAAATGGACCTCCGAACATCAACATGTATCGAACAAAACGGAGCACATTTTTAACAATTTATGTAGCGTAGCGTGTAATAAGTATTTCTCTTGTTGTTTGTTACCTATTTAATTATTGTGTTGTTATTCAATAAAGAAGTGTACTAAGACTAAAGCAATCTTTTATTTGATTTTGTTTCATTATTCAATATTAAAGTAAATGCAAAGTAGTTTAAAAACGAAAAACAAAAGTTGGCCGTCGCAGCGCTTACAGTTGAAATGATAAAAATACAAATTTTAAATAGGCAATTGAACAACATCCAACTTTTATTACAAAACGAATTTCTGTAGCCTTTAATGTAGACTTCGAACATCTCTTTTCTAGTCTAGTGGATACCTCGACAGTTATACGAGCGATGACACTTTTATGTAGAATAGTAAGGGCCAGTTGTACCAAAGTGGTTCAGTGAAAGTTTAGCTGAACTTGGTTCAAAATCCACGGATACCATTCTTGCAACTATCGGTATCCTTGCATTTTGAACCAAGTTCAGCTGAACTTTCGCTGAACCCCTTTGATACAACTGGCCGTTAATCGTTTATCATGGCATACTTTGTTGGACCTATGAATTCAAATACTCAAGAGTGATAATAACACTTTTACAGACCCACTTATTAAAAAAAGTTTAGATTTGGTTTAGGACAATGATTCCAAACAAATTTCCTTAAAAAAAAAGTTAGGCGTCTATAAGAAAAACAAAAGTTGGGCGTCGCGGCGCCTACAGTTGAAATGATAAAATTACAAATATGAGAATTTTAAATAAGCAACTCAACGCCATTCAACTTTTATTTAAAACTTTTTTTCTAAACCTTATCATTTGCGTGTTATTGGCAATTATTAAAAATGGCGATTTGCACTATTTTCAGGATATCTCTGAAACTACTGAACATTTTTCAAGTCTGAAAAATGCATCTTAACAAGCCTTAAAATGCACAACTTTTCTCTAATTTAACCGACCTTCTATCTCTTACGGTTTAGGAATTACCTATACAATCCCATTGAAAAAGTGGCCACCCTGTATAATAAATAAGATTAACTTAAGAGAACATCTTTAGGATGTAACCCATTTGACCTGTTAATAGTTTTAACGATTACTTTAAACTTATAAATATAGGGAAGAATTAATTACCCTTTAGTTCTGTTTTAACTTTGTTACTTTAAACATTATATTGTCACTTGAATATAAAATAAAATCTTTTTTTTTATAAATATTTATTTGACAAGATATAATTCGCGCGGTAGACCAGACAATGCGCTTCATTTTAAAAAAATCATATCTCTTAAATTATTCAGCGATTTAAAAAATTATTTTAATAAAAAATATTCGTTGGTCTATTCTACGTATTTTGTCTCACATAACTACATATCTATCTCCAATAATAACAAAAGTACCTAGATGCCGAAAATTACACTACATTTTCCGAGCACATATTGTTTAAACAATTTATAGTGTTGTTTATAATGAAAATAACTTGTATGAAACTACAAACATT
Source organism: Rhagium mordax (assembly GCA_963680705.1). Lineage (NCBI taxonomy): Eukaryota > Metazoa > Arthropoda > Insecta > Coleoptera > Cerambycidae > Rhagium > Rhagium mordax. Next base: position 32,982,790 of record OY796658.1, on the reverse strand, counting down.
AGGCTTTCGATTGATATAAATATTATTAAAAAATCTTTATAAATAAGCTCGTAAATGCAATGTAAACGACAGATAATGCGATATTTAAGTTCCAATTTTTTTTTGGAATTATTACTTTTTTTGCAATTTCGCAATCTTTGCCGACATCGCGCCCTCTGGAATCGGATTCGGCATAAAATTCTGGTTAATATCCATATTTTTTAAATTTTATACCTCGCGAGTGCAGGGTTCGGCATTTTAGAAGTGTCTTTTTGGATGCTAGATTCCTTACTATCCCTGATGTCGCCTCTGTATGCCGCATATAGCACTGAGCAACAGACATTACAATTCAGATTTACAATGTTATAAGCCCGTCCTTCGGGTACCGCCCTACGTCAATCACTAGATCTTACTTTTCTTTCGCTCGGCGTAAATTATACTCTTAAGGCGTCCAAAAAATTAAAAGACAAGCTTACCTCAGGTATTGATGGAATTCCGAGTTTTTTCGTGAAAGATAGCTGTCATGCTTTATTAGAACTTTTACTTTTCTTGTATAATTTGTTTCTGCAGTCTGCTACATTTCCGGACATATGGAAAACTGCTCGCATTACTCCCGTGTTAAAAAAAGGTGATCCAGCCATGCTTCAAAATTATCGACCTATTTCTATTCTGTGTAACTATGCTAAACTATTCGAAATAGTGATTTACAATTATATATATCCCGACGTCAGACTTTATATCTCCCCAGACCAACATGGATTTTTAGATAAAAAATCAACTGTAACGAACTTAACCTGTTTTACACAATTTATAGCAGAGATTCTTGATAAGCAAGGTCAGGTAGATACGATATATATGGATATACAAAAGGCGTTCGATCAGATCGATTTATATTTACTTATCAAGAAATTAGATATATTTGGTTTTTCACAAAATTTAATTAAATTTTTTACGTCATATTTATTTGAGCGTAAACAGTTTGTAGAATATGAAGGTTTTCGCTCTAATAACTATACAAATACTTCAGGAGTACCTCAAGGTTCCAATTTAGGGCCACTTCTATTTCTTATTTTTATAAATGACATAAATGATGATATCAGCTGTTCCAAATTAATGTTTGCAGATGATTTAAAATTTTTTACAGAAATAAACTCGATAACTGACTGCATACTGCTGCAAAGTGATGTTGCAGCTATTTCACACTGGTGTGAAGTTAACCACCTGTCTGTAAATATAAAAAAATGTAACGCCCTCACATTTTGTCGAAAAAAGCAATTTATAATTTATGATTATAAAATCAATTCAGTAAGTATAGCTAGATGTGAAGAAATTAAGGATTTAGGTATCTTCTTTGACCCCAACTTAACATATAGAACTCACATTAATAATATTGTATCAAGCTCACACAAAATGTTAGGATTTTTATTAAGAAACTGTAAATGTTTTTCCAACACTTTTAGTCTTAAATTATTATTTTATGCATATATTCGCTCAAAATTAGAATATGGAGCAGTACTATGGTACCCTTGGTATGAATGTCATAAAAATAATATTGAAGCTATTCAAAGAAAGTTTTTAAAATATTTGACATTTAAGGAAGATGGTATTTACCCACCTAGAGGAGTTAGTACATCCGTTTTAACTAGTCGTTTTACCATGGAATCATTAGAAACTCGCCGTATAATCATCTCAATAAAATATTTATATAATTTAATACATAATAATATTGACTGTCCTTTATTGTTGGGTAAAATCAACTTTCTAATACCTAGACTCGCAGCCAGATACGATACAACTTTTTATTGTGATAACTATAGGACAAATGTCATGATTAAATCTCCAATTTACGTGATGTGTAACAATTTTAATAGAATATCCCATCTTTGCGATATAAATTGTAATAGTCTAAGCAATATATTAAGTCATATCGCAGATAACACTGGATAATTTCATTTCTTTTTGTAAATTAGTTTCTATTAGGTTATTTCATTGTTTATATACACTATTGGCAAATATTAATCTAGGAATGCGAAATCTGTAATGCAACTAAGAGAAAAGGTACATAGGTACAAAGCCTTCAGTTAACAAGAGACGCCTAACCATTCCTACACTCCTACTAAAGAGGGGATGTGTGCGACGACAGCCATCGGTTCAGCTTACGGCCGTGAGATATTTTTACGATGTTTTCATTCTTTTATCATGTTTATCGCTGTTGCATTTGACAATACAATAGCGGTTTAAGAGTTGATGTTATTTATTAGCCTTAAACCTAAAAACGAAATAAAAACTTGTATTTTAAAAATAACAGTTTGTACTTCGCAGGAGGAAGGCTTATTGATGAATAACTTTGTTGGACGCGACATCGCGGCCGGACGACACATTTGGCTGATTCCGTTGTCCCCTTCGACTGCGTGTTGTAAAGAATGGAAGGTGGGAGGTAGGGGATACCGCATTGTCTGTTTAACTTGTAAATGCTTTAAGTTATCTCCGTCTGATGCATTTATATCGGCCTCCCAGATTCGTCCTTACCAATAGTGTATATATTGTATATTTACTGTTTATTTTTCCTCAAATGTTTCCTGTAATTGGGTTTGACCTGTTGGAAATAAAGGATTATTATTATTATTATTATTATTATTATTACAACCTATTTCCAATTAAAAAATGATTTTTATCAACAAGACTTCGGGATGGCAATGGGTTCCCCTTTGTCACCAATACTAAGTAATATATTTATGGAGGATTTTGAAAACAGATATGTTGAAAATAATATTCATAAACCGGTAACTTGGTGGAGATATGTTGACGATATTTTTGCAATTTGGCCTCATGGAATAGACTTACTAAACAATTTTTTGGAAAATATTAATAATATAGAACCATCTATCAAATTCATTCAAATAGAAAATAATAATGAATTACCATTTTTAGATGTTTTAATTAAAAAAGTCAATAATAATAATTTTCAAACTAGCGTTTACCGAAAAAAGACTCACACTAACAGTTATTCAAATTTTAACTCAAACCAGTCTTCGGACGTTAAAAGAGGTGTTATAAAATGTTTGTATGATAGGGCAAAAATAATTTCTTCTAATGATGAAATATTCAAACATGAAAGGCAATTTGTCAGGGAAATTTTAATTAATAATGAATACCCGAAAGAATTTATTGATAAGACTTTCATGAACATTGAAAATAGAGTTAACAATCCGGTGCAACCAAAACCAGAATATCATTATTCGACATTAATTCCATATATAAAAGCTTTATCTGAGAAATTACGTCGTGCCGGTAAAAAATTTGGCGTTAGGACAATTTTTCAAACAAATAATACTTTAAGATCCATATTGACAAAAACGAAACCATTAAATCATGAACAAAATTCAAAAAATTGTATATACAGTATCCCGTGCGAGTGTAATAAACATTATGTGGGTGAATCATCTAGACCCCTTAATGTACGATTGGGCGAGCACAAAAGTTATATTAGAAAAGGTGATATTGAAAAATCTAAAATTTGTGAACATGCTTGGGAAAACGATCACAGGATAAAATGGGATTCAACAAAAAATTTGACTAAAGAAGCAGACAACAAAAAAAGAAAAATTAAAGAATCTGCAATAATTTTACTTAATGAAGATAAATGCGTATCAAATTGTTCGGTAGAATTTTGTTCAACTTGGTTACCAATGTTGAGAGAAGAACTCAAAATTAATATTATTTAGTATATTTTTCAACATTTCTATGGTAAGTATCTATGGAAATGATATAAACAATTTTTATTTTATGCCGTGTTAATACACGTTACATAAAAATCTAAAACCTAAACTTTGAAAAAGGAAACGGATATAGTTTCCGAAACGTCAACGCAGTATTTTTGTATTAATTTAATTCCTATTAGTTGTCAAAAAACACCCTCTAACTGATCCTCTGACATTACGTCAAAGGCGTAGAGGTTATTTCCCAGTTTTAAACTGGTTAATTTGAATATTTTTTAGATAAATCGAATTTTTTTGGATAGGAATCTCAAGGAATGTGGTAATAAATCCCAAAAAAGAAAAGGAAGTGAAATAATTTATGAAATGCCACAATTAACATTTAAACAATTATAATAAGTGTTGTTTTATCTATGATAATTTTACCACCACCACCATATTCCCACAAGAACTGTTAATAAATCCTATTACCAAATATCCTTTCTTTCATTAATAAATTTTAATTAGTTTTAAGCAGTGAGAGAATAGTGATCGATTCCAAAAGACGAATTTTTCAAAGGAGGGGAGTGTTAACGAACGTAGCAGGAGGCGTATAAGTAGCTTTAAGTCAAAAGATCCATTTTAATTTAAGAACCAAGCATAAGGCGTGTATGGTGTGTATGGAACATCAGTTTCCATATGCACCATTTTTTATCAAAAAATTATCACAATTTTCATGTCAGTTAAACTAAACCCCAAAATCTTATTTTTGCCTGATATGCATGAAATATGAGATTTCGTGCATATCAGGATTTTTTATATTTTTGAAGTCGATTTTCAGACACTTTCCAAAATTCCGTTTATCTTTTCGGCCCAATATCCATGCATAGACAAACATAACCAGACACGATGCAGCATGTAGAGACGACCAAGGATAGCCACTATCCTCCGCCAGTACCGAATCCTCAATGGACGGACTGTGCTTTTAAGTATAAAGCTAATTATTGCTGTAATGATTATCATCAGAAGCCGTCTAACAGATCACGAGTGAAGAATCCATATAGGCGCGAGAGTGAATCCACCGTAGATCAATTGGCTCTTGATCATGTTTCACCATAAACTGATCCACCTTCGTGGTTGCGTTGGTCTACGAAAGCATAGGTTCACTCTACCCTCGCGTTCTGGAATTCCTCGTGAGTCCGTGACCAAATAGCTTCAGGAAAAGTTGAGCTGGCCTCGCCTTACCCTCCTTCATCGTCTCTACCGGGATCGTGTCTGATAGAACCATTTTTAAATATAGGAACTGAGGTGAACAGTGAAATACTCGGATATGAAACGACTGGTGGGCGTTTTGAAACGGTCCCAGGGCATTTTGGTATATATACTAAGTGACCGCCTCGTGAAATCACATTCGAAGAGAAATCCTTTAAACGGACGTCTAACGGTGTATATTATATTTGGAGAATATTACAATAAATTTTAGTAAAGGTTTTTACCTATTTCATACAAAATAAATCCCACTCACTAAATTGCCAATTGACGTCCAAGTAATACAATTCTCTTTCGGCAATCGATCACTCTCCTTTAAGCACGGCCGTTGCGGTCGCTGACCCTTGTAGGCTATCGTGGCTATGGTGGTATACCTTGCTTGGTGAAGCTTTATATGTAAATTGATGATTATTCAATATATCTTTATACATATATTAATTTCTTCTTTTATTGCAATATAGTGGTAATTAAGTACTTGCGTTGACCATCTAGTTAACGACTCTCGCATTGTGCGACAGTGACCTTTCGGCTGAAGCCAAAGAAGAGTGAACGAATCCTGTCTGGGCAGGCGTCTGAGGTGAATTGTGTATTGTGCATAGTGTCTTTATAGTGTTGTATCTTTAGTTCAGGATATTGCGAAACCTGTATACGAGAGAGCATTCATTGTCGACGGCTACCGTTAATCTATCGATAGGGTATATCGATATATTAAAAGCTTGTCCCGACCTGCGTTGAAGTCAACTGCCAAAAGCTAGTTCAGAGATTGCGATAGCGGCTGCTTGAAATACGAATTCGGTCGTTCGCTCCAACTATCCCTGATTCGCAAGCAGATGGTTAACTGAATCGTTGACACAGCCGTAATTATTTAGTTATTAAACGTTGATAGGTATACCCACAAACTTCTTCCAATCGTTCTAGAAACGCGGCTGGATCTCCGGTGCCATTGAAATGGATATTATATTTATGTATCTGGAACGGATCTACCGGAGTAGGTTCCGATGAAATGTTTTGGGTCGGTGATGGTATTACTTGCGGTGGTAGTTGTGGCGGAATGACGGGTTGGGCGGTACTTGGCCTAGGCGAAGAACACCCTCCCTTGATAAACTTTACCAGGCGGCGTTTCTTCTCATCTACGGTACCGGTTAGACCAAATTTCCCCAACTCATCATCTAATTGTTCTCTCTTTAGCTTGTATATCCAACTTAGGGCCGGTTTATTCACATTCAGATAATCTTGCTGGTAACTATCTATCAGGTAAATTTATCGGGTAGCAGATAATCATTTGGGTTTATTCACGTTTATTTATCCCACTGACACGTATCTGGCTGAAAACAACGTTTTTGCGAGAGTAGTATACTCGTGGATAAATGTAAAGGATACACTTATATAAATACTAATGAGTTAAAGAAAGATAGTAACACTACTTGAAGAGCGCGATCCAGCTTGTCGAAATTTAAACTATAATAGGTATTGTGTATAACGTTCTGCATTTGTGTTCTTGCAAATTAATCACCTACAATGTCTGGTGACAAAAGAATAAGGTCCGCAAATTTTACAAATTTGGAAATAAACTTGTTAGTTGACCTTATAGTAAACAAATATGCTAAAATCATAGAAAATAAGATTACTGATGCAATTACGTGGAAACAAAAAGAAGCAGCTTGGGTGGATTTAACTATGAATTTTAATTCCCAATCAAATACTACACGAAATGAAAAAACTTTAAAAATGAAATATGAAGGCTTAAAAAAGAATCTGAAGAAAAAATATGCCGCAAATAAACTTGAGATCTATAAAACTGGGGGAGGACAGGCAAAAAAAGAAGAATTTTCAGATTTTGAAACAAAATTACTGTCAATTTTGACGATGAATATTGAGGGTCTACCGTATACATGTGATAGTGATCGTGATGATGCATCCAGAAGAACTAACTGAATACGGTAATACTTTAAAATTAAAAGATGCCTATATTACATATCTATATTCATTTTTATAGCTATTGACCCTGATGTAAATGAATATGAAATAATATTAGACCCTGCTCAACCTTCCACATCAACCAGTAAGTTTTTAAAAATTCTATATTGTTAATATAAAAAGAATGCAAAACTACTTTTCTATATATATTTTAGGTTCCAATAATCAGCACAATATTGTCATATTGGATATAATGGAATCAAACAATCAACCCTCCACATCAACCGGTATATTATAAACTATTTTTAAATATAATATATAAATATTTAGATTTTTATTAGAAACAAAAACCTCAGTGTGTTGTATGTTAAATTATACAGGGTGGTTCAGAATTTACCGATTAAACTTCGGGAACTAATAGAGTACGTTAAAATAAATGGACTTTCTTTAATAAACTTATATCTAAAACCGCATAGTTTCTGAGATACAGAGGGTCAAAATTTAATTTTAAAAAAATATTTTTTAAAATATGTTCTTAATTAGTTGAGGTATTTTAACGAAACTTGCTTGACAAATTAACAGTAACAAGTAACGTTTTTCGAAAAAAAATCGTCTCGCCAATTTATACAGTGGCGGAGTATTTAAGAATCTAATTTATAGCTCTGCAGAACGTTTTCTGAACCAATTTTTTGGACAAAGCTTGGGGTTATGTCAAAAATGCCAAGAATTTTTTTATTAAGAAATAATTGTAGTTTTTAAAAATGTTAATTTTTTTTTATTTATCCAGTGGCGTATCACAATTTTTTAACAAGTAAAAATAAAAAATTTGAATCCAACTGCGTCCACTGGTATGTCAATGCAATATTTATAAAAAATGAATAAAAAATTATAAATTATTTAACTTTTAGAACTTTTCGGCCTAGGAGAAAGCGAGGGAGAAAGGTTGGCGCATGGCATTGAAACTTCAACACCATCTTCAACACCCAGCGGTATGCTATAAATCATATAATTTAAAAAATGTATTGTTATATCTAAAGTATTTTTAGGAAAGAAAAGGATTTTTTCAAGTTGGAATCCTGAAGAATTGAAAAAACCCGTTTCAAAAAAAATCCAAGTACAGAAAAAAAAGAATCAATAAATAATAAATTTTCAATGCTAGCTGACGGAAGGTCAGAATTATTAAACTATCAATTACAAATAGCCAAGAAAGAATTGGAAATTAAAAATCTCGAACTAAAAATAAAAGAAAAAGAATTGCAAAATATATCAGAAGAGCATACGATCAAAATGAGAATTTTAGAGAAACAATATAATAACTTGTAGTATGTTATATTTTATGTTATGCAAATAGTTAGAAAAAATTTTTTTATTTTAATATTACTGGTGTTTTCTACTAACAAATAAAAATGTATTATAATAAAATAACTATTCATTTTCAAATTTGCTCTACAAATTGGCAAAATAATCAATTAAATTTCTTCGTGCTAAATTATTTTCATTTTCGCGAATGTTTAACCTTTCAGGGACAATCTCACCCAGGTCCAATTCAATTCTTCCGGCAATTTCTCATTTTTACTACGTGCTATATTATGTAAAATAGCAGTGGCAACTATGATTTCTTGTACAAGTTGAACATTACACCGTAAACCCAATGATAGTACAGGAAATCTCCTTTTCCAAATTCCAAATGTCCTTTCAATCACATTTCTGGTTCGTATTTGTGATTCTTGAAAAAGACTTTCTGCCTGGGTTACAGGATTATTTAAAGGTGTGATTAAATAATTTCTGAGTGGATAACCACTATCACCTAATAATACTCCAGCACCTATTTCATTATTTTCAAATTTCATTAGAAGGTTTGAGTTATCAAAAATATTTGCATCATGGACCGATCCAATATCTAATATTTCATATTTTGCATTACACACAGCTTGCACATTCAATGAAAAGTATCCCTTTCGATTTCTAAATAATTCTGCATTAGCACCACCTATAAATAAATGGAATACTTATTGTAAAATATTAAATTATATAAAAATTTTAAGTTTACCTGGTGATTGAATTCTTACGTGGTTACAATCAAGTGCACCAATTACATTTGGAAAGCGAGCAATTTCATAAAAGTTCCTCTTTATTTGAGACAAATCTTCATTTCTCCCGGGAAATCTTATATTAAAACAATGACTGCAAATTGCACTCGTTACCTTTTTAATTATTTTGCAGCAAGTTGACTTGTGCATTTTGCCAAAGTCTCCAATAACAATATAAAATGAAGATGTGGCGTAAAATCGTAGTGCAATTAATAATTGTTCGAGTGGTGTAAATGGATTATTCCTAAGAAATAAAAATGGTTTAATTAATAAAACTTGTATGTAAATAATATTTTACCTGGTAGTCGGAGCTTTAATATGATCTGCAATGGAATTACAAAGTTCGAACACACTTTCTTTACTTAAACGAAATCTTTTTTTAAATTCACAATCATCTAATTCGTTAAAATAATCCACATGTTGCATGCGATTCACCGAATTATAGGGTTTTCGATTGTTTAAATGTTCAAACATTTCAACTTCTTCTGCGATAAAAATATCCTCAAAATCTTCGATAAATTCCATTTTTAAAATGAGTGATTTGTTGACAAACTTGAAATAAAAGAGGTTATATATCGACTGGTAACTCGAAATCTGGCCGATGTACCGGCATATAAATTAATCTGCCTGATAGGTCATTTATCCGTACTATTTTATCTATCAGAGAGTGAATAAACACTTTTTATGCTTATCTTTTAGATATTGCTATCCGTAACTTTATCAGAAGATGAATAAACGGATATCCCCCATATCGACGTTCGCCAAACGACTCGGTATACGGTAACAGTAAGGTATGAATGTCGACGTTTCCGTCTGGGGGTTCGTGCGACAAAGCTCTCGAAGTGCCTCTCCTAGTGGCGCCGATATTAACAGAAATGTCTGCCCATACAGATTTTCATAGATCTTGGTCCCCTTCCTGCCAAATCACACCATGTTATCGTACCCAGGAGAAGCAGTAGAAGTAGATTTAAGCAAAAGATCCCAAATAGACATAAGCAACAAGCATCAGGCTTGTATGGTGTATATGGAACATCAGGTTCCATATACACCATTTTTTTACAAAAATTATCACAAATTTCACGTCAGTTCCTAAACCCAAAATTCCATCTTTTTGCCTGATATGCATGATTTCGTGCATATCAGGATTTTTTATAAAATTTTTAAGACGATTTTCAGTACAGTTTCCAAAATTCCATTTATCTTTTTCGGCCATTATCCCATGTTTGAACGAACGCATCCAGGCACGATGCAGCACGTAGAGACGACCAAGGACATGCATTGTCCTCAGCCAGTACCGATTCCTCGAAGGACGGACTGCCCCACAACAATGATCATAGCGCAGATGATCATTGTCATAAGCCGGTCTAACGGATCGCGAGGAAGAATCCACATAGGCGCGAGAGTGAATCTACCGTAGATCAGTAGCTCTTGATCAAATCTACCATAGACTGGTCCACCATCATGGTCGCGCTGGTCTACGGAAGAATAGGTTCACTCTACCCTCGCGTTCTGGAATTCCTCGTGAGTCCGTGACCAAAGGCTTCCAAGAGAGGTTGAGCAGGCCTCGTCTTCTCATTGGTCATCGTCTCTACCGGGATCGTGTCTGCCAGCACCATTTTGAAAAATTAGGAACTGAATAAACATGTGAAATAGCGGAATTTTGCGATGCCACGTGGCGACATTGAGTGGTCTCGGGTCCTTTCCATATATATAAGGGGCGACCACCCAATGATCTCGCAAAATAGAAATGCGGTATTTTTGGTTATATCAAGCCAGGATAGGCCTCTCTGTGGTACGCACGGGTACCGGGGCACTTCCCCATTATTACCAGGTGACCGCCTTGTGAGATAGCATTCGAAGAGATTTCCCTTTTACGAAATATCCACAGACGTCTAACGGCATATACCCCTTTTTGAGAATATTACAATAAATTTTAAGTAAAGGTTCTTACCTAATTCCTTCCTAAATCCCACTCACTAAATTGCCTGTCACGTCCATGTAATATAATTCTCTTTCGGCAGTCGATCACTTTCCTTTAAGCGCGGCCGTCGCGGTCGCTGACCCCTTGTGGGGGTATCGTGGTTATGGTGAGGCTCTATATGTACTATGATGACCGTTTAATATATATCTTTATTTATTATCTCTGTCTTCTTTATTGCATTCTAGTATTAGTCTGGTATTTGTGTTGACCCCATAACTTACGACCCTCGCAATTGCGTCGGTTTGACCATTCGACTGAGCCAAAGAAGAGTGAACGAATAAGACCTGTCTGGGCAGGTGTCAGAAGTGAATTGTGTATCGTGCATAGTGTCTATCTAGTGTTATATCTTTAGCTCAGGAAGTTGCGAAGCCTGTATACGAGGAAGCATTCATTGTCGACAGTTACCGTTAATCTATCGATGTCGAGACATCGATATATTAAGGGTTTGCCACGACCTGCGTTGAATTCAGCGGCCAAGAGTTAAATCAGATGTTGTGACAGCGGTTGGTTGACTTAATACGAATATCGGTCGTTCCCTCCAACTATCACTGGTTATAACGAATGGTTAACTAACGTTGACACAGCCTTAGCAAATTAATTTAGTTATTAAACGTTGATAACCACACCGTCACTGCGACGCGATCTCGTGGATCGAACTGGCACTATCCTAGACGACGGCCTTCGTGGCTAAATGTTATTAGTCGCACTGAAAGAGAAATGGTATTAATTATATTAACACAGGAAAAGACATAAATTTTGTACGACTACAACAACCCAGCAAATACCAGCCTGTCCAAGCAGTTACGTGCCTACCCACACAGCGTCTTGCAGCTCCAACGGAGCGAGACCTGGAGGTCGGTGACTAATTTGCCTAAAGAATATACTACGAAAGGTTTTATGGCAACAGAAATGAATTTAATGGGATTTTTTGGTGAATAATTGATAATTACGTGTGAAAACACTTCCTTCGTTCAAAATTTAGGTTAATACACCCCTTTCGTAACGATTATATCATTCGTTAGAGCTTGCGCTAAATACCCATCAATGACAGATTACTTTCGAGAAATCGTATTTTTCATCCGTCGTACACACGGGTAATAATTCGAAAGTGGCCCGGAAAGTGGTATACACGCACCCACCTGTTAAATGTGAATTTCGACAAAGTTCCCAATTGAATTTTCTCTGTTTCTGGCCGTAATCTCCGTTTCCGCTTGGGTATACATGAATTTTTCTTTCGATCTGAATTTCGATTAACCTAAAATAATTTGACTTTTTCCACGATTTACATTTTTTAACCCCAATTTTAACCCTGTTTCTAACTTTGTCCCCGAATGTTACGTTCGATTTCGTGCAAAACGGCTCGCCGTCGTTGGTCACGGTGCCATTTTGACGATAGTGTCGATTTTCGATACAGTTCCTAATCTGACTTCTCTAATTTTCTGTCCGTGACGGCTGATACCTTGGCGCCTCACTTCCTCGATGCCAGCATCGCCACGGGCAGATGATTTTGTGCCGAAAGGGAGCGATGGATCCGTTTTCGATTCAGTTCCTAATTTTTTCAGGTTTCTGATTGGTGGACTCGTGCAGCTGAACGGGAACGATGGATCCCCTTTTTTCGTTCGCGTCTCAGTTCTTAAATCGAATTCATGCTTAGCAGAAATGTTTTCGAGAAAATAATTTTTTCAATTCAGTTCCTAAAATTTCTACTTTTGGTCAGAGATGAACGAGACATCTCACACCCTCGCCGTCGGTCAGATTATTCATCCGTAGGCCTCCTGTAAGCAACTTATGACAACGGAGATGAAAATTGGATCTTATGTTGGTTGTCAACTCAGTTTCCAATTCGCCGCATCAGTAACCTCTTCAGGTCTTTTCAGTTCGGAGCGGGAGCAGGAGATGCCGGTCATTCGTGATACGCTTGTAGACTTGAATCTCTGTCTTTTAAAATTGGTCTTCTTGCGAAGCGACTACCTGGCTTATCGAACAAGAAGAATGAATTGGTTGGGAGGACCCGTTTTTTTTTTAATGATTTGTTACTATTTCTAAATAGGTAACTTGAAGTTCACATTGCGTCTCCTCTGATTCGCAATGTGATGATAAGAGGACTTATCGAATGACTAGACGTATTGATTCAATTTGGAAATTATTTTGTTAACTGTATCGAAAAATCACTTTTTTGAACCTAAAACGCCGAAAATTATTTGTGGCGAGCAGAGTCTCATACTCTGTCGCGTAACTAGTACGAAAATTCATCGTCGATGATCTGCTTCTGCACTGGAAATTTTGCACTTCAGTTCCTAATTGATTTCGTATCATTTTCGCCAAGGACGGAATCACGTTCCGACTTAGTTCCTAATTGCACTTGTATTTTTTTTAATTCATTTCCGTTGTCTCGAGTATGAGGTTCTGACATGCACACCCTGTAAAATGTTGGCCTAATTATTTTAAAGTTGACTTTCCACTCAACAGAGAGTAACGGGTGTAAACCACTATGGCAACGTCAAACTAATTATTTAAAACTTCTTAACGACTCGATTAGCGGTAACAATAATGTGTGCACACCCCGTAAATGTCAAACTAAATTCTCAGATTGGCTTAAGTATTGTAACGAAGTGATTTTTTCAGTTACACATTTTCCGTTATTTAAAAATCATTTTGTCACTTGGATACACCCTTGTTTCGTGCCCAGGCTTTTTGTTAAGTTTTAAGTTGACTTAGTGGACTGTATCTTCTTTTTTTTGTTAAAACAAAACTCTGGTGCACTAGTTTTTTTTTGGGTTTTTATTTTCATTTAACACAAAATTCACAAGATTAAAAGTTACAATGGGAGCCAGCGCCGCACATGCGGACGCATTGGCCATGTATCAAGAAGTGCTGGTGTCTCTCAACCACATACGACACACGTTGAGCAACTTAAATAAATTAAACTAAGGCTATGCCCGCGCCATCTCTTGGCAACAAATTAAATATTATTTAGGGTGCATGCGACATACCGCCACCCTTGAAAGAATGTAGTTCTTTCAAAAAGTAAAATAAAGTAAAATAAGCCCCATTGAGCAAGATTCATGTAATACGAAGAAGTAAAATTTTAAATAAAAAAAATACATAGAGTTCATTTCACTTGCACATGCTTTATAAGTCAAGAGGCAGTACACATATTTTTGTCGTGGCACGTTTCACTACCCCATTTGGGGTTTTGACACTCACAACGCGAACTATTTTGTCTTCGCCAGGATGAAGAGCAGTGATGCGCCCCATGTGCCAAGATTGAGGTGGCCGATTATCGTCTTTGAGGACAACAAGAGAGCCAAGTCTGGGGTTGATGTCTCAAATTTCCACTTGGAACGCTGCTGAAGGGAGTTTAAGTAGTTCTTGGACCAGCGCTGCCAGATGTGCTGAAGCATTTTTTGGAGGTGCTTATAACGAGATAAGCGATTGACATTGCTGTCGAGGAGGTCTTCTTGAGGTAAAACGTTAAGTGCAGATCCAATTAAAAAATGACCAGAGGTCAGGGGTTCCAGGTCGTTGGGATCAGATGATAGTGGGTACAAAGGCCGGGAATTCATTATGGCCTCAATTTGGGTTAGCAAGGTGTAAAATTTCTCGAAGGTGAGGTTAGCATTTGAGGCTACGCGCCTTATATGGTATTTTGCCGCCTTTACAGCAGCCTCCCACAGCCCCCCAAAATGAGGGGAACGTGCGGGAATAAAACTCCAAATAATGTTGTTCTCGGTTAGATAATTATGAATTTTGTCTGATTGCTGGATTTTAAGAAGATTTTGGAAGTCTCTATCAGCGCCAATAAAATTGGTAGCATTGTCGGAGTAGATTTTTTGACATAAGCCGCGCCGGGAGACAAACCTCTTTAAAGCATTTAAAAAACCCTCCGTAGTGAGGTCGCTAACAAGCTCCATATGAGCAGCTTTAGTTGAGAAACAAATAAAGACGCATATGTAACATTTGATGAACTTTCTGTTCCGGAATTTACTGTCCTTTATCATAAATGGTCCGGCATATATGATAAAGGATATGACTGATGGTCGAGATGGTAGAGTACCTGCCTCTCACCCAAAAGTCCCGGGTTCGAATCCCGGTCGTGGCAATGGAAAATACTGTGAGAGGGATTTTTCCATTATACACGGATATTGGATGTGTGTCCCTTGTCTTTAAATGTGTAGCCCCCTCCCGCACAAGGCTCAGCCTTCTGGGATAAAGGGGGTCGTAATTACATGTGGTGTATTTATTATTTATTATTATTATTATAATCAAGGCCGCATGTGGAAAAAGCGCGCATAGGTGTGACTCTAGCGGAGGGTAGATCGCCCATTTTCGTATGTAACTGGGAAGGTTTGGCCCTAAAACAGGTGACACACTTTCTTAAGACGTTCCGTACTATTTGCTTGCCATTCAATGGCCAGTATTTAATTCTAACACTTGATAGCGTAGCCTGTACGCCACAATGAAAGTTTTTTATATGTTCGTGCTGAATAATTAAGCTGGTTAGTGGGTGTTTTGCGGGAAGGACTATCGGGAATTTGTGATCAAACTTTAATTGGGAATTTTTTAGTCTTCCACCAACTCTGATTAAGCCCTCCTGATCCTGAAAGGGATCTAAGGAGCTTAATCTGCTAGTCTTGGAAACGGAATGTTTAGACGAAAGGGCCTGCAATTCTGCCTGAAATTCACATGATTGCGCTAATTTGGCCAACCTTTGAGCGCTATTATTCAACTCCTCAATGGTCAATCAAGATATTTTGATTTTGAATTTATAGTTAAATTAGATTTGTAACGTAAGCAATATGCCACGATTCGTTGCAATTTTGCAAAGGATGAGTATCTGGTAAAAATATCGGACTCAACGGTAAATGTATTTGTATGAGCCAATCTAAATTCGGGAATATTTGTGGGATTAACCAGCACATGTTCGGGGTAAGGAATGATACTTTGATGTAGCCACGCTGGACCTTGCCACCACAATGGGGATTCGGACAACTGGGCAGGATCTAAACCACGCGATATTATGTCAGCAGGGTTATCATCAGAAGAAACATGATGCCATTGTGACGTTTCTGAAAGCTGCTGTATCTCTGATACACGATTTGATACGAATGTTTTAAGACTTCCCGGCTCCGTCGCCAGCCAGGATAAAACAATGGTGGAGTCTGTCCAATAGTGAACTTCATCAAAAGATATTTTTAGCGAAGATATTACTTTATTAACCAATTGGGCCATGAGAAGTGCACCACACAATTCTAGACGTGGTACAGTTATGGATTTCAAGGGTGCTACACGAGATTTAGCAGTTATTAGACGAACCAGAATTTGATCCGATGAATCAAACGAACGCATGTATATACAAGAACCAAATGCTATCAAAGAAGAGTCACTGAACGCATGAATTTGCACGTTAACTGAATTGGGAATTATTATTTGACGAGGAATAGTGATGCCATTGAGTAGCGGCAATTGTTTATAGAAATGGTTCCACCTTGTATATAGATCTAAGGGAAGGGATTCATTCCAGTCTAACTTTAGTAGCCACAACTGTTGCAGAATAACCTTTGCCTTAATAGTAACAGGGCCAACCAGACCCAAGGGGTCGAATATTCGAGATATAATAGAAAGTATTTGACGCTTGGTTATGCCTTTCTTGTCATTATATTGTGGGCTTGCTATATACTGAAAGGTATCTTGTCTTGCATTCCACGAAATTCCTAACGTTTTACAATTTTCATCATCAGAGATAATATAGGATGGTAAACTTGACCAATTCTGGTCGGAAAAAATCTGAGAATCATTTGATGCCCACTTGCGCAGATCGAAGCATGCGCTGTTTAGAACATTCGTTAGATCTTGAATTAAACATTTTGCGGCGTTTACATCAGGGGCACCTGTAATGAGATCATCGACATAAAAATCGTGAAGTATTACTTGAGACGCTACGGGATATTTGTCCTCATTTTCCTTGGCTACTTGCTGTAAGCATCTTGTCGATAGGAACGAGGCCGAGGATGTGCCATAAGTGACGGTGTTAAGCTCATAATGAGCCAAGGGTTCACTGGGATCTGATCGCCAAACGATACGCTGAAGGCGTCGTTCGTCACGATGGATTTCAATTTGCCGATACATTTTTGCTATATCGGCTGTGATGACTATATTGTGTATACGAAATCGTGTTAATAATGTAACAAGTTCTTCCTGAATTACAGGACCCACCTTAAGGACATCGTTTAGGGATAAATTTGAAGAGGACTTAGAAGATCCATCAAAGACTACGCGGAGCTTTGTGGTGAGTGATGATTCATTAGTAACAAAGTGATGTGGTAAATAAAAATCAACTTGATTCTTACTATGTTCTGGATTGATTTCGGACATGTGACCTAGGGTTTTGTATTCATTCATGAAGTCATTGTATTGAAGTCGAAGCTGTGGGTTTTTTAACAATTTGCGCTCTATGGAGTAAAATGGTTTAGTAGCAGTTTCCCTAGATTCCCCTAAATCTTGGTAATTATCACGAAGGGGCAACCTTACTGAAAACCGACCAGTAACCGGGTGTCGAACGAAATGATCTACAAAGTGTTGCTCACACTGCGATTCCTCCCGAGTATAAATTTTTTCTGTGGTAACTTGCTCCATAAGCCAGAATTGTTCTATTTGTTTGTTTACTTCATGATTACTATTCGTGGTTAAGTGACAAAGAGAATTCTAAATTATACCTGTGTTTACTGGACCGGATATTATCCAGCCTAAAGTTGACTTTTGTAAGATAGGCTGACTAGGCCCTAGTTTGATTTGTCCCACGCACATTAAGTTATAGAAAAGTCCTGCACCTAATAGAATGTCAATTTGATGTGATTCATGGAAATTAGGATCAGCCATTTTGATATTTTTGGGAATTTGCAATGAGGAAATTTGGAAAGAAAATTAATGCCCATGACGGGTAAATTGATAGAAGTGGCTTTCAAATTTAAACGAGTGTATAAATCACGAGTAATAAAGTTGGATTGTGAGCCACTATCAAGTAACGCTCTGCATTTGATTGGTTTGTTTTTATGATCAAGTATATGCACCACCGCTGTGGACAATAAAACAAAAGAATCTGACAATTCATTACAATGTGTTGATACTATTTGTAACTGTGTGTTTGCGTGTGTTGAATGCTCGGTTGTAGATGCATGATTTGCTAAATGCTTGTTTGATTGATCATTAGTTTGAGTTCGTGATTGATCGTTACTTTGAGTTTGTGATTGATTTTGCCCATTAGAATTATTCTCAAAATGTAGCAGGGAATTGTGTTTTTTATTACATGTCTTGCAACCGCTAGACCGACACTCCATAGCAGCGTGTCCATGCCTTAAGCAATTTGTACATAGCCTCAATTTTTTAATTTCTGAGTACCGTACTTGAGGACTTAAACCAATAAATTTCTTGCACGAGAAAATGAAATGATTCTCCTTACAAAAAGGACAAATAATTGTTTGATCAGTTGTGATGTGCGCATGTGCTTTAAAATCAGTAAATTTCCTTTGATTCGTGTTTTGTGTTATTTTATTATCCAACGATTCTAAGAGTTGGGAATGTTTGGTTAAAAATTCAATGAATTGATTTATTTTCGGTGATTCGATATCATTAGACTCGATTTCCCATTCCTTTTTAGAATCAGGGTCTAATTTTGCGATTAGTAAATAAATGAGGATGTTATCCCATGTGTCCACAGGTAATTTTAAATTTTTTAAAGACTGAAAATGTTTATGAAAACTATCCAAAAATTCCCTTAATGATAATTGTGAATTTTTTGTTACATTTGGTAACTCGAAAATATTTTTCAAGTGAGTACGTATAATTATTTTTTTATTTTCAAAACGCGATTTTAATAACGTCCAAGCTAAAGTATAATTCGCATCCGATATCTCAAGAGAATGTATTACCTGCGCCGCCTCTGCTTTTAGAGCCGCCTGCAAATAATGGAACTTTTGAATGTTGCTTAACTTTTGATCATCGTGAATCAACGATTTAAATGTATCATAAAAATTGTACCATTTATCATAAGCTCCAGAAAACTCCGGAAGCTTTATTTGTGGCAGCACCACATTTCGCTGTACGCTTTCCATTTGTTTCTCATCTAAATACGCTTGTGCTTGTACAATCACTGGAAAATACTTATTTTCAAATACGTCTCGTTCAGCCGCCTGACCGCCAGTATCATCTAACAGCTCAATTTGAGTCTGGACATCGGTAAATCCACTCCAGACGCTCTCCAATTTAATTAAACGCGGCCGCAATTCACTCATTTTTGCCTTGTCATTTTGTAATACGTTTACAAACGTTATGAATTTGGTGAGCTGTGCCTTGAAAATGCCTCGTCTTGCAATCAAATCTTTAATTTCCGACATTTTTGTTGCTTTAAATTTTATATGTGAATGCTTATTAATTTATTTATTTTTAATTGGCTTGTATTATTGTGTTATAGAATATTTTTCTTTGCCTTGATTGAGAATGCTAATTTGCTTATTTTTATTTTAAATAACTGGTTTGTATTATATTAATTGTATTAGAATTTAGAATATATGTTTTCAATGTTTTAAAGCAGCAAAATACCATAAAGTTTTTTTTATAATAATAAACGAGACCCTAATAACAGGTGGATGTGAGAGAGATGCCAAATTGAGACTACTAATGTTTAAGAGAGAGAAAGGAACTTGCCTGGTCGTTGTCGGTTTGTTTACTGCGCTGCGAACTGCCACTGCCGAATTTCTAGCTGATGAACACGTGTTACCGCCATGTACTATGCGGATCGAAGAACAATGTTTCGTGCCCAGGATGTAAGTTTGAATTATTTAAGTTTAATTTGAGTTGTACGAGCCATGGGTAAACAAGAATTAAATTAAATAATGTTTAAATTCCCGATGCATTAAATAGTAAAAGTCATTCGTTACTAAAGTTTGTTAGTAACCTTAATCCGGGTCTATTTAATCCGTGTCTTTTTGTAACCAGGTTTAAAAATAAAAAATCGCGAATAGTTTATTTTCGTTGAGCAATGATTTTGATAACTATCCGAAGTTATAAGTATAATCCGCGTGAACTGGGCAGCAACCCTACCCAGCTCGAAGTACTTGGTAGATTCCACCGTTCGCCTCCCACGCTTTAATTAGCTACGTAGGGCGAAATTAGATTATAAAAGCTGCACCGCGCCAACATAAGTGTACGATGCTTGAAGTCAGTTTCGCGTTCAGTGCGCAAGTTGGGTAGGGGTACGTGTCAGAAACCGGCTACAAAACTAACACACCCGTCGTTTAACGTCCAGTTGAGCTCACGCTCCATCGAGACCAGACCACCAGTCCGAGAAGAAGTCCGCACCGAACCAAGAGGGAGCTCCGCAGCTAGAAAGAGTAAGACAATATATTGCCATCCGAGCTTTTGTTAGCAACCAGTTTGTAAACAGAGCTTTTTACCTGCCGCATGATTTCCGCTTAACCGCTTTACCGTAGATTTACTCGCTTTATTTGCTTGCCGTTTTTCCGCTTAATAACCGTAGTTTGCCGCTTTTAGTTTTGCCTAGCCTGCCTGCTTTAAGTTTTGCTGTAAATACTTGTGCTTTATTTTACCGTAATTATATTAACTTAATTGTAATAAATCTTGAATAAAGCTTGTTCTGTTTTTAATCCGAAATTCTGAGTTTTCTTTATAGGTTAATTAGACCCCTGGCTTAACCGTGTCTTCACTGCAGTTACCTGAAGCCTCTATTATCCTGCTAATAGAGTAAAGTGGTCTTTCTGCACTCTAAACAGAAAGTGGCGCCCGAGACACCGTCCTAAAAAGCACCGCCGCCCCTCAGGCGTCAAAGTAACCTCTTTCGAACTTCCGCCATTAACGAAAGAAGGTTACAATATATATATTTTCAACAGAATTTTAGCTACTTATAGTTAATGAGGTTCACCCTGTAATTTTCGTTTCATATTTCAGATTAATAATTTCAAATATTTTTAAATTTTAAATGCGCTGTGATAAGG
Organism: Rhagium mordax; assembly: GCA_963680705.1. Classification (NCBI taxonomy): domain Eukaryota; kingdom Metazoa; phylum Arthropoda; class Insecta; order Coleoptera; family Cerambycidae; genus Rhagium; species Rhagium mordax. Next base: position 32,961,849 of record OY796658.1, on the reverse strand, counting down.
CCACCCTGTAATTTTTCCTACTTTATTCTCTTTATGGTATGTGTGTGAGGTAGACAAAACATTTATATAATAAAGTGCTGGACAAATTAGTTGTCGCCACCAAAAAAGTAGTTCGACTTTGAAGGCCTAAAACTTTTGTGTGCCGTGGACGATTTCAATTCTGTTTGCTTCGTTGATTAGCTCAATCCTCCCTTTATCCGTTCTCTCAAAGAAAATATCAAAAAATTCAAGATAAAATTTCTACAGGGTGAAACAGAAAACAATGCAAAATTGCAAAAATTTCATCGAAGCCCCATTTGCGAAAAATAATTTTTATTTTTTTTCCATTGCATAAATCATGAAATGCGATGTGTTATCTCGAAACAGTTTTTGGAATTTCTTGAATCCGAAGCCTTATAATGAAGATATGAATTTTTATGTTGAGTGATGCAGATTGGGATACAAGTGAACTGAAAATGTTGATTGAAAAAACGCCCTGAGAGGGCACGGTGAGTCAACGCAAATCTACCTTCCTCTATACCTGCAATGTACCTCTTCTTTTCTCAAATGATAAGTAATAAAAATTTCACAGCATTCTTAAAAAAGTCAGAGCAACAACATTTTATTCAGATATTTTTTTTAACAAGAACAACTTCAATATTTGGTGGGGCCCCCTCTTGCCTGATGCAGTGCTGCAACACGTCGAGTCATGGATTCCACCAGGTTGGTGAGAAAGTCCTGGGGAATAGCTTCCCATTCATCCCGAATCACATTCGCCAAATCATTCAAGTTTTCCATTCTTCCTTCTCTCTCTTTCACTCCCAATTTCATCCTGCTCCATACATGCTCGATCATATTCATGTTTGGGGACAAAGGTGGCCACTCCATTCTCTCAATATCGTGATCCCTTAAAAATTCGTTTAAAACCCTGGCGCGATGTGGCCGGGCATTATCATCAATTAGGACAAAGTTATTGCCGACATTTTGAGCGTAAGGGACCACGATATTCCTCATACATAAATCTCGATACCTCTCACCATTCATGCTCTCACCCGCTCCCAGAATCACCAATTCACTCTTTACATTCATTCCTACTCCACCCCAAACAGTCACACCTCCACCACCATAAGCCACCCTTGCCTCCATATTCTCTTCCCTAAATCTTTCGTTCCTCTGTCGCCACACAAGCACACGTCCATCCGACCTAAACAAATTAGACCTGCATTCATCAGTAAACAGACACCTACTCCACTCCGCCATTCCCCAGTTCTGGTGTTGCTGTGCCCATGCCCGACGGGTTGCTCGATGATTTGCTTTGAGGAGGGGGCAAGCTGCTCATCTCCTGGCGTTCAAGCCAGCTTCATGAAGTCGGCGGCGAACTGTTTTGCTTGAGATGTACTGAACTCCAGCTTCTGTGACGTTGAAGTGCGTTTTCGCATTGCCTCCCTCCTTATCAGCCTATCTTGCGCAGCTGTGGTCTTCCTGCGATTTCCCGTACGTGGACGATGGCCAATATCTCCATTGTCGTTCCTCTGGAGAGCTCGTTGAATCGACCTTCTTGACACTCCAAAAAGATTGGCGAATATGACATTTCTCAATGTTTTCTTTATTGCATTTTTAAAACCATAGAAACCATTTTTCAGTTGACTTGTATCCCAATCTGCATCACTCAACATAAACATTCATATCTTCATTATAAGGCTTCGGATTCAAGAAATTCCAAAAACTGTTTCGAGATAACACATCGCATTTCATGATTTATGCAATGGAAAAAAAATAAAAATTGTTTTTCGCAAATGGGGCTTCGATGAAATTTTTGCAATTTTGCATTGTTTTCTGTTTCACCCTGTAGAAATTTTATCTTGAATTTTTTTATATTTTCATTGAGATAAAGGGAGGATTGAGCTAATCAAAGAAGCAAACAGAATTGAAATCGTCCACGGCACACAAAAGTTTTAGGCCTTCAAAGTCGAACCACTTTTTTGGTGGCGACAACTAATTTGTCCAGCACTTTACATAATTTTTTAGTTGTTTTCATTAAAATAGTTTTATCCAATTTTCAGTTTCTTGATATAGGCTTTATTAATAATTTTTCATATTCTACTCTAATGTCGAAAGTTTTGTTAAATTAGTATTCTAGACGCCAAGACGGTTCATTTGATACCCTACATCAGGTATTTCAGAAGACCGGAAGTAGAGACCGGAAGTTGTTATATTATTGCAGATTCTAGCGAGTTGAGGAACATATCTATATATTTTAAATTCAAATATCAAACGCCAAAGCCCATTTTATCGCACTTGGAATACAAATTTTGTTATATTAGTATTCTAGACGCCGAGATGATTCATTTGATACCCTACATCATGGATTTCAGAAGACCGGAAGTTGTTATTTTATGACGTATTTCGAGTTGGAGAACATATGCATATACTTTAAATTCAAATATCAAACGCTAAACACCAAATTCTACTCTAATGCTGAATTTTTTGTTAAAATAGTATTCTAGAGCTGAGACGATTCATTTGATACCCAAAGTCCATTTTTTCACACTTGGAACAAAAATTTTGTTATATTAGTATTCTAGACATCGAGACGAATCATTTGATACCCCACATCATATATTTTGGAAGACCGGAAGTAGAGACCGGAATTTGTTATTTTATGACGTATTTCGAGTTGAGGAACATATCTATATACTTTAAATTTAAATATCAAACGCCAAAGCCCATTTTTTCGCACTTGGAATGAAAATTTTGTTAAATTAGTATTCTAGACGCCAAGACGAATCATTATTTGATACCCCCACATCACGGATTTCAGAAGACTGAAAGTAGAGACCGGAAGCTGTTATGAGGTATTTCAAGTTGGAGAACATATCCATATACTTTAAATTCAAATACCGCTTAACCGACGTTTATAGTTACTGGACGAAAAAAATTTTAACGGTTTTTTTGTTATTTCGCAATAACGAATGTAACTGCCAGTTCTTATCACATGATGTTACTTCTTTTTCTTAGTCGTTTTTTAAACTGCAAAAAATTCAATTATATAAGAGAATTTGCGACGTTATCATTTCCGTTAATCGCTTTATCGTTTCAAGGTGAAGTTTAAAAACATTCCCAAGTTATATAGCACATTTATTGGGCATTAGATACAGGGCTGCCACCCTCATCAAAACAGCTTTGAGCTATTAGCTAGTATGACGTCACACATTTCTTTACCAGAAGGGCATATCACAAACACCAAATTCTAATGCCAAAAATTAGTCGAGCCGATTCGCTTGATACCACGCGTATTTCAGAAGTAGTTATGATGGATTTCGAAATGAGGAACATATACTTTATCACAAACACCAAATTCTAATATCGAAAATTAGTATTCTAAACGCCGAGACGATTCATTTGATACCACACATCATGTATTTCAGAATTAGAGACCGGAAGTTGTTATGACGTATTTTGAGATGGAGGACATATGCATATACTTTAAATTCGGATATCAAACACCAAATTTTACTCTAATGCCGAATTTTTGTGGAATTAGTATTCTAGACATTGATACAACTCATTTGATACCCCACATCATGTATTTTGGAAGAACGGAAGTAGAGACCGGAAGTTGTTATTTTATGACGTATTTCTAGTTGAGGAACATATCTATATACTTTAAATTCACATATCAAGCCCCAAAGCCCATTTTTTCACACTTGAAATAAAAATTTTGTTATATTAGTATTCTAGACGCCGAGGCGATTCATTTGACACCCCACATCACGGATTTTGGAAGACCGGAAGTAGAGACCGGAAGTTGTTGTTTTATGACGTATTTCGAGTTGGAGAACATATCTATATATTTTAAATTCAAATATCAATCTCCAAAGCCCATTTTTTCACACTTGGAATAAAAATTTTGTTATATTAGTATTCTAGGCGCCGAGACGAATCCTTTGATACCCCACATCATGTATTTTGGAAGACCGGAAGTAGAGACCGGAAGTTGTTATTTTATTGCAGATTCTAGCATGTTTCGAGTTGTGGAACATATCTATATACTTTAAATTCAAATATCAAGCCCCAAAGCCCATTTTTTCGCACTTAGAATGATACCCCACATCAGGTATTTCAGAAGACCGGAAGTAGAGACCGGAAGTTGTTGTTTTATGACGTATTTCGAGTTGAGGAACATATGCATATACTTTAAATTCAAATATCAAACGCTAAACACCAAATTCTACTCTAATGCTGAATTTTTTGTTAAAATAGTATTCTAGAAGCTGAGACGATTCATTTGATACCCCACTTCATGTATTTCAGAAGACCGGAAGTAGAGACCGGAAGTTGAGACCGGAAGTTGAGACCGGAAGTTGTTATTTTATGACGTATTTCGAGTTGGAGAACATATGCATATACTTTAAATTCAAATGTCAAACGCTAAACACCAAATTCTACTCTAATGTCGAAAATTTTGTTTAATTAGTATTCTATACGCTGAGACGAATCATTTGATACCCTACATCATGTATTTCAGAAGACCGGAAGTTGCTTTTTCTCATACCTGCTACATGTTTTTTCTCATACCTACTGCGCATGCTTTTCAAATTTTATCAGACCCGCCGCCAATACCCACTACACCGCCCTGTTTTTTTCTCATACCTACTGCGCATGATCAGGGCCTTTTTTCCCCATACCTACTGACCGCCATGTTTTTTTCTCATACCTACTGCGCATGCTTTTCTCTTCAAATTTTAAATAGCAGACCTGCCACCAATACCCAATACGCCGCCATGTTTTTTTTCCAATGCGGAAATTAGCCATTCTATACACAATTATGCATCTTGTATCCAAGTTACTCTGTAGCTAAACACTACCATTGAGAAAAAAATAATAAAGAGGTGCAACTGTCAAGGTTTCGAGATTTTAGTATTGTATTTCTTTGCCAATAATTCCATGATTGTCTTCAATTTTTAGTGATATGGGAAGGTATTTGTAATGTGGCTGTATAGCCCTTAAAATTGAAGACAATCATGAAGCTATGCTATTGGTAATAAAATACAACAGAGGCTTTATAGAGACAGAGGCGACAATAGGTGGTCAGCATTTTGATTGGTAGTAGAGGTCACGTGGTATAAAATGAGGCTAAAATTTTTAAACAGATCATGTGCATATCATATTACTAACATAACCTTACATTTTTAGTTTTTGTAAATTAATTTTCAATTTTAATTTTAATTTTTGTAGTTTCAGCTTGGAACCATTATAACATTTAAAAACTCTTTCAGACAGTAGATATATGTAGAAAGTTTCAATATTGTAGATCATTAAAAATAGACTGCCAATTTATTATAGGTTGGATTTCCAACCAACAAAAAGCATCTTATATTATTAGATCAAGGTAATTACTCTTCAGTAATAATGCACTGAACAAGATTTTAGTTGATAGTACAGCAACCAAACAGAAATTTTGATAAAAGCGACATAATACACTAATTGTCCTGTCATAATTAGATATTCCTGATTATTTTGTGCTGTCATACTGGAGTATTCTTGTGCATCTTTCAATTTATTGGGATTTATTAAAAGTATGAAAATTATTTGTGATTAGTGATTGTGATAAAATAGTTTCCCGGTATGTGGATTTCGATTAAATAAAATAGCCAACAAAAAGCAAAAAGAGAACAAATTTGCAAGTAAATCACTTGGTAATCGCATATTTTATCTTTTATGGAATTACATTAAATAATACGTAGATATCATTCAGACGTGGTTCCTGATGATACCTTCAGCAATACAAATAACGAAAGTATCACTCTCAACAGAAGCTTACTTATTCAGTTTTAGGTTTTAGAAATGAAGGTTTCGTTAATATGCATCGAATTAAGCTTTAACTTCACAATCACCGTTGGAATTGTCACGACCTTCAAGCGACGATACAGTACCTAAAGAATCAAATCCAGTGATTTTTCAGAAATTAAAAAAGAAGCAGAAATTAGAAAAGTGAGAAAAATTGTACAAAAGAAAGATATTATTCTCATTCAAATCTTATCGTAATAAATTACAACATTGTAAAACTAAAATTAGATAGAAGGTAGAAAAATTTGTGGAAAAGAAAGACATCATCTTTGAAATCATACCATAGGTAATAAATTACAAAATTGTAAAACTAAATTTAGACAGAAAGGTAAATGAAAAACATTTTTAGAAAGCAATTATTGCCATTATTTGAAGTGCCTCTCCCTCACATCTACATTTTGTATTGTTTTGTATACAATCGTGCATATATACTGCATGTGATTATAATGATAATTTTTCTTATATAATGTATTTCTATATAATATAATAATATTCCTTTAAGGAGTAAATATATAAGGAATTTCCTTATATATTTACTGTAGCCATGTAATGGAATTTTGTTTATATTAATAAATAAATTAATAGATGTTAAAAATTGTCTGTGTCTTCCGCTTATTGTTTATTTATTATTCTGTAAATGAGAACCATCAGATGGGATAAAGTACATATTTACTAAAGTACTAAATTTTGATTAGTTTTGCTTCAAATTAAGAAAAATTTTTAACTGATATCTTTATCTTATGTCGGCATAATTTATACAATCATATTTAGGTATTAAGCATAAGAACAAATCTTTCATTCCTTCTATTCAGTTAAGAAAATTATTAATCTTTTCAAATTATGTAATGTGCTTACGTACGGATCATGGGCATCATATTACTAACATAACCTTAAATTTTTAGTTCTTGTAGATTTATTTTCAGTTTTAATTTCGGCAGTTTTAGTATGGATCCATTAACATTTAAAAACTCACTCAGATAGTATATACCTATATATATATAAAGTTTCAATATTGTAGATTATTGAAAATAGACTACTAATTATAGGTTGGATTTCTAACCAACAAATAGTATATTCTGTAATAAGTTTGGAATGAAGCATATTCGGCGCGAGCGGAAGTTTGTCATCCGAGCGAAGCGAGGAGGACGGTCCGCGAGCGCAGAATATGCCATTCCAAACGAATTACAGACTATACTTTTTCTATGCCTATAATTTAATTAATTATTAATCTACTTACATTTAACTTGTTTTGTGCAACGGCCCTTTAAGGTTAACTGTCAATAGAAACGTCAACTGTCAGCAGAAACGCAAATAGTATTACAAATTGCACTACTACTAGATGGCGCAACCCATGCACTCACTGGAATATAGGTCATTCCTTATTTAAAATCGACATCATAATTTATTTATTTATTTATTTTAAATACACTGCCCTACAGGTTAACAGGAACCCAACTACAGGCCAGGAAGGTTGAAGTATATACAAATAACAAAAATGCAAATAATAACAAATAATAACAAAACAAGATTACACATCAAATATATAAAATATAGAAATTGGAATAGGTTTGCTTATAGTAGACAAAATATTAATTTATTTGGTCAATGTTTGATACAAGCTTTGAGTGTTTTTAGATTGCAGCTAAATATATCAATGTCATGACTGCTATTATCGTAATTATTACACATAGTGTATATAGGAGAGAACTGCAGGACATTTGTGCGCGGTTGTGGTAAGTAGAAGCTGCGACTATGTCTAGAAGATATACGCGGAACATAAATATTAATTTTCTGTAAAATAGTGGGACAGTCAACCATATTATTGATGATTTTGTATAGTAGCATATCAGAGAAATATACACGCCGGTCAAGAAGGGAAGACATGCTAAATTTTTGTAAAAGTTCCGGTTGAGGTACGCCTATTGGAGGATAAAAACCTTCAGCTTTGAACCACAATAGTTTCAGAAATTTTCTCTGTACCGATTCTAAATAGTCAATATGCACATTATACCCGGGACACCAAACAACTGATGCATATTCCAGTTTGGACCTAACAAATGAGGAAAACAGGGTAATTAAGGTATCAGTATTTGAAAAATCATAGCTACTGCGCACAATAAATCCATAAGTCTTATTGCATTCACTTACGATGGTTTCAATGTGATTAGTGAAGGAAAGTTTTCTATCGAAGATAACACCGAGGTCGCGAAATGTCTCAGGTCTTGCCAAAGTCGTATTTCCTAGCTGATAATCAAACATTACTAAAGAATTTTTTGTGGAAAAGGACATTACTTGACACTTGGAGATATTTAAGGAAAGGTTGTTTGAAATGCACCAATCTGACAGTTGGTTTAAGTTAGTTTGAAGGTGCAGACAGTCTTCGTAGCATTCGACGGTATAAAATAGTTTAACATCATCCGCATAAAGTAGACAATTAACATCTAAAATTGTGGTAATGTCGTTGATAAACATTATAAATAATAAAGGACCAAGAATAGATCCTTGTGGGACGCCAGACGAAGCAACGTAGTTAGCAGATTGAAATCCGTTAAAAGCTACAAATTGGGAACGATTTGATAGGTATGATTTAAAGAGTAATAGTAGTGAATCAGAAAAACCAAAACTTTGTAATTTATTAAGTAGAATATGATGATCAAGCCTATCAAAAGCTTTAGTAAGGTCCGTATATATGACATCTGTCTGTATACCAGAGTCAATAGATTCGGCTATAAATTGAGTGACGCAGACAAGGTTTGTTGTGGTAGATCGGCCTTTTATAAAACCATGCTGAGAGACAGATATTTGTCTATGTACATTAAAATAAATGGAATTATATAACAATATTTCAAATGCTTTGGCAAAATTACAAATTATCGTGATCGGACGGAAATTCTCAATTGCTCCTTTATCACCCTTTTTAAAAATTGGACAAACCTTAGAGTACTTCCATAATTCCGGAAAAGTGCTGGTACGAACGCATAAATTATACAGAGTTGTAAGGGGAGCAGCAAGTAGGCATGCACAGTCTTTTAACAGAAATGCCGGAATATTGTCAGGGCCCATTGTCATTTTAGGCTTCATTTGTTTTAATGCACATAGAACTTCAGCTTCCGTGAAAAAATCAATATTGATATGAGTGTTATTATTGGAATAATTGAAATCACTAGAATGATTGTTATCGGATGGCTGAGAAAAAGACTTACCAAAAAAATCTGCAAAACCATTTAATACATCTGGCGGATTATGCAATTCCTTGTTATTATATACCATGGTGTTTGATATGTTTGTTGATCCTCTTTTGTTATTTACATAATTCCAAAATTTCTTGGGGTCAGTTTTGATATTGTTTTCAGCAGTTTTTACAAAATTCTGATACGCAGCATTTATATCTCTTTTTATTTCAGCACGCAATGTTTTAAACTCGGTGTAAGCAAGATTACATTTAGAGTCATTATAATTACGCCACAGTTTCGCCTTGCGTTTTATTTTTTTTATAATGTTAAAATTGAACCAGGGTGGATATTTTTTCTTGTTTGTTATGTTAGACTTTGGTACGCTCGCATCTAATACGCTGGTCAGTAGTTCATAAAAGTGGGCAAGTGATAAGTCAATGTCACAATATGTGTCAAGAGTAGTCCAATTTACGTGCTGAAGCATTTCGTATAATAAGGGAAAGTTAGCCTTTCTGAAATTGTACGTATCAGAAAATTTTTGAGGAAAATTATTTTTTAAATTATGACTGAGGTTTACTGTTGCTGAAATACAAAGAGATGGATGCTGAATATCTTCCTTGACGATGGGATCATCTGATTTATCAACTATGCATGTATTATTATACAGAACAAGATCTAATAGTCTGTTATTGACATTCCGTACCAAGTTAAACTGTGATAAATTTAGAATGTTTAAAAAGTCATTTAAGATGGAGGTTTTAACATCAATATCTGTATTATCGAGGAAGGATGCATAATATGTTATATTAAAATCACCAAGGATAATGACATCATTAGTATAGATATATTCTAGTGAAGTCAAATAATCGAACAATACGGTATAATCGTTGGCCGACGTTGCTGGAGTAATATATAGCACAAAAATATAAGCAGAGAAAGACAGTGTCGAAATTTTTACTCCTACAATGTCAATATTGGGAAGTTTTAAATCGTGAAAGTCTTTTAAATTTAGCATGCATGAGTTAAATTTCTCGTTGACCGCTAGAAGAACGCCCCCACCTTTAGTGCAATTTGAGGCTATATAGTTCCTGTCTGAGCGAAAAATGTTATATCTTTCAGAAAATATTTCATTATCAGCAATTGAATTATTCAACCATGTCTCGGTAAAAGCAATGACATCAAATTCGCTATACAACGATAATTTTAATATTTCGGTTGTTTTAGTACGAATACCTCGCGTGTTTTGGTAATAAATATATAGGATATTATCATGCGCACCTTTAGCTGTACTATGGGCGGGATGTGTAGAAGAGGTGGGAGAGAAATTGCTAAGTGAAGGAGATTCTAATGATTGCTATTGACCAGCTAAAATATCATTTCTGAATTTATTACAAGCCTGGATGTACGCCGAGCAATTGCTGATGTCCCATGCGGCGTGGTCATAGCTAATGTCTTTATTATGATTTTTAAGTTTTAAACAATTAGAGCAACATAATATGGTGGACTTACACTCTTTCACATCATGATCTTGGCTACATCTAGGACAAGAACGTGTTTTGTTACAGTGTTTGGATGAATGATGAAACTCATTGCATTTAAAACAACGATAAATAGACACAGCATCAAATACTCTACAGCTATCATAACCTACGAACAAATTTCCTGCTTTTATAACTCGGTCATAAGTAGTTATATCTAGTTGCAACACGGCTTGATATATTTTATCATTTTTTTTTGTACCGAAAAACTTAATTAATTTACAAGTCGAATCTGCATGAATTAGTGCGCGATTAGAATTAACAATAAAATTGAGTAATTGTTGTTCCTCATATTCTTCTGTGATACCCACTATTCGTATTCTTGGACTGACACCGTGAATTTCTTTCACCTCATACGACTTCGGTAGTTTGTATTGAACCAACTTCTTAAATTTCTCGTTTTCGCTTGCATTTTGACAACTAATGAGAATTCCTCCATTGCGTACATGTTTGACTTTGGACAATTGAATATCTGATTCAACAGGGTCAATTTTCTGCATGATGTCAGCTTTCGTTTTTTAATTAGTTTGCTGCTGATTTTTGGGTTGTACTATTATCGCAGGAAGTGTATTGTTTTTAAGGACGTCTGAGTATCTAGGCTGTAAAGTGGACACTTTAGGTGTATGGTTAGGAGTTATTTTATCATCCACTATCTTAACAATATCAGCTTTTAATGATTCAAAGGCAGCCGTTAACGTTACTAAAGCATTATGAACTTTATTCTCTATAATCGAGGTTAGTTCCTCCTGATTAACAAGCAAACAGTTTTCAACACAATTTTCACATCTCCAGAGAAGCCCTTTGGTGTCTTTCAATATATTTCCTAAATCCTCAGTAGACTGAGTAATGCATGAAGAGTGAAACTGTTTTTTACATCCTCCACAAAAAACCCGACCTTTTCTGGCATTTATCGTATTATCACAAAAAGTACAGATATTCATGGCGATCTCATATATGGCTTCACATTTAAAATAGAGTTTATGTATAATTCAACACCAATTAATGTTCTATATACAATAGCTTACCGTTAAAACTTATTACTACTATTGTTCGTTTTTAAAATATAAAAACACACACTACAACTATATAATATAACTAGATAAAGCGGAGCGAATATAAACACGTGCTCACTTCGAAAAGACTTTGTAAATTTATGCTCATATTACATAATAGGCGTAGAAAAAAGCATCTTATTATATTAGATTACGGCAATTAAAAGTTCATTAGTATGCACTGAACAAAATTTTAGTTGATAGTACAGGAATCAAGCAGAAATTTTAGAAAAATTTACAAAACATCTGAAAATTTTAGAAAATGCATATATTTGAGGTTAGTTATGAACGTTAAATACATAATTAATTTTCTTCGTTTTTATAATAAATTAAAATATTCTAGACTTTCATTAAATTACATTAATAATTATAACATTGTAATACGAATGTTTCAATACTGAATTAATGAATTAAATAAAACCAATCTAAAATTAAACTATTAAAATATGCTTGCATCATTTATGCCTTACATCAGTTCTCCAACTCGAGTCACAAGAGATAGCAAATCTTGTATAGATCATATATTTGTTAGGGAAAAGTTAAAAAGTAATAGCCTTTCATGTAAATCTTTTATAATTGATACACATATAACCGATCATTATCCAATTATGGATCGTGAACAATCTGTAAATAATGAAAACATTACTAATACATGCTCATTCACTACATTTGATTACATAAAATTCCAACAATTAATTAATATCCAAAACTGGTCTGAAGTTATAAACTGTAATAATTCTGAAATAGCCACAAACATCTTTTTAAAAACATACACAGGCTTAATAGATCAATGTAAAGCTACAAAGGTAAAAAGAATTCTAGTGCATAAAAAGATTAAACCATGGATTACAAATGGTATCATAACATCTATTAAAATCAGAGATAAACTGAAAAAGAAACTATTAAAAAATTTTAGCATTAATTTACAGAATGAATATAAAGCATATCGGAACAAATTAAACCAAATTATCACAAACACTAAGAATAGTTACTATAAAATTAAGATTGATAACAATCAAAAAGACATTAAAAAAAATATATGAAATTATTTCGGAAGCCACTAATGAAAAATCAACTAAAAAATCCACAATTTTTAACATATTTGATAATGATGGAAAAGAATTTGAAAATCGTAAAGATATGGTGAACTTCTGTAACAATTACTTTATAAATGTGGGTATTGATATGGCTAAAAAAATTACTCTTCCAGATAATATATATAAACCTGAATACACTTTCTGTTCATCTATGTTTTTAAAACCAGTGAGTGAAAATGAGGTTATTAAACATATAAATTCTTTAAAAAATGACAGTTCACCAGGAATGGATGGTATTACAGCTAGAATGGTAAAACAAACACATTTACAAATACTCATTAAATAAATAAATAATAATAAATACACCACATGTAATTACGACCCCCTTTATCCCAGAAGGCTCTAGAAGAGCCTTGTGCGGGAGGGGGCTACACATTTAAAGACAAGGGACACACATCCAATATCCGTGTATAATGGAAAAATCCCTCTCACAGTATTTTCCATTGCCACGACCGGGATTCGAACCCGGGACTTTTGGGTGAGAGGCAGGTACTCTACCATCTCGACCATCAGTCATATCATTCCATTGATACATATTTTCAATTTAATATTTAAAACTGGATTGGTACCCAACAAGTTTAAAATCGCAAGAATAACCCCAATTCATAAAGCTGGTTCAGAGTCATGCATCAGCAACTATCGACCTATTAGCGTTATAAGTAACATAGCAAAAATATTTAAAAAATGCCTGAAAGAAAGATTAATGCAATTTTTAGATGATAACGACATATTATCAAAAAAACAATTTGGTTTTACTAAAGGTATGAGCACTTGTGATGCAATATATAACTTGGCCAAGGAAGTTACAGACAACTTAAACGATAGTAACAAATGCATAGCAGTTTTTATAGATCTTGCGAAGGCATTTGATACGGTTCCTCATGATAAACTACTTGGTGTTTTATCACACTATGGAGTTAGAGGAATCGTATTGGATGTATTCGCAAGTTACCTCTCTGACCGAACTATTGAGTTCGGTCATCATTCATCTCAAGATATTGATCTTGAGATGAATGATGTATTGAGTTGTCCAAGAAAGATTGAAATAGGTGTACCCCAAGGCACAGTATTAGGACCTATATTATTTATCACTTATCTAAACTCATTACTCTCGTTAAACATAAACGGTTCATTAATATCTTATGCTGACGACACTGTCCTAATTTTCAATGAAAAAACTTGGGAGGGAACGAAAGAATTAGTAATTGAAGGACTATCAAAAGTTAAAAACTGGCTCGATTCAAATAAATTATCTTTAAATATAAGTAAGACTAAGTATATAGCTTTCTCACTCACTAAGGCAAATCGTCCTAATTTTACCTACATAAAGATTAACGAGATTGATGAAATAGCAGAAACAACGCACTTAAAATATTTAGGTATAATTATCGATCAAAATCTTAAATGGGATGCTCACATTTTACATCTAACAAATAAAATAAGAAAATTAATACACAAATTTTACATTTTGCGAGAGATACTACATAAAAAACGTCTTGTTTCAATTTACAAAGCATTAGTAGAATCTCTAATTCGTTACGGGATTATTGCATGGGGAGGTCTGTATAAAAATACTCTTAACCAATTAAATGTTGTGCAAAATTATATTTTAAGAGTAATTTTTAAGAGAAACAAATTATACTCTACAACTTTACTCTATTCAGAGGATATTTGTAATGTTCGATCACTTTATATAACAGCTACTTGTTTATTTGTTCATAAAAATCAAAATTTATAAAAATTTGTAAAACATTCACATGAGACAAGAAATAAAACTAACAAATAACTTGTAATACCAAACAGTCAAAAAAACATAAACCTACGCTTTATGAATTATCTTGCACCTAAGTTTTATAATCTTCTGCCAAAAGATATAAAAACCACAATTAATTATAGGCATTTTTTCAAAAAGTGTAGATCATATGTGGTGAACAATGCCTCAACGTTTTTGCAACTTTTGTGAACTGGTAATGGATTGTACTTTTGAGTGTAGGTATTGTTATTTATATAATTTAGTCATTTTTGCTTATTTGTGTGTACTTACATATAATTATCTTTATTTGGTCTTATTTTTTCTTTGTGCACATTCGTCTGTCATTAATAGTTAATCTTTAACTTATTTGGCACATACAGGTGTTAATTCACTTAGGTGCTAATGATATTACCTGACATTTTTTTACCATGTATTGTGCTATATATGTATTGTATTTTTTATTTACTTTGTCAACAAACTTATTATAAACTTATTATTATTATCATCTTATAAATTTAAAAGCGCCATTCATTTTTCTTAAAATTTAGCCTCATTTTGGTGGCCGTGGCCTTATTGTCGTCTCTGTCTCTATAAAGCCTCTGTACTAAACACGTAAGACGTCTGCCTACCAATCCATAGGTCGACGGTTCGAATCTCCCAGCACTTCAACATCTTTTTTAAATGCAAATTAATATTTAAAAATATGGGGCCCGAGGAGCTGTAAGGGGGCCCTCGAAAAGTGGTCCTCGAAATGGGGGCCTCGAAAAAGGAGGCCTCGAAATGGGGGCCCTAGTAAGGTTAAAATTTTTGAATTTCCCGCGGCGCTCTCTGATTGGTTGATGGTGAAAAGGGGGGGAGGGGCTAAAAGTGGAAGTGGTGGGGGGTGTCTCAACCGTCGCCATACCTACTCTTTAAAAAAGTGTCTAAATTATTGATAAATATGCATTGCGAGGTGGTAAATTGTAAAATAAGCAATTGGTGGTGGCGGCGGCATATTAGCTGATAATCAAACAGAAAACATTCAAAATGGGTTAAAAAGAGATCGCTCAAACGAAGACAATTTTCCCACGTAAGTCTATCAAATGAGTTAAGAACCAGGTGGTTGATTTAATTATCTGCGGATGGACGAAGAAACAAAAGAAATCACCCTACGGCGTGGACAGTCCCGACACTGATAAAATTTCGTTGTTTTACCTGCGTGGCAGACTTGCACGAGCACCAAGCACGTTCAAAATGGTTAAAATTAACCGTTGGCAAGATATTGAACCGACACCAGCAAGAAGGACGGTTTTCAGCCACACACCGCAAATCATTCAAAATTTCCGGGTAATTTTATAAGAAGCATAAGATCTTCACTTTCCGATATGTAAAAATGTAAATACATCAATTTGTACATCTCAAAAATATGCGGCGTTTTCGAGTATTGTTAATTGAAGTCGCAAAAAGTATGTTTTCCGGTCTTTAGCTTGAAACACTGCCAAAATGAAGATAGATAGAGAAAAATTGCTTAGGACATTTTTTGTAGAGCATTAAATTCCCTACAGAGGCCTTGACGGCATGCCTGCACAGTCCATCGTTCAGAAGTGATTATAATTAATCAAAATCATAAATACATTTCATAAAATATTTTTTATATTTCATGAAATTAATAAAATTGTGAATTAATGATTTAAGGAAAAAATACTCATTTTCGAAGGTAAAATTGAATAAGGTTCAAATCGCGATGTGTCTCGAATCGGAGTATTTTAAACTCATCTGCCCAGGCGGCCATTACGCATGGGCGATAGATAGGTAACAGCTAATTAACGCGAGAGAGATTTTGATTAATTATTACACCTGAACGGTGCACTGTACGGGTATGTCGTCACGGACTTTTTTGTAGGAAATTTCGAGCTCTACAAAATGTTCTAAGCAATTTTCCACTATCTAGCTTCATTTTGGCAGCGTTTCAAGTTAAAGACCGAAAAACATACTTTTTGCAACTTCAATCAACAATAATTCGAAAATGCCGCAAATTTAAGATGTATAAATTGAACCTAATCATATTTATATTATTACCTATCGGAAAGTGAAGATCCTAAGCTTCCTAAACATACACGCAGATTTAAAATCCCTAACTCGAGTTATATAATCATGATACAATAAACATTGTATCATGAACTACAATGCTATAAATTTAAATTTATGGCTCCAGGTGACGCCATGCGCCAAAGCAGACGCATTTCGGACGGCGATCGATCATATCTTGTATTATTGTATCATGTGTATATCCCCTCTAGGCAGAGACAACGCCTCTAGTCTCTAGTAGTTTCAGTGTCAAGTCAAGGCATCCCTCGGTCTCCAACAAGGCTGCAAATCCGAAATTGGTAGATGATTGAACGAACAAATAATAATGGCAAACCTAGAGCAGGCTAAGGCAAGACGAGGTGGTGAGAGATAAGCATATATAGCCCTCTGGTGGTCAGTGCTGCTACCTGTAATAGACATCAACGTGTTTATGTGACCTGCCTAGAGGTGCCAAGCAATTTACAGCCCAATGTTGTTCTAAAACTAAGAGATACCATGAAGCAAGTCAAAATATAACTATACATTGTTTTATAAACACATTTAAAAATTGACAACAGGCTCTAACTCCGACGTAGTTTCCACAAACAACAAAACAATATTTCTGCACTCGACGCGCGTTTCACCAACCAAGTTGTCATCATCTAGAGGTGATTAAAACTAAGTAACCTTAACTAACCTTCCATTATCTATATAAGGTTAGATTTAATCATCTTCAGATGATGCCAACTTGATTGGCCAAACCCGCGTCGAGTGCAATAATATTGTTTTGGTGTTTGTGGAAACTACGTCCTACGTCGGGGTTACTGTAACACCAAATGTCCCAACCCTCTCCAGGATAGTAATGGCACTAATTGTTTACGGTTCAAAAACTAGACACTATAGATAATTGCAAAAATTCATTTCTTCTTGCCATTAAAAAATACACACGGCACAAGATTTGACGCGAACGTTCATTATTAAATACGGAATAATTATAACGAAATCTATAAGCGTCATACAAAAAATATTGGGTCAGTTACATAACTTTTTTATTTGATATAGATATCACAGATGACAAATCACATATCTGGAACTGATATAAAGTCGATTCATAATAAATATGTGGTAATAAAAAAGCAAAACTAAATATAGAACATGTAATTATGAACCCATAGCTGCTTTCCAGTGCCACGCCGAACCGCTCCTGTACAGCTCGGGAGCGCTCCAAGAGCGCTTTGTACCACTGCTAAGCGTTCCAGTGGTTTCGGGTTTGACGTATCTGAACTGTTCAAGGTCTGCATACCCCCGTCCCCTCAAGCACCAAGAATTTTCTGGTGTTTAATGTACTAAACGGGAGGGGGAATGTCAAATTTGAATTTTGTTGAGTTTTAAAGCGTATAAATACAATTAAAATGAATGAAAAATTAGTCTAATGCCAATGACAATGACATTTTATCATTCTTACCATCATCTTTATTACGGTGCACACTTATAGTTATTGGTTATTTTCAATTTATTGGAAATAAATTAATAATTAAGGATGCATCGTAATAAGCCGCAATATCAATAACTTCATTAGACATCGTCAGTTTTCACAGAAAAATGCAGCATAATTATTGCTTTCAGAGGTTATGTTATAATAATCATAAACCTTACAATTTTGGGCGTTCCAGTGGCAAGCTCACTGATGTGCCAAGCACCTGAACTGTTCTGGGGCTTGATGCACTTTGTACCGGTGACACTGGAAAGCAGCTCATCTAAGGTAGGTACCATCACGGTTACTCTGTAAGTATTACATTCCTAATTACATATTTAGAACTTGGAAATAACATGTTTTGTAGCAAATTTAAAACCATTTTATGCTAGATTTGACTCACGATACACATAAGCTTACGCGGTATGTTCTTGCGCATCCTAAAGCTATCTCTCTCGCACAATATGACGTCAGCTGGATTACAAAATTCGAAATTCGTGATGTAATAGGTATGGAGAATTGTGATAAATATTATTGTCGCTGCTTTTAGGTCATTTTTCTTAGTTTTGTTATCATTTCTATCAAGTTGTGTTGCCATATGATTAAATTAAATAAACATATAATACATATTTATCAATGATCTATTCTATAACTTTCTCTTATAGCGCTATAAACATACACCTCTATAAAATTATAGCAGGATGTAAATGGCAACTTTACTTTTTATTATTATTATTATTATTGGGCCATATAAGGCTTGAATAAGGTTGTTTATAGACAACAAGTCTCGAATAAAGAGAGGTATAGTATTTTATAAGAAAACATGAAAATGTAGGCGGCATATATTAATTTTAGAAATTTGTTTTTTATGGTTACATATGACAGTTTATTAATTATAAAATGTAAGTTCAAGTAAATCACTTTATTTTGCGAGAAATCGTTCACCTGAAGAGCTTGTAAGAGCGAAAGAATATGTACATCTTCTTGTGGACTTCGTTTTTTAATTGTTGACCATATTGAATTAATTTTGGTAAGTTGAAAAAATTTTTTAATAATTTGTTTTTAGACGTTTTGAATTTTATGATATTTAATCCAGTATTCATCATGTACCTATTAAAGAAAGTTCAATGAATTTAATAATAGCGTGTTTAGAGATGAAACATCAATGTAAGTATATCAGTTTGGATATGTTTGTTGTTATTATGCTTGTATAAAACCTAAACAAAGTCATTTAAAAATATTATTACTTATTAAGACAGCATATCTTACTTTCTATAATATTCAGCAGTTTATTTAAATGCAAACTACAAATAAAAATTAAATAAGTCTAGGGATAGGTTTTTCTATAACACTTTACATCTCCGTTATAAATTTACAGTTGCATTTTATGGTATAGAATTTATTAGCCTTTATATTTTATATTGGATGTAAAAAGCCAAGGTCTAAGGCTTACATCCCTTACAGCCAGCGCTGTAAAATGGGTTACAAATAGCACCACAAGTTTTTATTATTTTTGAACTAAATTTTTTATGAAGTATAAGAAGAACAACAAATTATAAAAATATGTAGCTTTATTTAAATTTGAATATGACATGCAAAATTTAAACGTTTTACTTTTTCTACAGGTTTCATACAGAAAAATAACTTAAGAAACAGATTAAAATTTACTTAACTTAATATTCTTTACATTGATTTTGTCCTGGCGACTACAAGCAATAATCCACTGTTTTATTAAATTAGCATCCTTTGGAAACCGAAAATACTTTATATTACTCCCTTTGGTCACTCGGGTATAGTTTTTACATTTTGCCACAGCACAATTCAACATTTTAGCCGTAAATCACAACGTTAGACGATTTACACGTTTACATATATTATAACATGTTTATATCACTATACTATTACAAAACACGTTTTATTAAGAAAATGGCATTTAAATTATAAGAAAACTTGGAACACATAATATTCTACACCTACAGATCAACAAATTCAAACCAAAGCAAAGCACTGCGACTGTGTCAGTGTCAAGTGTCTGCCAGCTGACGTCATGCGCGGCGATTTCATTTTTAGGTCTGTCTAATGAGCATACCATGATTTGACTGACAAAGGCCAGCTCGGTTTTACGCATTAGACCAGTTAGAACGCATAAACGCCAAACTTCTTATAAGAGTTGTAATAAAACTTTGTGAAAATAAAGAAAAAATAGGTGGGTATGTGTTGTTTTATTTATTTGGACATACTAAAACTTATAGTTAAGTTCTCGCCTTCTAGCAAATGATAGGGTTTTTAAAGATTTTTATTAATATAAATAAAACATGTAGGTAGGTATATAGTTGGTATAGTTTTTATTGCACGACTATTCGTAAAAAGAACCGAAAGAAGAAAGAAAAGAAAGTAATCATACGATAGATATTAATAAATAAACATGTACATTTCATCATGTAAAACTGACTATTGCGTGCACCGTTCTGCGCTACTATAAAATTAATGGGGCGGAGTCTATTTGCATCTGTTGGTGAGACAGCTTATATAGCGTATCTGTGTGTTCTGTGGTTCCGGATCGATTGACTCCTTAGAAATTCATACAAAAGTGCCTCGGGAACAGCAACAATCTGCCGGACGGAACAACCTCGTCAACCCCCTATCGGCAACTTCTGACTTAAGTACGTCCCTTAGAGGAATTAGGTATGACTCCTAGTAAAATTAGTTACACACGTCTCCTAGGTGGATAAATACGTCTGCTAGGTGAATTAAGTATATCATCCCTTACTCCTTAGGTGAACCCTACAATTAATTGTAGTGTTTAATACCCGAACGGAATATATTCGCTCAGCAATAATTAAAGAAACAAGAAACAATAGAAAAGACGCTTCCCTTGAATCCACGAGAGCTACACCGCTACACGCAAGAAAACGTCGCCACCTGTGCCGAACGCAGGAAAAAAAACCCTTCTTAATAAGGAATTGTCTCTAGTAAATTTTCGCAATTTTTTATAGTTTTCCGGTTAATTGAGGTTAAATGATTAATTGTATTGCTCTCTAATGTTTATTTTATTTGTCAATGAGCCGGTGTCTGCTAACAGAAATGAAAAAAAAAAATATTAATAAATGTCTCTATTGTCTCTCAATTGCTTTATTTTTCCTATCTCAATTTTTAAAACCGTTTTAGACAATTTAGACTGAAAACTAAGGCTTACAGACTTTGTACAGGTTACATCAATGAATGAGCAGCATTAAGGCGAGGAAAATGCGGGGTGAGGAAGAGCTGCTTAAAAAGAGACACTAATACCACCGTACATTTAATTAAACTATGCTAATACTGCTCTTCTGTTGTAGAACAGAGTACGACGATCCCGGCCTGCGGTCGCTGAGTGGCGTATGTTGAGTAGGTCAGGTTCAGATGGGGTAACCTTTAAACCTTTAGAGTTTACCAGCCTTGACTGAAAACGACCAAAGATGATAAACACCCTTTGAAACGACTTTACGTAATAGCAGACACCGGCTCATTGGCAAATGAAATAAACATTAGAGGGAGCATTACAATAAACCATTTGACCTCAATTAACCGGAAAACTATCAAAAATTGCGAAAATTATGTTCAGAAAATATCGGAGAATAAAAAAATCTTATCCATTTTTTGAGACGACCATAGACGTAGAAGTTCTTTTTTAAAAAGGGGTCCGTGGTCCCCATATCTACGCCTGCGGGGGCGATAGTTTCAAAACTTTCAGACCATTTAATAAACTTTAATCTAACATAAACAAAACCCAAATTTTATAAAAATCGGTCTAACCACTTTAAAGTTATTCGTCGAAAACTTAAAAAAAAAAGTTCAACGTCCTGTATCTCGAAAACCAAGTCTCATAAGAAAAATGTTTATAGAACAAACTACACTTATTTTTCAATAAAGAATCGATTCTCGAAGTTTCCCCATTTAAAGTGAACTCACCCTGTATACTTGATGCCATGTTAATAAAAAATAAATAAACGTCTCTATCATAAAATCACACTAAAATAAATGTAACCAGTCACGAGCGTAACTAAATATTGAACAACAACCAACAACCAACTTACACAAAGGCCAAGCATGGACTGTTGTAACCTAAGGCCCATTATCGATCAGGTAAGGGTGCATGGTTCTAGCTGGTAAGAGTACTACAAATTTTAAGTACAGTTGTGCCATTATGAACATAATAAATTTTTCGTATTTTTGCCAACTTTTGAATGAATTGGCCCCTCTGTGCAGCATCTGGTTGAAGGGGCTCATCTTTAAACTGGACAGACTGCAATGCCCCAAATATCTAATATGTATAATCATTAGCTTTCTTTCGGAAAGAAGGCTAAAAGTGAAAGTGAAGTACAGGGTGGTCCAGCTACAGTGTCCTCGTCATTTACTCAAAAGGCATAAGATCGCTATATCGCTATATCAATATGTGCCATCCTGTATAAATAAAACTGTATGACGAAAAAAGAATACTAAAAGTCTGGTAACATTCATATAAAGCTTTTTTTAATCTCTCTTATGGCTTCTGAGCAAATGACGAGGACACCGTAACTGGACCACCCTATACAAAACATCAAATGAATTTACTCCCCAACAAGGAATTCCCCAAGGATCGCCACTTTCTCCATTCCTATACAATGTTTACTGCTCTGATATATATCACGAAGACCCACACAACACTATTCCAAGGACTAGTGATGTAAAAAAACCGTTTTTTTGATGTTGAAGTTCTTTTCAGTTGAAAAAAACAGTTTTTTCCCCGTATTTTTCGTTGTTTCGTGTTATTTATGGCCAAACTGCGATACTGATATGTTTTTTTGGTTCTATAATTTCTATATCGACATTTACGTACCTATTTTTTGAAAATAATTATGGTTGGAATAGTTCTTTTCCATTTAAAACTCGAAATTGCCGTCATATGTTGTGCGCATACATACTCCGTACTTCTTGACCATCTCGATGTCTATTATGACGTCAGAAGAACAGTTGCTGCTTGAAAGCGTTGACTGGTTAAATTCTATCATCCATGGGTAACAATTACCTGTTCTGTGGAAGCAACATGATATATCTTATACTTTATCAAATAATTTTTTTTTATTAGAATTATTAATCAATAAAATAATGTTTATTTTTTTCGTAAGAAAATTTCTCGATTCACTTAACCTTGCTCCTAAAATAAATACAGTATATATTAAGATCATCAATTTTAATAAGTTTAAATAAGCTTATTAATCACTAATTTTAACACCAAATTGATTTAAAAAATACCAAAAAAACAAGGCTTGTGTATTTTTCGTGAAAAAACCGGTTTAAAACAAAAAAAACGAACCGTATTTTTTTCTTTCGCATCACTACCAAGGACAAATATATTTTGCAATATGCAGATGACACTTCACTAATAGTACAAGGCAACAATATCAGAGCAACAATAAAAAAATTACAAGGATTATTCGATTCAGTGATATGGTTAAAAAAATGGCGACTTAGGCCCAGAGACATTGAGAGGGGAGAATGATCTTAGAACCTGCGCGAATGGCAAATCACAATGGTCGCCATTTTGAACACCATGGCAGGCAACCTAAATGATATTTGGGGATTTTTGATATGACATTTGGGGATTTTTAATGCAATACAGGGCAGATGATTTAAAATGACGGAAACATTCTTAAATATTTCTCTATTATAGTAAAATAATATAGGTATATACATATTAAATTGGATGCTAAGATCGATAAAAAAGACAACTGGATATATCGCTTATAATAAAAAATATAAAAAACCATTTATTTTAGGAATAAATTTGATACGTAAAATATAATTTAATCTTATTAATATTGCTTTGAGCATAAGCGCCAAATGCATATCACTTTAAATATTTTCTTATATTCACATACCTGCAATTGTGTACAGTTTGAATATACTTTACACGTTTCCTCTTTGTGCTGCTGTTAGTACTTGCCGAAGTATCTTGCCTAGACGATTCGTTGAAATTATAATTATTTATCAAACTTCAAACAAAACAATTATTACCTCAAGATTTATTTAAAAAAATATTATTAACAAGTAATATTACCCACGGTGTCGTTTCAGGTTAGCATCTCTTGGCAACTCTATCGTATCATCTGAAGAGGATATATCGAAGACGTAAATGAGGCCATATTCTGAACTGAAGTTACAGATCTAAGTAAGCTTGTAGATGGGGTGTCTACTACCTCGGCCTCGGCCTGATACATCTCCAATCTTGGTACAGCATTAAGTTTTAGGCGAATTTGATTATTACTTTTTATAAAATCTGTTGTTTTAAAATTATTAAAGCAAACAAATTTATTCTCTGACCAAGAGTATTCATCACTCAACTCTCCAACCACCTCTTAAACATGTCACCTCTTGAGAAACTAGAATGTTATACTGTTATAAACGGCTGCAAAGAAAATTCATGAAAAACCTTACTGGTGAAATGTAATTCCTTCAGGCTTAAATCGCCTTGCGTTAGAACATCCCCTTACAATACAGGACATAATTAAAAACACGCATTTTCAGTCGTAAAAGCAATACAATAATGATAAACAAAAACGTCCACCGCGATAACAAAGTCTAAAAAATAACAATAAAAAAGTCCACACCACAGCGTTAAATATTAAATTAGTTTATAGAATAAATAGAAACATATATGCAGTCGGTAGGGTTTATAAATAAATATAATTAAACGCACACCAAAAAATTTAAATAACTGTAACCTCACTTTACTCGACACTTTTTAACAGTTGCACGACAACAAACTTGAACAAACCACGTGATCATGTTCAAAATGTCTGCCCCCGTGGTGTCTTAGCAAAATTGGATGCGCAAAGGTCTAAGAGCGTTCTCCCCTCTCTATTTCTCTGCTTAGGCCCAACCTTAGAAAATCTCAATTAATTATATTCTTTCATACCCCTATCTCCAACATCCCCATTATTAACATACATAACCGCACTCTCTACCTTGAAACCAATGTTAAGTATGTGGGAATAATCATGGATAATAAAATTAATTTTAATCATCACACAAAAACGTGAAAAAAAATACTATTTCAAGTAACCTTTCTAAGAAAGAAACAAAGAAACTGGTATCAATCTTAGAACAAAAATACAGATTTACAAAATGATCTGTAGACCCATGATAGAATATGGAAATGTTCTTTTCCTTAACCTCAAAAACCCAGCGATAAAAAACAGCAAAACCTCAAAGTAGTCGAAACCTCGGCCATTGCCATTAGAAACATCACTAAAATCCATCATCCTAATAACCAACTACATAAGCCCCCCAATACATTACTATTATACCAGTTGACCCAAGTGCAACCCAAAGAGCGTCTGACCAAACTAGCATCCAACCATGGCACAGAATAAAAAGCAATCAGAATAATAACTCGCCATGTTTAGGGAGTAGAACTCAGAGCTGTACTAAACATGTTTTTAATAACACTGGTCAGATATAGAATATTAGTACAGGTAATCATATCTCACGCCGCTACTGCTCTCAACTGAAGCCGAAACAGAAATAACTAACCATCCACGATCGTACTGCAATGAACTAACAAGTTCTATCCCAGGTTAGAGGTTATGTAATGATTTACGCGCCAAACCAGAGTCGTAGTTCTGATTGCTTTTTATTCTGTGACCATGGTATAAGGAGAATGGTGCCCGCGCGCAGGCACGGTGACGTCACTCAGTTTAAAAAGTGGCAGAGGTGACATCACAATTAACCTCAAAAATATGTATTTTCTACAATTTTCTAATATTATGTCAAATTTTATTAAAATTTCTACTTGATTTTTGTACTATCAACTAAAATCTTGTTCAATGCATTATTAATAAAGTTTTAATTGGCTTAATCTAATAAAATAAGATGCTTTTTGTTGGTGGAATTCTAACCTAAAATTAGTAGTCTATTTTTAATTATTATTAGGCATTTACGATAATTGGAGCGGGTAATGTATCGGTACATTACGGTAATCAGCTGTTTTATGTCAATACATCTAACGAGCTAAGAATTACCGAACGCAAAATTTCAAATGTAACCTAAAGCATCACTTGACTAATTAATAAATAATTGAAAATTGAATTACTTTTTTATTTTATGCTTATTCATAAGAAAGTCCATAGTCCATACTGCTCTCGCCATGTCAAAATGGAAAGTAAAAAAACATTTATATGTATTGCATATTTAGGTATACCTACTTACTTACTTAATAATTCATTATACATATACATAAATGTTTCCGTCCTCATCTAAAATTTCTTCATTATTTTCGTCAGTGATGGGTTTCATTTTTCTCAAATACTCACAAAATGTCAAAAATTAAGTTTTTTTAATCATATTTTAAGGTTATACCGCATTTACCAACCGATGTAGTCGATCCATAAATTTTGGATCGGGTAGATGTAGCGAATACATTCGATACATTTACCGAACGCGGTTCGGTAGATATGTTCTTATTATCGAACGCTCTGATACATTGCGGTATGTAGCGCTCCAATTATCATAAATGCCTATTATTTCCAACCTAAGCGATCTATCACAATTTATTTTTTGTTTCCGACAGTCAAGAAAAGGCATATTAACTGTTGTCTCAAAAATAAAACAAGATGTAGGTAGGTACTTGACTTTGTATAGTTTTTATTGCTTGAACATTCCCATGGTTGAGAATATCTCTACCATGGAACATTCCACGACTATTTCTAAAAAAAACCGAAAAGTAAACGAGTTTTAGCAGATATGACTATTTTTGAGTAGCTTGCATTGGGGTCATTGGAGTTTATCCAGTGACGTAACCTATGTGAAATTGTTACAGTAAATCACAAACTAAATTTTTTTGAATTAAATAACCACGGACGTTCTTTTAAGTATGTGGAAATAACTCGCGAACGAACCTAACCTAAAAACGATTATAAACGTAAACAAACCAGGCAATCAGCTAGCCGAGGCAGGAAATAAAGTATCCTGAGTTTGCGCAGTGCGGACTAATAAAGGAAACGTTTAAATTTTTGCGGGAATAAAGTATTTTTAAAAGTCCAAAATTGAAAATGTATAATAGAAGCTTTAATGGGTATAAACATTATAAAAATATAGTATAGCTGTAGTATAAAATGTAACACGTATAATAAACAAATTTTGTTGAAGCTATCACAACTTTCATTAATTTCCATCGTGTAAAACTGACTATTGCATGCACCGTTCTGCGCTGCCATAAAATTAATGGGGAGGTGTCGATTTCCATTTGGTCGCCGATCAGAGTATAGTTAAAATCAAACTATACGTGAATATACATATATATATATGTTTTTTTTCTCTCATGGCATAATTATTTTTTTTCTTATATGTACATATTTTATAAACTACCACCTATTGAAACTGAAATGTAATTATCAATTCATAATATTTTTATTACTTACACAGGCTGAAGAACGTCGGTCGATGGCCTTTTGAGTATATTATGTATTTATACTTACAGAACATTTTCGCACTTCCGGGAATAAAGTAACAACTTCACTCCATTTTGATAGGGACATCCCTCCAGGATCAAATAATGACAGAAATCCCGGAAGAATGAAATTACTAACAAATAATTTTAATAGGTGTGTACCTATTTTATTGAAAAAAATTACTTAGAATGGTAATGTACATTAATATTTACACAATATCCTGTATATAAGATGTCGCATCCAAAACAAGTTTTTTAAACATATGCTTTGTTGTTTTAATTCTTGGGTAATCCATTCTTTGTTATCGTTATTATTCGATTTTTTTATTTTTTTATTTATTACTGGGCAGCTGACTTCATAACACCATACTACGCCATCTATAAAATGCCGAAATGCCTCAGTAACATTTAAGTGATATATTTTTGACCAGTCAGCGCGACTTAAATGGTAGTATATCAGATGCGAATGCTTCGCGCGGTGCCTTTCATGTCCGCGACACACGTATTAGACAAAGGCCCGTCGGCTACTCGTAACGTTGCATGCTTTTTGCACCACAAGATTTTAATATTTATTTTTGTGGATGCGAGTTAGTTGCACGACTTGAGCGCTCGAGAAAAACAATAAAAATATATTATAAAATATTTTTTATTAAAACAAATATGAAATTGTATGTTTACAAATGGGATAATATTGTAAGTTTTCTATTTGTTTTATCAGGTTTTTTTGATGTTTTTAGATCTCTATTTGTATACTCGTATGACACTATTTTGACATTTAAAATCCGAACGCTCGGACTAACAATATATCGCCGTAAACTCTGCTACACGCTGTCACGATAATGCTCTCGTACTAAACCCTCCGCATATATGAGGATGGAAGTAGTGGGGACCCAAGAATAATATACTAAGAAGGATGGTTTATTCCCATAAGACCCTATGTTGGCTCTACGGCCGTCGCGTACCGTGTGCTTGTGACGTCACCTCCTGACCTAAACTTTCAGTTTTCGCTTGCTTTTACGTTTGTTCTGCTGTGTTTAGACTGTTTTAAACTGTTTCTTTGTTGAATATAGACTTAAAAAGTGGATGTTGGGATTATTGTGTTTATTGTTGTTTATTGTAAGTTTTTTCTTCGCTTTAAACTTGATGGATAACTGGTAAAAACTTATTAAATAATTTCAGAAACCGAGTATAGGTAGTTATATAGAAATATGCCTGGTAGGTGTGCCATTTTTGGCTGCAATAATAGCAGGATGATTATGAAAATCAGCAATGCAAGCAAGCATTGTATATCACTGTTTTCCTAAAGGAAAATATTTTGTTTCCAAAACTATTCTGAAAGAATGGATTAATTGCTGTAAACGTGCCGATAAATTTAATCCTGATACAAGTGCGATGTGTTCTGTTCAATGTAATTATTTTGTTCAATAAAAATTTTAAAAAAAATCTATTTAATTCGACCGTAAAAATGTGGTGTATCTGTTGCACTCAGCATGATTGATGATGAAATTTTCTTGCCTCGTGCAACAAATATACACGCTTTTTATACTAGTTAGGTACACAAAATTATTTTTTAACCTTAATTAATTAAATATTCATAAAAAAAATTATATTTGTTTTTATTACAGTTTATAGCTTTTTGATAATGTGTATATATATTATAATAATAATAATATAATTATTTAAATACATATTTTAACTACCTACTTTAATAGAGGTACGTAATAACTATTTATTAGGAATAAGGGAATAAATTAGTCTTATAGTTTTTTACTCACACCTTTAATTATGTCAAATTATCTCTCGAAAAAACATAATTAAAGGTGTGAGTAAAAAACTATAAGACTAATTTATTCCCTTATTCCTAATGATATAACTCACATGATGGGTTCTATTTCGAATATTAATAACTATTTATGTCTCAAGGATGCAAAATTATTTTATATTACCAAATTTTTACAATCCCATGTTGCTAAAAATTGTCATTGATGAAAACACTGTACAATTGATCTTGTAAATAGGCATTGAAAATAACAATTTCTTTTAAATTAACAAAATATTTCGTTACCTATGTCATATTTATGTGCTCACGCTCTTTCGGTGGCCTCTCGCGCCTACACCATTCAAGTTAGATATATGCCATCACTGGCTTTTTTGTAGGAAATTTTGTGCTTTACAAATTTGTATAAGTGAAATTTTATCGTATCTTGCAGCGTTTTTGCAGCGTTCGCGATGATAGGTCGCAAATCGCGAATCTCGTGGGTAAAATATATATTTTTTTTTTGTAAGAACGAGTTACACTTGAGGTTTCATATTTCCACAACATTTAGTATTTGCCACTTGCTTTCGATTTTCAATATGTTAGTCTCCCCCAGCAGTAGTTTAAATTAATATCACAATTTCTTAGCATATACGGTCCCTTACAATAATGATTTCTAAATTCTGGTCAGGAGACTACGTCATCGTAGCCACGCCCACCGCCGACAAATTAGCGGATTTGAACTATCCTTCTATACTATTCTTGGTGGGGACCGTTGGACAGGCCCCCACGCTTACATTCGCATCTGGTATAGTTAATCTGTGCCCGAAGTTTGTCGGTTTAAAATCGGGACACCCTGTATATTAAATATAATAATATTGCACGTATGAACGCCAGCTTGTTACATCGTTACTACGGCAACGTTTATCATGACCTTCTATTAGTAAGTGTTCTTTAAGAGAGACTTCGCAATCGCAAAATCGGAAATTTTTTAAACAAAACAATTTTCGTTATTTCTTAACATTTGCATTCAGTTCCGGAAGTGCGAAAAGTATTGTATATACATACCTTGAGTATTCTTAATCACTCAGGAAAATTATGGCCCTCCCTTCGGGCGGGCCATACAATACAATACAATACAATACGATACAATACATATCTTTCATCTTTATTCATCACATGAAGTTTTATACATAAGTACAATACTTATCGGACTAGTCAACAAAAAGAATTATACAGACATTCATTCATCCATTCACACACAAAAGTTTCACACGTTCACGCAGACATTCCTACAAAATGGTAAAAGTAAAAAAATGTTTAATATTGTAAAAATTATTTAAAAAAATAGTGCACATGACTGACAATTATGTGTATAAAAACTCTTCCACAGAATAAAATGCCTTACTAGCTAAATAAGTATATTGTATTTTTGAAAATATTAAAAGTACTAAAATTTTTGGTAGTGCCGAATAAGCTATTGAATCTGTTGAAGCAGATAATTCCCTGATATAGACTGAGTTTTGGCCTGTTGTTAATCTTGAGTATGGCTGATATAGATTTTCACAATTTCGAGTATTATAATTGTGCAGTGTATCGTTTCTTACTAATGCAGATTCTTGTTTTTTTATATTCAACACAATAAGATAAATATAAAGTGATGGGGTTAATATAGATAATTGAGCAAATATATGTCTACAAGATGTTCTAGGATGAGCTCCGACCATGCATCTAATGATTCTTTTTTGGATTATAAATATTTTATTACTATGGGCTGATTTATACCCCAAAACATTAAACCGTAACTTATAGTTGCCTGTGCTAACCCATAATATGCTAACTTTAGAATTTCCAACGATACTGTGCTGCGTAACTGTCTGATGATAAAACAAGTAGTACTCAATTTTTTCGAAAGTACATTGATGTGTTGCTCCCAGGTAAGTTTTTGGTCCACTACAATGCCGAGAAATTTAAAATAGTTTACTTGCTCGATACTCTTATGATTAACTTTTATTAGAGGACTAAGGTTATGGTTGGTATTCCTTGGCAGTAATAACATGAAAAATGTTTTGCTTATATTTACTAATAACCCATTGTCCAAACACCACTCATGAAATTCATTGCTAGCAATGTTAGCTTTATTTATAGCATTTAATAGATCATTTTCGGCTATTAAGATATTAGTATCATCAGCATACATAATTACACGTTTGTTGTTAGTGCAAGAGTATATATCATTCATAAATATAATAAAGAACAGAGGTCCCAGCACGGAGCCCTGGGGAACACCCATCCTATTAGTTTTTTTCTTCTGATCTGCCGGTATTTATAACTACTATTTGTTTTCTATCTTGCAGAAATGAAGCAACCCAATTATTTGCAAGTCCTCGGACACCTACGCGGGACAATTTCTCCAGTAGAAGATTGTGATCAACAGTATCGAATGCTCTGCTTAAGTCAAAGAATAAAGCAATTGGACGCTGCTTTTTATTTAAAGTATCATATATACTGTCACAGAAATCAGCTAAAGCAGTAGATGTGGATTTTTCCCGTCTGAATCCATTTTGACAGTTGGATAACAGATTATGAGATTCAACAAAGTTGTTGAGCCTTGAATTAAATAAGAAATCTATTATTTTTGACTTTGCAGGCAGACATTTCGATAGTTGCACATATCTACTCTGGATCCTTTGTTCTTAAATATAGGCACCGATTTTGATGTCTTAATCGAACTTGGATACTGTCCTGTAATAAAAGATTCGTTTATTATGTGTGCAAGTGGTACACTTATTATTTCTTTTACGTTTTTAATCGCCTCTCCGCAAATTCCATCTATACCTGAAGAAGTTTTTTGAGTAGTAGTATTTTTGTTTAACGTGCCTTTTGCTTCATTTATAATTTTCCAACTTTCTTTTGCCATATTCTGTGCATTGTATAATCTCTTGTTGTTATAATTTTTTTTGACTTGCTTTATCTTCTCCTTATATAGGATCTTAAATTCTTTGTATCTAGTTTTAATGTACATATTATTACTGTTTTTAACTATTTTTGCCAAATCGCATAACATTTTGTGCATTTCTTTTATTTCTGATGTAAACCAAACTTTTTTACTTTGATTAATTTTGATTTTTTTAAAGGGAAAAGCATTATTATAGTGAAAGACCAAAGTTGTATAAAAAGCATTAAATTTTTCATTCAAACTAGTGAGATTGTATGTATCTGCCCACTGTTCTTGTTTCAATAAGCTTTTAAATGTTAGTAAATTAGCCTCAGAAATATCACGTCTAAATATCACTTCATTTTCGTAATTTGTGTTGATTGGAAGACTAAAAGAACAAACTTGAAATGTATGATCTGATATGTGATTATCTTTAATTAAAGTATAGTGCATTTCTAAGTTAGAAAATACAACATCTATACAAGTAGAACTTCTGTCTGTAATTCTTGTAGGGTTTTTTATGTGGTTTTCCATACCGAATTCACTTAATAAGTTTAGCATTTCTCTTGAATGCGTATTTACAGAGAGAAAATTTATATTAACATCACCGTACAATAGATAATGGTGGCTACTTTTATATATTTGACATAAGATTATATAACTTTTCAATAAAAATATTAAAGTTACCGTCTGGTGTTCTGTATATAGTTATTATAAATAACTTTCTTTTACTATCCATAACGTCCATATATACTAATTATTGTAGCTTCAAAATGCTTTTCGACACTACCGTTATATGGTACAGCCTTAATATTAGAACCATAGTCATTTTTCACGAATATACACATTCCTCCTCGATCTAAATTTTCTCGACAAAAACTATTAGTCAACATGAAATTATGTAACCTAAATGATGACAATTCATAAGATTTTAGCCAATGTTCAGATATGCAGCAAATACCTATATTATTGAACTGATTCCGCGGTTGGCATCATGTGAAACATTGTTAAATATTATAATTAAAGAAAAAATTATTCACTTTTTAAATGTTTCAAACAGTATTTATTAATCTCTACACGTGTTTCGGCTTTTTAGGCCTTTCTCAAGAGTACATACAATACTAGTTGTTAAATATGGTTTACATTCTTATATACTACATCTGGAAGGCTACAGAACTAACAGAGCATCTGATTTTTATTTATGAGGGTTAAAAAAAAAAAACTATTTTTCTAAGAATTTAAATTATTTTGTTCAAAATATCATGGCCAGTAAAAATTAGTTGTTCATTCGTTATATTTACATTATTTTTTGTTGCCTTAAGGATTTCTAACTTTTCTAATAAATCTAATTTTTTGCCTTTCTTTTCAGAATGAAACATTGTCTAAATCTATAAAATGGTTATTATCTATACAGTGAGTTGACATGCCAGTGTTATGTATATTGTTTAAAATGGATTTTTTATGTTCATCTAAGCGTTTTTTAATGTTACGACCTGTTTGACCAATATATATTGCATCACATTGGGCACAATTTAGTCTATATACACCTGTTTTTTGTAATTTGTCAGTCTTGTCTCTATTGTTTACTAAAAGTTTGCCTAAATTATTTTTATTTACCATAATGGTCCTGCATCCTAATTTATTTAATTTATTGCTGACTCTATTGCTAATTTTTGGCCTAAAATTAATACATTTATAATCCCCATCTAAGTATTTTGTGGAACCAGCATAAAATTCGCCAAATATATTTTTCTTTTGTTTTTTATTAATTAATCTATTAATTAAATTTTCTTTGTAGCCATTGTTTCTTGCTATTTGCTTAATTACATTAACTTCTTTATCAAAATTTTCTCGACTGAGTGGAAATGTAAATAACCGATGTATTAAGCTATGGAAGGGTGATAGTTTTATTTGTAATGACTGCTTAGAATGGTTATGGATTATGCTGTCTGTGCAAGTAGGTTTACGATAAATGTCAAATTCTAATTGATTATTTCGATTCTTTACATTTACATCTAAAAAGTTTAAACCATTTTGATTATCTATTTCTAACGTAAATTGGATTTTTGTATTCATTGAATTTAGAAAATGTAAGAATTTATTTAATTGTCTTTCGGTGCCTTTCCATAGTTTGAAAATAAACTTTTCACTACAACTAATATATTAATAGATAATGTATTTTTATGGATAAGGTATGTTGACGATGTATTTTGCATATGGAAAGGCACCGAAAGACAATTAAATAAATTCTTACATTTTCTAAATTCAATGAATACAAAAATCCAATTTACGTTAGAAATAGAAAATCAAAATGGTTTAAACTTTTTAGATGTAAATGTAAAGAATCGAAATAATCAATTAGAATTTGACATTTATCGTAAACCTACTTGCACAGACAGCATAATCCATAACCATTCTAAGCAGTCATTACAAATAAAACTATCACCCTTCCATAGCTTAATACATCGGTTATTTACATTTCCACTCAGTCGAGAAAATTTTGATAAAGAAGTTAATGTAATTAAGCAAATAGCAAGAAACAATGGCTACAAAGAAAATTTAATTGATAGATTAATTAATAAAAAACAAAAGAAAAATATATTTGGCGAATTTTATGCTGGTTCCACAAAATACTTAGATGAGGATTATAAATGTATTAATTTTAGGCCAAAAATTAGCAATAGAGTCAGCAATAAATTAAATAAATTAGGATGCAGGACCATTATGGTAAATAAAAATAATTTAGGCAAACTTTTAGTAAACAATAGAGACAAGACTGATAAATTACAAAAAACAGGTGTATATAGACTAAATTGTGCCCAATGTGATGCAATATATATTGGTCAAACAGGTCGTAACATTAAAAAACGCTTAGATGAACATAAAAAATCCATTTTAAACAATATACATAACACTGGCATGTCAACTCACTGTATAGATAATAACCATTTTATAGATTTAGACAATGTAGATTTAATTCATTCTGAAAAGAAAGGCAAAAAATTAGATTTATTAGAAAAGTTAGAAATCCTTAAGGCAACAAAAAATAATAGGTCTGTTCCAGCAGGCATAAGAACTGTCTCGAACTAGTTCGGAATTTAACTGAGCATGCGCAGTAGCAGATAGGCAACACTTATCGGTCTCTGCTCATGCTCAGTAAAATCCCGAACTGGTTCCGAACTAGTCCTTATGCTGCTGGAACAGACCTATTGTAAATATAACGAATGAACAACTAATTTTTACTGGCCATGATATTTTGAACAAAATAATTTAAATTCTTAGAAAAATATTTTTTTTTTAACCCTCATAAATAAAAATCAGATGCTCTGTTAGTTCTGTAGCCTTCCAGATGTAGTATATAACAATGTAAACCATATTTAACAACTAGTATTGTATGTACTCTTGAGAAAGGCCTAAAAAGCCGAAACACGTGTAGAGATTAATAAATACTGTTTGAAACATTTAAAAAGTGAATAATTTTTTCTTTAATTATAACCTATATTATATAAATTAAAAATTATTTCCAGTTCTTCGGCTTTGGAAGAAATGCCCTGAATATTAAAATGCAATATGCTTACATATTGTTTTAGATTTTTTGCTTTTACACTTTTTACCTAATTCATAAACTTTACCTTCGGGATTAAAAGTACTACTTCAGTCCCGCGGTATATAATATACTATTATTATTATCATTAATTTGCAGAAGTAATTAGAAATACCCAGTCAGCAGATTTTTTTCTGAGAACCCAAGAGGAAACCAATAGTTGAGATTTTCTGACTGATAGCAAAGAGTACTTTAACATGTTCAATGTGCATGAACCCGATGTGAGCCATGCCTGGTCTCACTCCAGATGCGCGCGACTCCAATTGGGGCAATTCTCGCCACATTATTTCACGCAGTCGTGCGCATCTGGAGCAGGGCCCATATGGCGCCAATTGGGTTCAAGTGCATTGAATGTGTTAAATATGAATTCAAAATATCAACTTGTTCAGAAACTTACAAGTATCCGGTTCGAAGGCTTTTCATAAAAAATTGAAGAGTAAACTACTCAATAAAAGTGTAACTAAAATTTTGAACGTATGTGTAATGATAGATATTCTAATCAGAAAGAATTTCATGTTTTTTGTACTCTTGATAACAGGTAATATTAAAACAATTCATGAAATAATTTAATATATATATTTACAATTTTAAACCTATTTACATACATTTTTTTATGTAACCTGCTTTACATTATCCTACATTTTAAAATTAACAGTATACAATTTCAAGATAATAAAATAAATATGCAGAAAAAAATTAATTAAAAAACTTTGGTTCTAGTTGAGGCCTTATAT
Organism: Rhagium mordax; assembly: GCA_963680705.1. Classification (NCBI taxonomy): domain Eukaryota; kingdom Metazoa; phylum Arthropoda; class Insecta; order Coleoptera; family Cerambycidae; genus Rhagium; species Rhagium mordax. The sequence goes on along the minus strand of OY796658.1, from coordinate 32,925,389 downwards.
GTAGTTACCAGTACATGAAGATTAAAAAAACATTTTGGAATGTACACAACTTTTTCATTTGGAAATAAAAAAATTATTTCCGATTACTATCAGTGTTAATTTGTAATATACACAAGTAAGAAAACAATTAATAATAAGACTATCAAATAAAAATAGGCCAATATATTTCTATATATCACATTTAAATACAATTTAAAACAAAATTGCAATGTTATGTTAAAAAAAAACAGGAAACTTGCATTAAATTTTAACAAATAATTTTACATAAATATTATTTACATTTTCTAATAATACAATGGTTCTTCTATATGTGGTGTAATCAGATTCAGTTCACTAAAAAGCAAAGAATGTGATCCATTGTCCTATGAAAGAAAATTATTCCATAGACTTGTTACGATCAGGTACATAGATAAACAAATAACTTTATTCTTGTCCAAATGTATCGGTTTCCTCAATAGCATAAGTAAGTTTTTCTACTAATTGTTCGTAACTTTTGTATGGTGGTAAATCCAGACGATTAAAACATGTATGTGATCTTGGTAACCAAGATTCTTTTCCTACTTTTTCTATACAAAATCTTTGTGGACCATTTGATCCCATTAATTCCGCAAAACCACCTACTGGTACTCTACATGTTCCTGTTACAAACTGCAATAACCTTGCCCTTTTCTCATTGTCTGACTGCTTTACAAACTAAAAAAAAAAAAAAACTACCAGATCACAATAATTATAAACCAATAATTGATATACAAGGTAGTCCAGTTTCTGAAGCGGAAACCTCAGGAATGTGTAGAGTATATAAAAATAATTGGAGTATGAATATAAGTTGTGTTTAATTTTTTCTGACCAACTGTGACGCCCTGTATTTGACAGAAACACTATTTTCTTCAGAATTTCAAAGGTAACTTAGAAGTTTAGTAATAAAAAAATATGCAAACTCCTGTATCTATCTCATGGCTTTCTGTTATTATTTTTTGCTTGAACTTTAGATGCAGGTTTACATAGGATGGTGCTGTATCAAATTTGAAAAAGATATTTTTTGTGTCTTTCCTCAGACATTAAATTATAAACTTTTTTTTATTGTAATATCAAGTATCTAAGTGATGGTGCATTTTTCGAGTTATGTTTATAGAGAAAACGGCAATTATTTTTATGTACTCTCCATATTCCTGAAGTTTCCGTCTCAAAGACTGGACCACACTGTGTAAATGGGTGAATATTGTTAAACAAAAAATTCTTATATTACTTTTTTTGTGAAGTCTTTCCTTTAAAAATATCTAATAAATATCGACAACTATACAAGATTTCTAGAATTTTATATACATAGGATATGAGGAAAGTTTATTGTATTTTTAAATGTACTAGTAGTAGTAGTAGTTATTAAGAATATATTATATCATTAAGTTTGGAAATATATAGAGGGGGAAATCCTTTGTTTTCATATGAAGCAAGAAAGACACCGGTGACTACTGGATGGCGCTGCAAAGACATCTGCTGGCTACCCGTGTTAAAAAATATTCGCACGCAGAAACTGCAGAATTTAATTTCCAGTTTCCTGTTGCTATTGACCAGTAGATGGCGTAGACATATATATTTTAAAAAGTTTCACGCGTACGTCGGCAGTAGCAGTGGCGCAGCGTGGTTGCCATAATTACATGGGCACATTTATGAATTTATAGTTATTTTAAACATTCACAGAATATAATAATATTTTAAATGCCTCGTTGCATTAATTTAAGTCATTGATGGAGAATACGTGATTAGATTGATATCTATACGAGTATATATATATTTTTTATTAATAAATATTTCTTGCACCAAATATGTAGGTATATAAAATATCCTCCAAATGGTAACACTAATTTCGTCCACTTCCCGTTGAGCACACAATTTGGCACACTTATGTATTTTCGGTGACAACAAAAGAAAAAAAATTGAACACCCAAAAATTCAAAAAGGCGCGACCAAACTTTCGAAATTTGGACCGTTTTCTCTCAAAATTGGTATACGGGGGTTTTTGGAATTCCATGATGGACATGTAATCCAAGATGGCGGACTTTATACGATAGGGAGCGATTTTATGGGTTTTTAAGGTCGCTCATCGTGAATATATGTAACGAATGTTTTTAGAAATGGAACACGGCAGAGACAAAACGTCGGAAAACTAAAAATGATGAAGTATTTATTTGTATTATTTATTGCAATTTTGTATCTTTATTTTTGGTTGGAACATTTTCGCCACAACGACGTACTTACCTATACATAATAGTACAGGGAAGTACTTATAGGTACATATACCTCTATCTGGTGATACCAAGCAATAAGTCGCAAATTCTTGTTTTTGTATTTTGGTTAAATTCAGTAAGTATAAATTATATTTTCAGATTTTTATTTCGGCGGATAAAAAGTTCCTATTGCTGTATCATCTACCTATTTATATTATAAGGGTAGTCAAAGCCGACTTTAGATAGGTAGACTTAATAACTACTATCAGAGATTATTGTACTATCAATAAGTTTTAAAATATGCTATTAGGTACCTATCTTTGACAATGCTATTTCTTACGCGTTTATAAGACCGCCTCTGTTTCACCCCGAAACGGCGGTATTCGAGTATACGTATAAAAAATAAAAACACAGCTGCGCAGGCTGTTCAATGCTCATTACAATTTGTAGTCTTCTACGGTGTTATTTACATTTTTGTAGAGTGCCTTATTATTCTTACTGTTATTTTGAATTATTTATTGTTGCGTTCCTCGTTTTTATTTTTATGTGTACAGTTTTGTGTTGGACTATTAATCATTAAGTTTATTTTAAAACTTAATGCTATTATTTGTGATTTGTGATAGAGACACTTAAAATCCTATTTCAAATATTAGTGACATTATTATTTATTTCTTAGTGTAACCAAATTCATCAGAAACAGAGGTAAGTGAAATTGTTCCGGGACCTGTGTGAAAATTTGTCAAAATAGTTTTTACTACGTGAATAATAAGTAACATACCTAGTTCGAAAACTACAAATGTGGATATTTTCATTCCTTGAATGACCGCAGTATTTTTATGCCTAATAATTTTGATTTGATTTGAGTCATTGTCGTAAACACGAAGCGTCGGAAGCGACATACTTTTGTTCTAGAAAAAGTACTACGCGTCCAGGAACATTCATGAATCTATTTCATGGCATCTCTGATGCAGGTTAATTTTATAATTATTCAGAAACTGTCAAATAATATTGATGATTCTATAATTTGTATTTAAATTTTTCTACATATTAAGTAATAATGATGTTTTTCGAAAAAATTTGATTTAATTGTTTCTCGACTGTGAAATGCCTTTGCGTTCGAGAATGAAAGTAACATTTCGCATTCTAGCTAGGTACTGAACTGTTATCAGAGCTGGTCAAATACTTTAAAAAAGTATTTAAATATTAAATACTAAATACTTTCAAAAACATGGAAGTATTTAAATATTAAATACTTTTCAAAATATAAAAGTATTTAAATAATAAATACCAATAGAATTAGTTACTTTAAAGTGAGTATTTAAATACTTTCAGAATATTTAAATATTTTGATAACACAGAAATATTATTAAAGTATTTAAATATTTTCAAAGTATTTAAATATTTTCAGAATATTTAAATACTTTGATAACACTGAAATATTATTAGAATATTTAAATGGTACTTGGGGGCTGACAAGAGTGGTAAGGCAGATATACTGCTGTGTTTTTCACGGACTACCCGGCCATAACTTAAAAAATTGCAGTTATGAATTATTTCAAGTTTTCGAATTTAATCAAACTGTAAACAACACGTGCCTAACAAAAAACGCGACGCGATCGCGATGTATTTATTAGCTGCACACTGCGTACTTCATATCAATACATGTCTTGACAATTTCAAAACCTGCCTGATGTACTTAGGTATTTGATTTTGTTTGGAAAATGTATTTAAATACTTTTGAGATTGAAATATTTAGGATATTCAAATATTTCTGAGAGTATTTAAATACTGCAGGAAAAGTATTTAAATACTTTACAGTTATTTAAATACTTTAAGTATTTAAATACTTTTAGGATCATTTGCACAAATACTAAGTAGTAAATATTTCAAAGTTCGTTTTTCATTTTTAGGAAACAAGTCCTGCGTCATTAAAAATGATTTTCTGCCATAATTTCAGTTTTTCAAAATAAAGTACGCATAATAGTAGCTTGTTGCGACTGTGCGTTTGTTGTCTGCGGTTTTTTGCCACGTTTTTTGCAATTATACCTACTTACCATTGAAATATGAGCGCCAGCATCGTACTATAATACTCCGCTTGAGTGGAAAAGCGACGGAGCATAGAAGTCGCGGCCGACCATAATGATGCACGCGGGGGTTGCCATAACATAATAGCCTAAAACGCTTTGGAACTTTGTTAAGGTGTGCCTAAAGAATATCTAAGGACTTTAGCAACATTAAAAAATTTTTTTTCATATTGTTTTTCAGGGTTGAAAATGGCCATTTTTACGTTTTTTCGAACTTCAAATAATTCATATCTCTAAAACTATCAACTTTAGAGAAAAGATGTGATGTGTAAATATCGGTCCATATTTTTTTACTGTCTATGCAATGACTACCTAATTTTTTTTTTTGTAGTAAGGGATTTGATTTGAAAATTTTTTTGTTTCTTGATACGTTTTGATTAAAGCGGCGGTTTTCGATATATTTTAAAAAAAATTTTTTTTTCAAACTTTGAAGCCCTCCAACGGCTAAACGAAGCAATTTTGGATATAGGTATACGTATCAGGCCAAATTTTTAAAATCTTTTCAGAGCTTTAGTGCAAGTAATACATGAAAAACATTAAATCATTAATTTTATATTTTATTAAATGGTAATACCTATATAATATAATATCGTCACGATTAAAATCTAATAAGTGCGAAACCGACCTTTTATTACGCACGCCCCTGGCTACTGAACTGTGATTCTTGACTTGTAGGAAAATAATTTGAGATATATTACCAACCAGGCATTTCGGATGATAACAATGTTTTCTGCAATAGGCACATGTCAACATAAAATTTAGAGTAACAGTTTTATCAATTGAACACTTGGTGGCGACACCGATTTGGGCCTAATTGACCAGCACTGGTAGGCAACTCGTAATACAAGCACTTGCTTCACTGAAACTGGCTCCTTATTCCTCTTTATATTTCCAAACTTAATGATTATATGTATACATATTTTTAAAATATATTGAAAAATGCGTCAATTGTTAATTATTAAGACTTTTTACAAATGTAAAATATTATCTTTATGTTGTCATAGACTTCATGATTTATAATTCTTGAATTTTTCTATTTCTTTTTAAATCTATTTTCAAAACTACTGAATAGAATATGCAACTTGTACACATTTTTGAATTAAAAAATATGAAGATTTAAAAAATGCTGTAATGTAAAAGATTTGTCAATTAAAATAAATAAACTCTTTCTTTTACATTGAATAAATGAAATTCTAGAAAATTTTCAAAAACATATTTTTAGATTCCGTCAAAAATGAGGAATTAAAGTAGGCATCAATTTAATTCGACTAATCCTGTACATTTGACAAAAGTGCATTCATTGTTTACAATCTCTCAGCTGATGTAGCTAACATACAGAGGTTTAAAAATATCTGAGATGTAAATTCGTGAGTCAAAACTATAATGATTGACCAAAAATGTTATTATGCAAAAATACCTCCCTGAATAGTTACATGACAAAATTTCAAAAGAAAAACAAAGAATATGGAATTACATCAGTGTTTGTTAAGTTAGAGCAATTAAAGTTTGCAGGAATATTTAGTTGTGTTCGACAATTAATTTGGAGCAATATGAAAAAAAATTAATTAATGGTGGGCCACCTTACTATACTCTATACCACCAACATAAAACAGTAGACTCCTCCCCAAAAATGTCCGCTAAATTTGAATGTAATTTCTCTATTGGTCGTATTTATAGAACCCGAATTACAAAGTAACTGCTAAATTTGACTGACTAAGGCCAACTCTACAAGTACTCGCGTAACGCATTAAACTTTTACACATTTTGCAACAGACCAATCAAAACGCATAAACGCTAAACGCGAATAAATGGGGGAGCCGGGACATGACTTGTCAACTGTGTTATTTCGTATTCGTTTTTGGTGCGTTTTTGTGACATTTCATATTTTATCTGTGAGTGCGAGTATCTTTTATTAATTAAAGTATGGCTGAAGGGGGTAGAATTTCTCCACCGAAAAAACGATTATCCAGACATTTTTCGGTGGAAAATAAGGAAAATGTGCTGAACATTTTTAAGGCCTACGATGGGGAGAATCCGGAGAAACCTAAGACGGAATGCAAGGAGTTCACTGCAAAGGCAGCAGGTGTGAGTGTTTCAAGTGTTTCTAAAATTCTTCGTGAATACCAACAAACATTATATTATTATATTATATTATATTGATATCTTTCATAACTTTTTTATACTTACGAGCTGTAATAGATATAGATAGAACCTTGTAAAAAGTAAGAAGGCAGAAGAAATAGGCAGGTATGTGTTTATTTATTTGGACATGTTAAAACTTATAAGTAGTTAAGTTCTTGCCTTCTAGCAAATGATAGGCTTTTTAAAAGTTTTTGTTAATATATAAAAATAAAACAAGATATAAATACCTATACAGTAAATTCACTTTTAAACCAAAGCAGTTTGTGAGTGAATAGGAGATATAGTAAAGCGAGAGCACTACACATGCGTGACTGCATGTCGATCTCAGAATGTTAGCGCTCTCGCTTTATTGTCTCCTATTCACTCACAAAGTGCTTTGGTTGAAAAGTGAATTTACTGTATAATATATAGTTGGTATAGTTTTTATTGCTTGAACATTCCACGACTATTCGTAAAAAGAACCGAAAGTAATCTTACGATAGATATTAATAAATAAACATGTACAGTGATGGAAACCAAGAAGTAAACGATTCAGCAGATTTGGCTATTTTTGAGTAGTGTGCATTGGGGTCATTGGGGTTTATCCAGTAGAATAACCTATGTGAAATTGTTGCAGTAAATCACAAACTAATCTTTTTTGCCTGAAATAACCATATACTTTCTTTTAAATATGTGGAAATAACTCGCGAAAGCACCTAACCTAAAAACTACAAATGTCAACAACAAACCATCAATCAGATCAGCTGGTCTAGACATCCGGAAATCGGAAATAAATGTCTCTGATAAAGTAACTTGAGTTTGCGCAATGCGGACGAACTTCGTTTAAATTTTTGCGGGAATAAGTATTATTTTTAAAAATCCAAAATTGAAAATGTATAATAGAAAATTTAATGGGAATAAACATTATAAAAATACAGTATAGCTGTAGTATAAAATATAACACGTATAATAAACAAATTTTGTTGAAGCTATCTCAACTTTCTTTAATTTCATCGTGTAAAACTGACTATTGCGCACACCGTTCTGCGGAACCATAAAATTAATGGGGCGGAGTCTATATATTTGTGATTGTGGTATAGGGTATACCTATATCTTTCGTGATAAAACTTAGCGAAACAATAATAGGTTCAAAATAAGTCTTTCCTCTCTCTCTTTTATTAGTCTCAAAGGAGGAATCTTTTGTAATAGCTGTTTTACACGATCCAATTTATTGACCAATAAATTGTACAATTTATTGTCCAATAAATTGATCAATTTAACAATTTGTAGTAGACTGATTACACACGACAATTTATACAACAATTTCATTACTGCCAACATAACCATAGTGGAAAATGTTCACACTGTTGACAGTCTGCTGGGACAGAACAGATAAGAGTTTGCTGGGATTTGTAGGTTAAAGGTTTACATGTGGTGAATGCGACTGGCTTATTGGTTTTTCGCTCAATCCATGGTCTAACCCACCATTTTCTAGTTTTTCTGACTTTCAATTGAAGTAATTACATTACCATGAAAGAAAACACCATTCTTCACCAATTTCACAAACAATAAATAATGAGTGACATTGAATGAACCAAACATAACACATAATCAACAAATTTTGAGGGTTGGCATTGATAAAGAAATATCAAATGTTACTAAATATCCCTAAAATTGGCCAAGAAATTAGAACAAGTTCTAATTGTACAATTTATTGGTCAAGTTATTGTAGACAAGAAATTGACGTACAATTTGTGTTTTACACATACCCCAATAAATTGAAGGTCAACTTGAACAATTTATTGGGCAATAAATTGGATCGTGTAAAACAGCTATAAGGAAAATAGTAAAGAAAAGAGAATAGACTCCATTAGTTGTGACGACACGACCCCCACTTCTACTGCCATACAAATTTACGGCCCAAATTGTAATGCTGGAATCTGAGCCGTATTACATTGTCCATAAGGACTATAATATATAGTACTAAAACATTGTCGGGGATTTTATTGTATTTCTGTATGTTGAAAGACTATTTAAGGACTTCCAATACCTATTTCACATTTGTGAAGATATGTTAAAATATACACGTCTGACCACTTACAAATTTCTGATAGGGTTCTGTAAATTTCACAAATATTGCACCAATCTCCCCTAGTTAATACCAAAGGTTGAAGTGGAATAAATAATTAAACAGCAATGCGCTTTATTAGGTATTCGGCCGGTTGACAAAACACACGACGAGACACGTGTGCCCAGTGGAATAGTGTGCCATAAAGCATCATTCAACCAATCACGGCAGTCCTAGGCGGAGCATCTACCTTTGACAGGTTCTAATTCGAAATTAATAGGGGAAATGTGTGAAACTTACTGTACTATATCCGAAATAACTAAGTGGCCAGACGTGTATGTATCTATGTATGATTTGTAAAAACTTTTATAAATTAATATGTAAAACGGCGGAAGCTGCCTCCAATAGGAATAAAGAATGCAAAAATTCAAATTATGAGTTTGCAGCTAACTTCAAACACTTAATTCATGTTCGTTCATTTTGACAATGAACTTGACGTTTAACTTAAGTTTTCTCTCACTTTCAAATCTATTCTACTATTTTTTCTAATAAACTCGTTTTTGTGCTTATTTTCAAATATGGGTTTCTGCTTTGCATCTGAGTGTGATCATACCAATAAAACCGGATGTGAAATGTTTAGTTTCCCAAAGGATGCCAAATTAAAATAAAAGAGGTAAAGCTAAGAATGGTATGTTAGTTTGATTATCATTTCTTAAATGGGTATATGTAAATTGTAAAGACAAAATAATGCTTAAATATCTACCTATGTTTTCTTTTATATTCTATTGTTTATTCATTATTGTTTAAATCCATTACATCTAATACAAATATATATATATAAAACTATAATACCAAAGTCACAATTACTAATTTCCACTAATCCTACTTAAAAATGGTAATGGCAAATAGACTACATAATGCACCTAGCTAATTAAACAGCTGCATGTGCAATTATAAACTAAATATAAATAATATGTAAAATGAACAATATGCTAAATTATTATTATTTTGGATTGTACCCAAAAATGCTTAATTACATCTTTAACTTAAACTAACTAAAATTAAACTAACGCCACAGACTAATACAGACTTGACAGTAAGACAAGGAAACTCGGATTTAGAGGCAGATGCATACAATTACCAATTTAAAACCCCCCTCGAGTACATGATCAAAATATACCTGGTCGTTCATCTTCGGCCGGTTGAATTTCGTAATCAGCTTAGATTGTTTTGACGACTCTTACCGTGTCCTTAAAGATTTGCTCAATGCGCTCAACAACTCAGTTCAGTTAACCTCACACTTGTGCACGTGCTGTTTCGTTTTGTTTACTAGTTTTTATTTGTGCTGTAACTGCTTTGTGAATTTATTATTTAATAAAATATAGCAATCGAGATTTTAAAACTACTACAAAGAAAAGTAGAAAATTAAATATTTTAATAAACTTTTAGTTTACTTATGTATGCAACATACGTATGTATTTAGCATTTACTGTTGTTCTAACAATTTTGTACTGTATATTTTGTTATAAGCATGAAAGAGTTTTATAGAAAATAAAATCGTGATAGAAATTTGCGAAAAAAAGTTGCAAAAATGGCTTGCCACCCAGATTATCTTCAAAAACATTAATTTGAAAAATAATTTCAACACACTCTTTTTCTGATTTAGTCGGAAAATTTATCGACAGTTTTCAAATTTCGTCGAAAAATATTGTTTATAAAGCTACACCGTTTTGATATTTGCATAATAATATTTCATCTAAAATAAAATTTCTAAACTGTAACTTTATAAAAAAACAATATTTTTTCACGAAATGTGAAAACTACCGATAAATTTTCGGCCTAATCAGAAAAAAAAATCTTGCAATTATTTTACAAATATCTTTAATTATAATGTGTGATGGCAGGTCATTTTCGCAATTTGTAAATTTCGATGACTTTCTTTTCTACAAAACTCTTTAATTTAGTCCTGATAGTCATGCATTAAAATATATTGAGAGTCCCATGTCCCATACGAAGATATGACATAGTTACACGAAATTTCATCAGCCGCTATGGTACAAACAAATCACTATTATCTTTATTTTCGTACTATAAATTTTCAATTTAAGCAATATGAATGTTAACAATTTATTTTTAACACAATAAAGTAGTCTTAGGTTTTTTTTCAACTTATATGGTTTAAGACATGCAAAATTTCATTTTTAATCTTAATTAATTTTATTATTTATCATTATGCCCTCTTATTATACACTGTGCGCACAATAAGGGACATACTATTTTAACATTATTCAATATTATGGTAAAAGACAACCGCGCATTATGTAGAAATAGGTAATTCGGTAAAACTTAGCAACTATGCAAATAACCAATTTAATGGCGCGAGGTCACGGCGCGGTGGCGGCAAACATCAAAGGATTTTCAGCTAGTGTCGTCTCTGTATTTACTCTGTGCTAACGCTAGACAGATTATTTCGTACAATTATGTTTATAGAATATCTATATTCTTTTAAATGGGTTTAATTGATTTTTATTTTATTATTGACACCAAGATAAGAGGTTACAAAGTTTACGACAGCGACACTGACACTAACGACAGTTGTAGAACTAAGAAGATTGCTCAGAAGTATAATGAAGTTGTTGTTGAATTGTTGTTTGACCGAGAAGAGTCGTAATTTAATAGTGATTTTCGGTTATAAATGAAACATGGGAAAAATTAAGCCATTTGCAAACAAATGTGTTCTAGGCTGTCGTGTTAGTGACACTTTCCATAAAAAAATAAAATTTTATAGATTTCCTGTGCGGAAACACAACCTTGAATAACGCGCGAAGTGGATCAAAGCTTTGAAAAGAGTCAAGTAGAAGCATGTATTTACCTCTAAATTAAGTTTATAAGGCGTATCTGTTACAGCCGTTTGTCGAATGCACTTTGCTGTAGTTTTATTATTGCAGCAGATAACATACTCTTCTACATATTTCACATGCCAAGTGCCAATTTCCTTCCTTTCTCTAATACACCTATCACCTCTGGTAAATTTATTGGAATGCGTAATTTGTTTAAATTTGGTAAGCAAAATTATATTCGTCATTATTTCACGTTATTCTGTCATGTTGTGACATTGACAATCATGTGTAGTGACATTGACAAACTAGGGGTACAAATATTAAAAAATTGACCACGAGCGGCGCTACTAAAACCCTTGCACATAGCGAATACTTCTCTATATTTTCTGATAACTTGTGCATGACAAATGGTAACTCAAAGTTCTTATATATTTCTTCCACAGGAGAAATAAAATAAAATTCCAGGCTATGTTTCTATCCCAAAAAATGTCGTCTATAAACATATGCATTAAGGGTCAATTTTCAGTGAGATTGAACGCAACTCGTCTGTCATAACAGTAGTACTTACGGTTGCATAATTATGTGACGTAACACTAATGCGGTACATTGCATTTAAATACTTTCAAAGTTCTTTTAAATTTAACATTACCCACACATTTTATCACTTGAGTGGTTCTTTTGTCAGTTGTGATGATGGGTCATTCTTGGGGTTTTTTGTTTTTATTTAAATAATTTCCACGTCGTATAATTTTTGCAACTTTGCCGTGCTGCAACTGTTCAGTTATCCATTTCTGGATAACAATATTTTTGGTCAATCATCATAATTGTGACTTAAGAATTTACACTGTCGTTATTTTGAAGCATTAAACAGACACCCTGAATATATACCAAAATCTTAATTACTGCCTGATTGGAGGAAGAAGACCAGCATATCAGGGGAGTGTATACCTGAATATAACTAATATAATAGAATATAATTATACTATAAGAATAATATGTTTCCCAATGAGTAGGTGCGCACATGCACGAGGTGACAAAAATTGATCATGTATTAATTTATTTACTTTATTTATGCTTTATAAGAATGGAAAGCAGAAAGTTGTCCTTTCCGCACACCTTTTTTCACCGGTTACATTGTACAGGATGGTCCAGTTACGGTGTCCTCGTCATTTACTCAGAAGCCATAAGAGTTAAAAAAAGTTTTATATGAAAGTTACTAGACTGTAAGTTTGGGAACCATTGGCTTAAAAGATATGTTTTGGCTACTCTAGTCTATTCTTGATTTAGGATCTTACGAATGTAATTAAATAATATAAAAAGCTTTGATTATTTTAGTATAAAAGTTGCCAGATTCAGAAATGAAAATAAAAATAAATGAGACATTTCAAGTTTTAACTTTTTTACAAACCAATTTCCCAGAAGATTGCTACTCGAAATTGATTTACTAATAGAAAAAATAAAAATTATAAGAAAAACAAAACATACCTGCCAGAACCATATAACAGGTTTACTATTTCGAGTGTAATGTCTGTAGATTGTATGTCTTTGCCAATCCTCAACATCAATTTCTTGCATTCCGCATAGTAAAAGCTCTAATTCACGTTCATCAAAATATTTAAGCCATTCAATTGGCACGACCTCATTAAATCCATCTAAAAATGCCTGTGTCTGTTGTTCAATTCCTCTAGTCATACGCCAATCCGTCATTAGACTTAAATATTCTTCCTTATTTTCTTCCGTAACACGTTCCTTATCGCCATTCTTTTTAAGTTCATGATGTACAACTTGCCCTAATACTTCAAAATCAACACTATGATATAACTCTAATCCACACTCATCGATATTATTTTCTTTAATCCAAACAAGAGAATTGTAAAATTCAGGATCAATACTTTCAATATCTTTCATAATTAATTTTTTGCCAAGCATTCTCTTATAAAATGGCATCGTAAAACCAGAATAAATAAATCTACCATGGTATAAGGCCATAGCTATAAATCGACCAATAAATTTGAAGTATGTTAAGTGCTCAGGGTTGACATATGATGCTGGATTTATTTGCAAACTGTAGTTATTTTTATTGGCATATTCAAATAGACAATACATCGGATTCAGGGCTTCATGAGACACTAAAAAGAACCATTCTCTACTTACACCACCATAATCTAAACCTTCTTCGCCTTTAAATATTATGTATAACCTACGACGAAGTTCATATGCAGGCAATCGCATTATCGTATGGAAGGAATCCTCAAATAAAGTTTGCCTAGTTACTTGAATTTTGATGTGACTGGGTAAGGCATTACTTTGACACAAGAATCTAAAAACAAAATAAATTATTTTAATAATTATTATAGTCTGTAGAGCAATATATATAATCAAAACCTTAAGTTTAATAGGGCTTCGGTCCTATTAAACTTAAAGTTTTGATTATTAACTAGTCGGTAGTGACTACCCTTCAATATATTTATATTAAGACTTTAACTGGAATAAATTCGCTACCGGGGAGCTGAATAATTTTTCAAAAAATTCCTGAGTCATGTCAACATTTGAATGAACCTTTTTCAAGCAATATGCGAAATGTAGCCCTTCAAGGAGGGCGGAAACAACCCCCAAGTTTATTTTTCAAATGCAACACTGGCATTAAACAAAAAGTGTAAAATTTATAGATGTTTTATTTATGAAAAAAAATTATTGCAAAGTTTTATGTGGTGATGTGAAGCAGTGTTTATGTGGTGATGTGAAGCAGTGTTTATATATAGCATGTGTTTAATTGTTAAATTCTCAATTCATTGCACCAAGATTACTTTTAAAATTCAAAGTGAGCACGTTTTGGTAGTTTTCTAGAATTTATGCAGGATGTCGATTTTGAATAAGCCGTATTATAAGGACAATAAAAGTTACTTGCCTCGTATATAATGTTATACATATTATGTTTAAACAAAAGTGCATTCTACTCAGATATTTAAAAAAATATATTTTGATATAAATATTAATACAACACTGTATTTATTTTTTGTCGCAGTAGTTTAGTAACAAGTTTGTTCTATGTAGAAATTACAAAACATACTATTTTGTTTTAGGAGCTGTTCATATCATATCCATCAATGTCAGATGACTTCTTTGAAAAATCAGTAATGGTGTAGTTTCATCACTCGAAAACACGATATCAAAGACATGAAAAAAGTAAGTACGTAAAGTTTTATCAAAGATATTATATAAACTAACCCTCTAAGGGCCAGTTTATCTAGTCCAGCCAGTTAACGTTAATTAAAAGATAATATCTATTGTTTCTCAGGGCATTTAACTTCTAGTTAAAAGTTAACCCTGCCAGTCCAGTCCTAAAACAAGTAGTATATAATTATGCATCTTCTTGTTTGTGCGGGTGTGAATATTTTAATTTTAAATTTCAGTTCGTTTAGATGTCACAATATTTAACTCGCTTAGGTAACTAACTCCATTATCTCAATCGGTGAAATAATGAGATCATTCTTTCACTGAGTGCGATAATGAAATTTTATTTTTTTAAAAATTAGGTATAACTTATTCAAACATTAACAGCTACAATGGTAGAAAACTTAAATTATTACAAATATTTATAACACATTCATTACAGTTATATAAATAAATTTACTAACGCACAGTTATTCTTTGATAGTCTGATGAAAAGTCAGAATAAAATGTTGACATTTTAATTAATGTATGCAACAAAATGTAAAAAATTCATACCTAATTTGAAACATGCTTTTTGTACTTATTCGAACGGTTGTAGAAAAAATATTGTGTGAAACACGTAAGGAATATGTATATTTGTAGTTTTGAATAGTGGCATATTTAGTGGAGTCCAGGAGTCGGGATTTTCGTTAAAAAAGACAACAAAACTCTGCAGCAACAAAACCTACTCTCCCTCCGTTTTCGAGGGTGCTAAAAACGAAAAAACATTAAACCCCCGTTTTTGGGGATGCTGAACAGGAAAAATGTAGTTTCATCAATGTCTGACCCTTCCTACCCCCTCAAACGGGCAAAAACCACCCTCTTAGCTTTCGCTAGTAAGCATGCTCGGCAGCGCGGGATTGGAGGGGATTAACTGGGAACATAATTGGGATTGTATGATAAGTGAAGGGTAATGACAGGGCAAGGCTGCACTACCCCTGGGGGTGGTTACAACCCTTCAGGAGACGTTGTTGCTAAATCGTTAAAATAACATAGGATATGGGAAATGTTATGGCAATAAGGTTATGAGATTGGTATGTGTATGTGATACCATAAAATAAGGTTTTATTAATTTTACATTTGATAAATTTTAATCAGAAGTGATCATTTTTTTCTCATTCAACCTCCTCAAAAAAGGGGGTATAGATGTTAAAACTAAAAAAAAGACATTTTCAACCTTCCTGAAAGGTTGTAACCACCCCCAAGGGTAGTGACAGGCCTTCTCCTGTTCCCATTACCCTTCACTTGTCATTCAATTCCAATTACGTTCCCAGCCAATCCTCTCCAACCCCTAGCGAATGCTGAAGAGGGTGGTTTTTGCCTGATTGAGGGGGTAGGGAGGGTCAGACGTTGATGAAATAGAAAAAAAATTCTATTTTCAACCCTCTGGAAGGATTGTAACAATCCCAAGGGGTAGCTAAAAGTCTTCTCTTGCCGTTATACTTCCCTTTTTATCACACCCTAATGATTTTCTGAGCTAATTTCCTCCAATCACGGGTTTTACTAGTCCTACAACGGGAAAACGTGAAATAGGGGTAGTTTTTGGCCATTTTGAGGGGGTTACGGTCACTAAAAACTTATTTCACTATTTTTTTCGTTTTCTGCACCCTTGAAAATGGAGGGGGAGTAGGTTTCGTTGCTGCAGAATTTTGTTGGGTACTCTTCCGACTCCTTGACTCCACTATATTTTAAAAAGTTACAAGTAATGAATAAGATCTCGTTAGCAATTTTTTTCCCCCATTTTTTGGTAAAACAATCATTCGTTCACGTAACATTTTACCATGGCATCAGAAAGACATTTTATAACTCGTTTTACCTTGAGATTGACAATTTCTTAGAAAAATACTGTTAAGAAATAAAAGTAAGTATGTACGTACTTCTTATACTAAAGAAGTTTTTTTTTTCTTTTTAGGTTGATGATAAGAAGAAAAGAAAGTTGAAGATTATTAGAAACAAATTAATAATAGTTTTTCTTAAACACAAGTAATTATAATAAATTTATTTTCCTTAATATGGTGTCATTAATTAATAATTTTACCTTTTAAGGTGGCTAGCTTCAAAATCGCTTCGAAGGCATAGAACGGGTAATCGCCATTCGGAGCGTGACAAACTTATATAAATTAAATGGGAGTCGTGTAGAAAACATTATTGTATCAGAATACGTGAATTAGCCGCACATTACGACGGGATAGAGGAAAGCCATAAAATCTATTGTTCTCGAGCAATTGTACACTCAGGTCAAAAAGTGTTTAAATTGACTTTTATTTGGAAGAATTACCTATAGGATTTTGTATGCAGAGTGGAATAGTAATAATAATAATAATGTGGTTTTTATCACTAATAATTATTATCAAATAATAATTATAATAATAACAAAAAATCTGAGAATGAAATATGTATTAAGTTGTCAAGCGTCAAGCGTAATCGATAATTCGATCTTTTTTCCATAATCGCTAGTTATCATCTTCACAGCGTCTCATTTTGTTTGGAAGCAAAAAAGAAAATTTTTAGGTTCGATTTGGACCGAATTTTTTTTAATGGGAAGCCAAATAAAAAACGCACTAGTAGAGTTTATTGGATTTTATACTTGTACTTGTACTTACAGTTTCACAAAAAAAAATCAAATTTTTTTGTTTTTTAAAATTAAATAGACCACAAGTCACAAGTATGCACTTTTCTATGACTAGTTTATTTATAGTTTTGAAGACAATGAAGAAAGGATAAAAATAAAATTTCTGACATTTTGCAACGTGTTCAATGTATAATTTTTGAGGCAAGTAAGCCCGTAGACATGCTTGCGGTCGTGGATACACGAACGCCACGAATGCAGAAATGTGTTAAAGTAGACCACATCTTTATAGTGCACATAAAAAATGTTGATGTTTTAAATTCTCATCGGCATCAAATTATAAAGATGTGGTCTACTTTACAAGGATTCTAATCTAATAGCTGGCCATACTTGCGACCTGCGACAGCAACAGATTTTACGACAAGCTGTTCGCGGCGTTTGTGTCACTTCGACCAGGTCGCTAGTTGACGACGGGCTAAGCACTCATCGTGTATTTTTTCTTCCCACCTTTAGGGTGGGAAGTTCTATTAGATTCAATCCAAAGAAAAATATAAATTTTTAATAGATATTCACGTTTTGTTACGTAAACATAAACACACCACAGAAATTAGACTACCCCCAAATCCAAAACCAAAGGCTATGCATCAGGGAGGGGCTACACATTTGAAAAACGCAGACAAACATCCATACCCACCGACATTGCCATTTGCTGATTCCGGGCCTCGAACCAGGACACGATAGGCAGTGTGACCAGAGCCATGCCTGTCACTCATGCTCTAGCCCACTACGCCACCGAGTCGGTTAAAGATACCACAGGAATTGTTTGTAACTATTTTCAGATTGATGTCCACATGTCATGTACGGTAATAGCTATTAACATATCAAGGAATGTTATGACTATCATAACTGCCGCAGATGTTGGTTTGAAATTCGAGCTCGTAGAGCGAGGATTTTAAGACATCTAAGGCTATTATGATTCATAACATCCGTGATTTGTTCAATAGTTTATCAGTTTCAGAAAATAAAGACATTTTTAATAGATATTACCTTTTGATATTCTCTTATTAATAACGTTTTCATTTCATTAGTTGGTCAAGTCTGTATGGGTTGATTTGTCGCCATGGTTACAGTTATATTTTGTTTGTTTTTATTTGTTACCTTTTTTCATATTATATAAATGTTTACATTTTTAATGTCACAACGGCTACATAAAAATGGACCTTCGATTGCCTGACAATACATTTCAGTTGGATTTCAGTATTTAATTATTATTGTTTGGAGTTTTCTGTCTGTTTGTATTAATAAATAGCCCTATAGTTTCATTATTTATTATTTCATCTGTTGACAGTTATTGACAGATCTGTATTGTAATATTACCGTACAAGCAATAAATATAACTGTACAACTTTAGTTATGACTTATTTATCAGCCTACTTTTGCATATGTAAACAAAGGATTAATATCCTGAAACCGATAAAACAATTTTTTTTGACAAGCTGTGGCTTCGTGTGTTTTAGTCACAGGGTGAATTTAGTTCTAGATTTTTCAATGGCAAAAATCAAGTTAATTGCCCATGTCACAAGTCATCAATCTGTCAAAATAACTCGACTGCACTGTTACCATGTTTATTGATATGATAATAAATGGAATAATAAAATAATTTCCAAATTTTTTATTTAGATATTTGCTGTCGTAGAAAAAGTATAGTATGCAACCAATTCGTTTTATAAACTTGTTATAGTTAGTCACTCATTTTATTAAACACTCGATCCGCTACGCTTCGCTCGTGATTAATAAAACTCGTGACTAAAATGACGTTATTCCGAATCCAATTAGTTATTGTAGAATAACTTAATTGCAGGGGTACAAATACGAACCTAAATGAAGAATCCCCCGCTATATACAAAAAGTCACCAACCACTACAATACATTATTATAACACAAAATACTTATTTGAGACCTGTCTATCAAATTAAGAATTTTTGCGTATTTAGTTACGTATTCGATTATGTAAATCAACCACTAACTTATCAACATAACCAAGCACGGCTACATATTATGCACTATAAAACCGGGACACGACGCGTGTGTTATTTAACGCTCGAGTCTCCCGGACTTTATTACTACCTACTCATTGCATTTCCATTCATAATAAACGCGCGTTTAGACGTGAGTTAAATCAACGCTCGTGTGTCTCTACACTAAGCACAGCAATTGTGCGTTACCTCGTGGCTCCCCAACCAAAGAATACCTAATTGCATGGATTTTTTGCGTCTTTCAGACGGGAATCGGTAAAAATAGGATACCTACTATATTTCAACTTAAAAAATACACAGAACTCATGCTAATTTATTTCATGTCTGGGATGAGAATGACAATATTTACAAAACAAAAATTTGGCTGATTTACGAAAAAAAAAACGGGAAACCCTCGACGTCCCCTGGATAGCTTTGAAATTTTATATAGGTATTTTAATTCTTTAAAAAATTTCAGCATTATATGATACAATCCGCATTAACGATTTTCTTTTGAGAAAATATTAATTTATTAGAAAAATGGGCACTAAAAATTCAAAAATTAATAATACCATTTTGCTATTATGTGTTTTCATGAAACCAACCAATTAAGTTTTGTGTGAAACATATTTTTAAAAATACATTGTTTTCGAAATATTTGGTCGTGCAAATTTAAATGACTCACCCTGTATATGTATTCAGGTAACGTATAGCTATTATATGTGTAACAAACATACCTAAGTACGCTATATGAAATTATCATTGTAGAAATATTATTTTGTATTTGTTACATAAAAACAAAGAAATAATTATTTATAATTTCCTATTATTATTATATAATTATAAAATGTTAACCAATTTATATGAACAGTTTTTCTAAGGAGTTGGCCGTCGGCCGTATTCTTATCTTATATGTACTGCTCAGCTGATTAATTTTGCACTTGAGTGTACTTGCGGTTTATCGCCGACTTAGTTGATGTTCCTACCACGAGAGGCACCAGCTCCTGGTCCAATTTCTATTGCCAAAGGTAAATATTTAAAAAAATCATTTTGATCAAACGGTACGGAATAAAAATTTGAAACTTGTTGAGCATAATCATAAAGGTTCATTCTAGAAGGCTTCCTATAAATTTTACCAATTTATGTCATAATTAAGGAGCTATAATAGCGGCAACTTCACCTTATATATACAGTGTAAATTTTCACACTTGCGATGAAAATTAATTAAATTAATATAGGAAGGCTCCTCTAGTACACCTTCAACTACCGATGTTTTAAATTTGATTTAATTTGGCTAAGCCGTATGGAAGAAAAACATTTTTACAAATGACCTTACAAACACTGGTTCGAATAGTCCCCTTAAGTTTATTTAAATGATTGAACTGAACATGAAATGAAGCATATTTTAGTGTCATTCTCGTACAATTGAATTGATTGGGCAATTGCCCTTTGAATGTTTTTCAATAAAGATCTAAAATAATAATAATAATGAATTGATGGTAACACATGGAAAAATCAGAAGATTTCTTGATATTTATTGTAAAACTTTTAAACAAACTTCTTTTGCTTGGTAACTGTATTTGACATTAACATGTTCACTGTTGATCCAAAACGCACCAGCGCGTTACAGAACAGCAGCGTGTGAATGCAATTTTATCAGTGGCGGCTGGTTAATTTTTGTTCGATGTTCAATATTTCAATTTGGAAACTTGGGACCTATACCAAATTATAAGAGGTTTCATTTGGAATCAAAATGAGAATATTGGCAAGAAAGAATTGAAAAATAATTTGCAAAAATTCAGGAATTCTATTTGCAAATTGTTTTCAATTTTTTTTTCGCCAATATTCTCAATTTGATCCCAAATCAAACCTCTTACAATTTGGTATAGGTCCCATGTCTCTAAATTGAAATATCGAACATTGAAAATTCATCAGCCACCACTGAATTTTATAGTAAGTTTTCAAGTTTCATTTAATGGAAACTATAATATGTAAGCTTGTAGCCAAGTTACAATTCTAATTCCCACGCAACTTGCAGCAAGCTTTTGTACGAATAGCTTCCTTCAGTATTTTCTCAGTAAACTTACTGCAAATTCTTATATAATTTGCACCATATTTGCTATTAATTTTCAGTTGTGAATTTGCAACTAATTCACCTGCTGTCTTTCATGTAGTCTGCAGTAAATTTACAATTGTAAATTTTGCAAATTAAAGGGGCCCACAAACTGCGTTTTTGATCGACGATTTTGTTCGACGAACAAATGTCTTCGAACATAACCGGCAACGTACAGTTGCACACACACCTCAGTTTTGTTCTAGCAGCCTCAACGTAGACAATACTGAGTTTTTAATATGAAGACCATACATGTGTGTGCAGTGGCGGTGGCATTAGCCATAAAATCAAAAAATAAAAAGAAACGGAGGAAGTGGGTGAAAGACTGGCTTTTGAAGAGAAGTCAGTTTTCTCATGTTGCTAATAGCTGTTCATATGCTTTGTCTTTCTTTATGCGATTACTATACTCGCCAGACTTAATTTTCCACAAACACGGAAGACTGCGTTATACGTCTATAAATTCTAATAAACATTTTCTGCTAATCTGGTGCATATCAGTCATATTGTACAACATAACAATACCTCCTTGCTCTCTCCGTAAATGGGCACTACAAACTACAAAGAATACACTGTTGTAGTTGTAGCTACGCTACTGCAAAAACCGTCGTTTTTTAAAAATGTATGCGCCACACACTGCAGACTTGCGAGTTTATCGAACAACACCGACGAATAAAATCAGGCTGAACTTGATTATTTTCATCGGTTTTGTACGCCAGCGAATAATACCATACACTTCGGTTTTGAGTCGTTTTTGTTCGAAGACACGTGTTCGTCGAACAAAATCGTCGATCAAAAACGCAGTTTGTGGGCCCCTTAAGTGCCATGTCGGACAGATTCAGGTTTGCTGCAAATTTACTAGAAGTTTGCAAATAAATATCTTACACCATAACTAGCATTTACTGTTGGAAATTTGCAATAAGTTTGGTACAAGTTTGTTTTGCTTAGTGGGGGGTACGCAAAACGAATTCATTCTGAATGTTAATTAATTTGTTCTTTTTAATTTTAAATGAATGCAAAGTTTATATTAACAAAAAATAAACAACATTCAAAATGAATTCTACTTTTTAGCCTATTGTCATGGACGACAATTTAAGCACCTACGTTTAATATTTCTGTTCTATTTATTATTAAACTTATAACTTAAATAAATAAGTTCTCTTCCATATCTTGATATTCTAATTGCATTTATCTGAAAAATTAAAAGCTCAGCTCAGCGATGTCACTGTAAACATTTATTAACTATTTTAACAGTGGCTAAATTGAATTTAAATGTCGACGAATTTTTGTTTCATGTGTTGCAGACTTTCAGTTCACACTGTATATTCAGAGTGTTCTAAAATTATGGGGTCAAACTATTATAATATATAAAGGGGCTCAAAATAAAATAAAAAACTAAGTATCTGGTCATGTTAAAGTAGTTAAAACCTGTCAAAGATAAAGCTAAATTAACAATAAAAAAGGTAGGTATGGAGTTTGCAGAAACAAAAAGACATATTTAAGTATACTCTGTACCACCAACAAAAATCCATAGACTCCTCGCCAAAAATGCCCACTAAATTTGAATGGAATTTCTCTATTGGTCGAATTTATAGAACCCGAGTTACAAAGCAACCACTAAATTTGACAAAGGCCGACTCTACAATACTGGCGTCACACATTAAAACTTTTATGTATTTTGGCAATAGACCAATCAGCTATGTTATCATTGTCGCGAAACGTATAAACGCTAAACATATTAAAAATCGCGCATAAATGGGGAGCCGGCCTCACTGTAAACCTGTGCTGTCAACTGTCATATTCATTCGTTTTTGTGAAATTATTTCAAATTTATATATTTGTTTTTGTGAAGGTACGCGTATAAGGATTAACCTTATTTGTGTTTTAAGTATTAAGGTAAGTAGGTAATGCAAACGATTAATATTGATTAAATGTTAAAACATCGTTTTTTTTTTAAGGTCAAATCGAAAACTCAATAGTAGAAGGGGGCCCAATTTCTCCACCGAAAAAACGAATCTCCAGGCATTTTTTGAGGATAAGGAAAACGTGTTGAACATCTTTAAGGCGAAAACGTGACTGTCAACTGTGTTATTCGTTTTTGTGACATTTCACATTTCATCTGGAAGTTAAAGTAATAAGGTACGTAAATGCAAACGAGTAATATTGATTAAATGTTAAAACGGGTTTTCTTAAGGTTTATGATGGCTGAAGGAGGTATAATTTCTCCACCCAAAAAACGATTATCCAGACATTTTTCGGTGGAAGATAAGAAAACGGTTCTGAACATTTTTAAGGCCTACGATGGGGAGAATCCGGAGAAACCAAAGATGGAATGCATGGAGTTCACTGCAAAGGCAGCAGGTGTGAGTGTTCCAAGTGTTTCTAATATTCTTCATGAATACAAACAAACACACCAACATCAGCCACCAAAAGTGTACCACCGACAACAGGCAGTTTTGGACAATATTGATGAAGGAACTAAAAGTGCTCTCAAGCGTATAATCCATTCCTTTTTTGAAAGAAATGAACCACCAACTGCAAACAAAATTTTAGCAGCGGTGCATGAAGATGATTATTTGCCTCATCTTAAACGGAGTACTTTGTGACAATTACTTTCGGACTTTTTATTTCTTTGTGTTGTAATGTAATTGTGTTTGGCATTATAGGTTCTCAAAAAGGTCACGTAATAGTGCCCTAAGGGAAGAACATAGAAGTTGTAGTTTTTAGATGAGACTTGGGTGAACGCTGGCCTTACTGTAAGTAAAGTATGTTTTTTTTTTTCGAAGGAGAAATAGGAACTGCTCGCCGGTTCTGACTGTTCAGTGTAAAAAATAAAAGTGACAACATATATTATTTTTCCAATTATATTATATACGTTTATCTTATTATCGTTGTTTTAATATTATTTACAAATTTATGTATATGTAGGGCTTTTAAAGTCTATTTTTTTCTACTGATTTAAGTACCAAATGTATTGTAATGATGAATAAAGCCATTCTATTATTATATTATATTGATATCGTTCATAACTTTCTTATACCAAAGTTTACTGAATACTATTAGTAAACTTTGCTTATACGTAGAAGCTGTAATAGATAGAAAACCTTGTGAAAATTAAGAAGAAGTAGGTAGGTAGGTATGTGTTTATTTATTTGGACATGTTAAAACTTATAAGTAGTTAAGTTCTTGCCTTCTAGCAAATGATAGGCTTTTTAAAGATTAAGAATAAAAATAGTATAGTATAGTTTTTATTGCTTGAACATTCCACGACTATTCGTAAAAAGAACCAAAAGTAATCTTACGATAGATATTAATAAATAAATATGTACAGTGGTGGAAACCAAGAAGTAAACGACTCGGCAGATTTGGCTATTGAGTAGTGCATGGGGGTCATTGGGGTTTATCCAGTGGAGTAATCTATGTGAAATTGTTACAGTAAATCACAAACTAATCTTTTTTGCCTGAAATAACCTCATACTTTCTTTTAAATATGTGGAAATAACTCGCGAAAGCACCCAACCTAAAAACTACAAATGTCAACAACAAACCATCAATCAGAATCAGCTGGTCTAGACGACCGGAAATGGCGGAAATATCGGAAATAAATGTCTGATAAAGTAACTTGAGTTTGCGCAATGCGGACTAACTTCGTTTAAATTTTCGCGGGAATAAGTATTATTTTAAAAAATCCAAAATTGAAAATGTATAATAGAAAATTTAATGGGAATAAACATTATAAAAATACAGTATAGCTGTAGTATAAAATATAACACGTATAATAAACAAATTTCGTTGAAGCTATCTCAACTTTCTTTAATTTCATCGTGTAAAACTGACTATTGCGCACACCGTTCTGCGCAACCATAAAATTAATGGGGAGGAGTCTATGGATTTTTGTTGGTGGTACAGAGTATAGGTACAGTGTGGTCCCTATAAAATTATACTCCCTTTTATTTCATTTATTTTTAACATAGATTTTTAAGAGATTTAAAAAAATACCTTTTATCTACTCTTAGGTTATACAGTAGAGTCACGATTTAGTGAACTAATTCCGGCAAAGCCATTCCACTGTTTCGGGAGTGTTCACTTTTGCGAGGTTTGAAATTAAGGGCACCTTTTCAAAGAAATAATGTTTATTCTAACAGTACCATGTATGTGTTTACATACTAAATAAAGGTTTATAAAAAAATATAAACTCTTAAAATATAACATTTTAATGGAAGATACGTGTTCACTATTCACTATATCGGGACGCAATGATAATATTTATGTGTACACTCTACGGGGTAGTTCACTCAAAGCGGAGTTCACTAAATTGCGACTCTATTGTATATTCATTAATTAACTGGTTTCGAACAATTAATAGTATCCTTAAACAAATAGCATTGAGTTATATTCGGAAACAGTCACGGGTGAATCTTTGTTTACACCAATCTCCTTTAGCTTCATGCCTAGCCTGTCCAATAGAAATTCTTTTGGAATGGATGGAATAGGACTTGCAAAGGTTAGTATTTATTGTTATAATCGTAGATAAAGTATAGTATTCGACTCGTGGTAATTCTAAATAACTCACTTGATGAATAGGGTATGCGCATATGCGAGATTTTTAAGCAAAATTGGTTATAAAAGATAGTTAATGCTATAAAAAAATTAAAAACAATAAAATTTTATCAACAATGTACCCTATATTTATGTATTTGTTAATTAAAATTTATATTATTTTTAAGTTTACGACCACTGGCCGAGAACAAACGATGGAATGCGAATCTCACCGTACTGGGCGTGACGTCAATCACTGGTATTTTTTTTTTGACAGAATTTTAGAATCTTTTATGTTCTCTGTTGGTTGATATAAAATCGCACTTACGTTGAAATGATCCTCAAATACAACCCCTTTAGTGTTTCTGATATATCAATTTCACTCCTTCTCATGGTACGTAACCATAATTTTCGTATTTTCTTTAATTTAGCACTTGATCGTATATTGGTAATGAGACAAATGTTTTTTCTGGTGTTTTTCTTGTGGACGACTGGCACTGAGATATTTAACAGGACCTTGGATGCTTAATATCAATAATATCCTTCTTTTCCATTGTCAAATGCTGCATTAAATGCTATTTTAACAAGTTTTACACAACATCAAACATCA
Organism: Rhagium mordax; assembly: GCA_963680705.1. Taxonomy (NCBI): domain Eukaryota; kingdom Metazoa; phylum Arthropoda; class Insecta; order Coleoptera; family Cerambycidae; genus Rhagium; species Rhagium mordax. The sequence goes on along the minus strand of OY796658.1, from coordinate 32,898,995 downwards.
AACTTCAAACATTATATGGAAATGCCAGTGTCTGACGTCACAACACCGCAGCAGTCATTTGCATGACGTCACCGTCATTTTTGGGACTCTTTAAAATAATCAATTTTTGTTAATTTTTTTGGATAATGGGTTACATTTCAGCCGTCTTTTATTATTGCGATAGCCATTTAGTAAGTTAATTTACAAAATTACATTTAATTCAAAAATCATGCGCATACCTTATACTCCCCCTCGGCTCGTGCTATTACCTACCACTTGTCGAATAATATACTAATCTATAATTTTTAGCGTAGATTATGAACCTTTTATCAAATTTTGAAATATTTTCCCGATTATTCGGGGGTAAAAAAGTATTTTTTATAGCATACATTGTATGTTTTTTTAATATTTTTAGATTGTACTCATCTTTCTGAATAAAACGATATACCATATCCAAGTAAATTTGGTTTGCAGAAACAAAAAATTATGTTTGAAAACAAGAATTATCCAAATTTTAAGTAATGTCCTATGCATAGATTACAAGCAATACATATTTTAATTAATTACGGGGTAGTTTTTCTCCAAAAGAAAAATTGACAGTAAATTTGGTTGGCAGTAAGAAAAAAAATTTTTTGGAAATAAGAATTATTCAAATTTTAAGTAGCATCTTATGCAGCAACAAAAAGACATGTTTGAATATGAAAATTATACAAATCTTAACTGACAGCGAATGCATAGGTTACGAGCAATAAATATTTTAAAATTAATTACAGAGTAGTTTCCCAAAAAAATTTGCAAGTAAATTTGGTTTACAGAAAAAAAAATGTTTGAAAACAAGATCTATCCAAATTTTAAGTGACATCGTATGCATAAATTACGAGTAACAAATATTTATAGCTATTAACATATCTAGGAATGTTATGAGTATCATAACTGCCGCAGATGTCGGTTTGAAATTCGAGCTCGTAGAGCAAGGATTTTAAGACATCTAAGGCTGTTGTGATTCATAACATCCGTAATTTGTTCAATAGTTTATCGGTTTCAGAAAATAAAGACATTATTAATAGATATTATAAGAAGCAGGAGCAGCAGTGATACATTTCAGTATTTAATTATTATTGTTTGGAGTTTTCTGTCTGTTTGTATTAATAAAAGCCCTATAGTTTCATTATTTATTTTATCTGTTGACAGTTGTTGACAGATCTGTATTGTAATATTACCGTACAAGCTGTTGGCATGGCAATAAATATTACTGTACAACTTTAGTTATGACTTACCAGCCTACTTTTGTATATGTAAACAGTTGAGTAGCTTATGCTAGACTTTGCCAAATACAGCATTTTATTATTATTAATATTATAAACAAAGGATTAATATCCTGAAACCGATAATAGCTATTAACATATCTAGGAATGTTATGAGTATCATAACTGCCGCAGATTTCGGTTTGAAATCTAAGCTCGTAGAGCGAGGATTTTAAGACATCTAAGGCTGTTGTGATTCATATCATCCGTGATTTGTTCAATAGTTCATCGGTTTCAGAAAATAAAGACATTATTAATAGATATTATTAGAAGCAGGAGCAGTAGTGATACATTTCAGTATTTAATTATTATTGTTTGGAGTTTTCTGTCTGTTTGTATTAATAAATAGCCCTATAGTTTCATTATTTATTATTTCATCTGTTGACAGTTGTTGATAGATCTGTATTGTAATATTACCGTACAAGCTGTTGGCATGGCAATAAATATTTCTGTACAACTTTAGTTATGACTTATTTACCAGTCTACTTTTCTATATGTAAACAAAGGATTAATATTCTGGAACCGATAAAATAAATAACAGGATATATTAACAAATATTTTATTGACTTGCCCTCTTAATTAAATGATAAGCTAGACAATACACCTGAAGTTAATTACAATAAGATATCAGCATATCCCACAATTTTTCTTGAACCGGTCACTGAAAATGAAGTTTATAATATTATAATGGAATTGAAAAGCAGTAATTCAGTTGGAATAGACAATCTAAGTGCGAATTTAATTAAAAAATCTGCAAAATTTTTACTGTCTCCTCTTACATATTTGATAAACCGCTCTCTAACTGAAAGAATATTTCCATCTACTTTAAAAATGGCAAAAGTTATTCCTCTACATAAAAAAGGAGACACTACTTTAGCTGACAATTATAGAGAATATATTAGAACGGATCGTCTTTAACAGAATAATAAATTTTGCAGCAACGAATAATATACTATCAATTGCACAACATGGTTTTCGAAAAAAGTGTTTGACTCAAACTGCAATAATGGCATTTGTTGAGCTATTATATGAAAACATAAATAAAAACAATAAATGTGCTGGTCTCTTTATGGACCTAAGTAAGGCATTCGATCTAATTAATCATTCAATCCTCAATAAAAAGTTAGCGAAATATGGTCATAGAGGTAAAGCAAACGATTGGTTGACGTCATACCATACAAATAGATTTCAAGTAGTAGAAGTCAATGGTAAAAGGTCTACAAAATTGAAATTGGCGTACCACAAGGGTCAGTACTGCAACCTTTATTGTTCTTGTTTTATATAAACGACCTACCGAGTTTTTTTGATGAGTTTCTAATCATGTTAGCAGATGATAATTCATATTTATGTTGCGGCAAAACTATTCAATATACGTTATCCGCCATACAAGAAAACATTGAGAGATATGCTGAGTATTTCAAATCAAATAGGTTGTTTTTAAATATACTCGTCAAAATTTGCTTCGGGACACCTTAAAATTGACCAAGATTTATAACGCTGTAAAACTGTCAAAAATGTATGGATTTGTACCGGGTTTTTAGCGTTTCAAGGGAAATTTAATTGGCTTTCATCTTACCTATTTAACTCTAAGATAAAGTTACAAAAACATGTTTATACAGGGTGTCAAACGAATGCCTGTTTTTTCAGTCAACTTTTATCTTGAGCACAGCGTTAACCAAACACCCTGTATAATAGAATTTTATAAAATTTGTTTGTCTTATGTGTCTGCTTTAAAACATTTTTTGAATTTTGCTCCTATCTTTTTTGTAAAAAAAGATACAGAGGTTTTAGTAAAACGTTACATTTTCACAATAAAATAACGGATGGATTTGATTACTAAAATTTGGGTATATCGTGATTGACCACAAAGAGCACGCACTGTAACGAGTTTTCTTACCAAGAGGGTATAAACCGCATGTGGTAGTCGGCATTATCATCAGATTTAAACCCTACAGAGCAAATTTGGGATGTTCTACAGAGACGAATATCTAGTCGAAACCATCAACCTGATACATTGTGAGAACTTAGAAAAGCCCTTGTAGAAGAAACGAGATAATAAATAATTTAGTTCAGAACATGCCACAACACAAAGTTGCAGAGAATTATAACATCCAGAGGTGGCCCAACGCATTGCTATAATTACATTACAGTTAAGTTTTAATGTTTAATATTGTTAAATAAAAGATATTAATGTTAATGTGAGTCCTTATGATTATAAAAGTATAAAAGATTGAGATTTTTTATTTTATTGTGAAAATGTAACATTTTATTAAAACCTCTGTATCTTTTCTACAAAAACAATAGGAGCAAAATTCAAAAAATGTTTTAAAGCAGACACATAAGACAAACAAATTTTATAAAATTCTAATATACAGGGTGTTTGGTTAACGCTGTGCTCAAGATAAAAGTTGACTGAAAAAACAGGCATTTGTTTGACACCCTGTATAAACATGTTTTTGTAACTTTATCTTAGAGTTAAATAGGTAAGATGAAAGCCAATTAAATTTTCCTTGAAACGCTAAAAACCCGGCACAAATCCATACATTTTTGACAGTTTTACAGCGTTATAAATCTTGGTCAATTTTAAGGTGTCCCGAAGCAAATTTTGACGAGTATATAACTAAAACTGCATTTATCGTATTTTCCTCTAGAAATTCTGTGTATGAGAGAAGTCATTTAATTAAATTGGAGGGCAAATCAATTCAACAAGTAAGTTCTACAAAATTTTTAGGAATAAATATTGATAACGCTCTAAATTGGAATACACACATATGCACTGTCGCCAAAAAACTTGCCTCTACATGCTACGCGCTGTACAGGTTATCTAAATTAGTTAGTAGACAAACACTTTTGACTTATTATTATGCTCATTTTATATCTAGAGTATCATATGGGATAATTTTTTGGGGCTCAAGTCATAATTCTGAGAGGCTGTTTAAACTTCAAAAAAAGTCAATTCGTTATATTGCAGGGGCATCTAAATTTGAAAGCTGTAAAGATCTATTCAAGGATTTACAATTATTAACCCTACCCTGTATTTATATTTTAGAAGTACTAACTTATGTAAAAACTAATATTAGGCAATTTTTACCTAATAATTTTAATCATAACTATAATAGAGAAGAGGATAATTTGATGATACTTTTGCATAGCCTGTCGAAGTATGAGGAAAGCCCGAAGTATATGGGTATATTATTATACAGTAAATTCACTTTTGAACCAAAGCAGTTTGTGAGTGAATAGGAGATAGCAGTAAAGCGAGAGCACTACACATGCGTGACTGCATGTCGATCTCAGAATGTTAGCGCTCTCGCTTTATTCTCTCATATTCACTCACAAAGTGCTTTGGTTGAAAAGTGAATTTACTGTATAATAGATTACCAAGTTCATTCAAATCCATTAACATCAGAATTTTCAAAAAGCATGTTAAAAGTTTTTAAATTCAGAATTGTTTCTACACAGTAGAAGATTATTTAAAGATGTGAGAATTGTATTGGTTGTATCTATTAAGTGTTACTTATTTATATTATTTCATTCCTAATGTACACATATTTTAAATTTGTTTGTTTTCTACTTTAATTGTAAGTATAGTTTGTTTTTTTTTATTTGCCAACAGTTGATGTTAACCTAATTGTAGTATAAATATCTTGTATATACACTGACGATCTGTAACGTTCACATTTACAATCATACCAAAAATTTACTCAAAGGTAATGTGGGTTGCATACCCGTCGAGGTCGGATAATTGCTTAAAAGTCAGAGGCGTCTGGCAGGTGCTCGCTAATTCGTGCTGAAACCACTTGTGGAATTTAGGAAAAAGAATGGCCGTTGTAGAATGAACGAGACGATTTTCGGAGTGAATTTTTAGTAAAATTGCCGTTAGTGCTTTACCATTATTGAAGTGGGATTTATAAAAGTTCGCTGGATTGGTGTTCAGTTGTTTGGTTGATATTGTTGTGGAAAGAACACGATCCTCGATAATTATCGGATTTTTGAAACAAGTCTCGTTGAAAAGCCTTGCTCCTCGAAGGATATATCCAGTGTCGGCAAGACAGACCCTGGATCGCTGAATTAAGCCGCCCTCTAACCTTCAGTAAGTATTCTGATGTCAAATTCCGTCATAACATTCTTTTGTGAAACTGCAAAGGATACCTAAACATAAGTGGATAAAAACACTCTTCTCTTTTTTTAGGGCTTTTTGACCTTCTTCCTTTTTCTTTTTCCTCCTTTTTTTTGGTTTACGTTCCCCATTGTTGAGTCCTCCACTCTACTCTCGTTGGCTGCTTCCATCCGCTGTACCCTTGGCGCGAGACAAGTGTGGCACGACTGTCCTGTAGGATTGATTGCATCGCTTGGAGTTGATAACACACCTTATTGAATTAAGGGCACGTCTGGACATCGGTTGATGGTAGGGCAAGCCCAACGTTTACGGTCACTGGTTTGACTTTTTGTTGGAAACGACACCCTTGCATTGCCCCTGGACCATCTTGGACCCTCTTGGATAGTTGACCACCACATTTTGTTGCAGCACGAGTGACCTACATCGAGGCTGGACAATCACTAGCAGATAAGCCATACTTTAGTTTTAATTGTGTCTAAGAAATAATTTCCCTTATCTCGCTTCACGGGGTAACTGGCTATCAATAAAATTTTACTTCATATACTGCAGTAATATTTATATGACTGATGGTCGAGATGGTAGAGTACCTGCCTCTCACCCAAAAGTCCCGGGTTCGAATCCCGGTGTGGAAGTGGAAAATACTGTGAGAGGGATTTTTCCATTATACACGGATATTGGATGTGTGTCCCTTGTCTTTAAATGTGTAGCCCCCTCCCGCACAAGGCTCAGCTTTCTGGGATAAAGGGGGTCGTAATTACATGTGGTGTATTTATTATTATTTATTATTAATATTGTAGGATGTGTAGATATTTTTAAACCCCCACTGGGGAAACCTAGTTAACAATCAGAAATTTACAGTTCCAATTTTGCAAGACGTAATCGTTAATTTTAAGTAGAGGTATAAGGGTAACTACCCGAACAACCTGTCGCATATTTTATTTTTCTAGTCCGTATCACTATATAAACATATTCTCATATATATAAAATATAACTTACTTAGGTACGCCTAACATGATATCACGCCTGGTAATATACAGCTGTTGCAACTTTTAATATATTTAAACATTTATTTACGCTGCTCACCCTATGTGCTATTCATTATTCTGTGATACTGGCAATAAACCCTTATTCTTTTTTTAAAATTTATCGTGTGTTTTCTTATTTGGTAAGTACTACATATGTGATTTCAGGTATTAACTTAATAATTGGACCTTTAAATATCAACCGTTTAATTTTAAACTAGTGTTTGGACACCCATTACCATCTAGGGAACTTACTGGCGAGGTTGCTAATCGCTGGTGGCGCCCTCTCTTAGTAGTTATCTTGATTATTATACGGTAGTGTAAAGGGAACCTACCCCTCTCGCCGACTAGAGTCGAGCTAGCTCTCGGCAAACCTTGTGACGGACCCCCTCTCGCAGTTCAAACACTAGCACATAACACAAGTATAATTTTTTCCGGTTTTGTTTAATTATATTGTTCGTGGTTGGTCTATTTATCGACCAATCTCAAGCACCCGTCACAGATCAATTGAAGTGACCCAAGAAAAATTTGCATCAACTTCCAACTCATATATCTTTTGATACAAGAATCGCAGAGCCATAAATCTTTTTAGGTATTATAGATATACGCCCCAAGAATATGTGACACGTTTTGCTTGTCCTTGTCTCGTTTATTTTTGGAGATACGGTGATGAAGGTTGAGCTATGTTTTTCTGCCAAACTTTGAGGTTGTGCATGGAGTGTCCCAAACCGTTTTCGGATATGACAATATAGTCATTTTGTACCCTCATTCATTGCGTTCATTTTCATTTTTGATTGATTGTGCTAACTTAATTGTTGTTGATTTTATGAGGATTTCTATACAACAGGACATTTTTTGACTTTTTGACAGGGGGAGAACTGAATTGATATTTTTCGCAAATGAAATTATGAATGCGCGGCATAGGTACCTCAATCAAATTTTGCGGCCTATTGTATTGCCTTTTGCGAATCAAAGAGACCCTGAATTTCTATATATGCAAGACCACATCGTGCTCGAGTAGTAAACAATTTTTTCGAAGAACATATCACAAGAATGGTATGGCCTTCCTGCTCGCCGAATCTTAACCCTATCGAGCATGTCTAGGGCGCACTTGGAAGACGCCTTCGCAAACGAATGGTACCAGCTATCAATTTGGAAGAACTTGCTGTTGCGGTTTCAGAGGAATGGCCTCATGTGGATCAGCAAATTATAGAAAATTGCATTGTCAGTATGCCCAGACGGTATCAAGCTGTTATAGGAGCAAGAGGTGAACCAACTCGTTATTGGTATTTAATACTAAAATTTTTTATTTGTGTATTATGTACGTGTAAGATTTAATTGTAAACATTTAAAAAAGTAAGCATTTAAAGTAAAAAAATGTCCTGTTGTATAGAAATCCTCATAAAATCGACAACAATTAAGTTAGCACAATCAATCAAAAATGAAAATGAACGCAATGAATGAGGGTACAAAATGACTATATTGTCATATCCGAAAACGGTTTGGGACACTCCATGCACAATCTCAAACTTTGGTAGAAAAACATGGCTCAACTTTCACCACCGTATCTCCAAAAATAAACAAGACAAGGACAAGCAAAATGTGTCACATATTCTTGAGGAGTATATCTATAATACCTAAAAAGATTTATGGCTTTGCGATTCTTGCATCAAAAGATATATGAGTTGGAAGTTGATGCAAATTTTTCTTGGGTCACTTCAATTGATCGTCAGTGTATTATGTTCTATGTTCTATGTGATAAGCAGGGTGCAGACTGCAGATGTGTTAAAGTGCCCATTATCTGTGACTAACCCTATATTATTGTATTTGGTCTTTTGGATAATAAATTATTATTATTATTATTATTATTTTATCAAAAAAAGGACGAATAAATTTGGTTTAGAAACAAAAAAAAAAAAAACGTTCAAAAACAAAAATTAGCCAAATTTTAAGTGACGTCCGATGCATAGGTTAAGCGCAATAAATATTTAACTGAATTACAGGGTAGTTTTTGCCAAAAAAAGTAAATTTAGTTTGCAGAAACAAAAAAAGTGACAGCGAACGCATACGTTACTAGCAATAAATATTTAAATTAATTACAGGGTAGTTTTCCCCCAAAAAAATTGCAAGTAAATTTGGTTTGCAGAAACAAATAAAAATGTTTGGAAACAAGAATTATCCAAATTTTAAGTGACATCTTATACATAAATTACGCACAACAAATTTTTCAATAAATAATAAGAGGCCCCAGGACTGATCCTTGGGGCACTCCACAGTTATCTTCACCATTCTACTGTTATTGTTTTCAATACTTACATATTACTTTCGTTCAGTTACATAACTTTCTATAAGTAACAACAATTTGCCTCTTAATCCCATTGTTGCAAGTTTTTCTAGTAAGATCTTGTGTTCACAACATCGAAAGCTTTTTGTAAATCAATAAACACTGTTACAACCGTATTCTTATTGTCTATTTGTGTAGACACATAATTTACAAAGTCAGTGGTGGCACTCTGTGTTGCTTCTTGGTTGGAAACCATATTGATATTTGTCTATGAGCACATATATATCTATGAAGTTAGTAATTCTAATTTTTATAACTATTTCTATCATTTTTGAAAAGGCACTTACAAAGGTGATTGGCCTATAGTTTTCCATTTTGATTCTCGCACCTGATTTATAAATTGGTTCACTCTACAATTCTTGAGAACATCTGGCAAAACTCCCTCATTCAGTACATTATTAATTAATAGACATCAAAATGGTAAAAGATATTGTTGGATTAAATTTAAATTTTTTACGGATATCTCATCATGTCCTGCTGCTGCATTTACTTTTAGTCTACTCATAACTTCCGTTAACTCTTTCTCACTTGTTTCTTCTACATATATAGTATTATTACAGCATACCTTTTCAAAATTAGGCACATTCACTTTACTGTTTAATTCTAATTCTATAGTGTTTACGATTGACTGATCTATATTAAAAAAATAGTTGTTAAACTGATGTGCAATTATATTTATATCCGTAGTTGCTTTATCATTAATATTTAGGGATTGGACCGTTTGAGTTGACCTATTTTTATTACCAAAGAATTGAAGTTCCACTGTTTTTTAGAGTTTACACCTGTGGCTTCCCATTTTTTTCTAAAGTATACCGTTTTTTGCTTGTCTTGTTTTAGTGTTTACTAAATTTTTAATTTTCCTAAAATCATTATTTATTTTTACATCATTTGGATTTTTTTCATTATGTGGTATAGTTTATCCCGTTCCTTAATCAATTTTATGAGTTCGTAGGTCAGCCAATTGTTAATTTCTTGACTTTTTATTGTAACAATTTTAGTTGTTTCTTTTTTTTTTGATTGTTGAATCAACGATATTAATGTTTTAAAAGAGTCAATAGTAGTACTTTCGGATAGATTAATAAAATTAGATTTATATTTATTCTCATTGAGTATTGCAAGTTTTAGATCAGTTTTAGGTTTACCTACGCATTTTGATTTTTTCCATAATTTCTATATCTAAAATGTTATGATCAGAGTAAGAACAGCTTTTAACATCAACTTTGCAGTCACCCTTATTAACTAACACATGGTCAATTGTCTTTGTAGTGGGTGTAACTCTTGTTGCAATAGTCTCACTTATTTGATTTGCTACCACAAATCCGGTAAGAGTAAGGATACCTTTATATCCTATTGTATTTGCTGTTTCAGCAAGTAGGTTCAGATTAAAATCACCAGTAATTAAAGTTTTTGTTTTCATTCCAGTCAGTAGTAAATTTTAAGAAATTCTTGTATATTGTACGACGGGGGCCTATATAATGCATAAATTTTTAATTGGGATTCATACAAATGTATGCCTATCATATTATATGGTTTAGTTTATATCTTAGAGTCTTCTTAACATATATAGACACGCCTCCACCTCGAGTAGACCTATATTCGTGAACAGCCCTATAACCTTTTATGCTGTATAACTTGGTTTCATTTGTATACAGCTATGTTTCTGTTAGCACTAATACATCACATTTATATATTTTAAGATAACATTGCACATCGTCCAGTTTACTTCTTACACTTTGTATGTTCATGTAACTTATTTTTAGTCTAGGTTGACTGCCCCTATTTTCACTTTCACTTAGTTTTTTAACTCACTGATATCTTCTATTAAATGCACTTTACTGTTCTCATCCTTTCTTAGCAATGCTTTCCCATTGTTGTCGATCCAAACGTACTTATATTGATATTCATATCGAAATTTTCTAGATGCTTTATAAATATTTAGGTTTGTCCTAGTTAGATCATGGTCAAAATATATTATTTTTTCGTCTTCACTATAGCCTAGGTCTGCAGTGCTGATTTTCGTTGCTTTTTTGCCTTCATGTATAAAAGTAAAATTTGAATGAAATGAAAGTGCGTAAAAAAAGATATACAAATATGTACATATAATGTCAGTAAAACTGGACTGGCAAGAAAATATTGTTGTAGAACAGCGTTTTGCGTGATGTCTTTTTTGAGAATACCTTAACCCGTTAGTAGGTATGCCAGTAACCTTCAATGTCGCCATTACTAAGTACTGTTGGATTATCATCTTAAAAATCAATTTTGTCTTCAAGACATTATAGAAATACGAAATTTTATTTTATTCGTGATAACTAGAAAACCAAAATGTAAACACGTATAACAAAAATATCTTAACCGCCACAAATTAATTATTAGTAAAACATTCTTAAGACTGTTATAAATCAATTCCATTAATATTTTATTAATATCTAATAAACGTTTCCCAATTCAGTAACAAAATTTTAAAATAATGTTTATAAATCAGTTTTAAGATTGTCTTACGTAACACGTAATTATTATGTAGGTAAATCGATCGCCTAACTCATTAAACTTTTATAAAACTGATATATAAAGGTTTTATAAAATACTCAAAAGTGATTCGTAATTGTCATCTACGATCCCAATGTAACTTTTAATAAATAAAATTATTTTTTTGGCAGCTGTCACAAAAAGTGACGTTTTCCGGATCTGACAGCGTTCCTAAAGTGTCATCTTTTTGTACTCATTTGTCAATTTTATGTTTTTTTGGCCGCTTTTACTTCACGGCCGCATTTTCTTTACGGTCTCATGTATTAATTGATCATTAATAATAATATCTGAAATGGGTTTAGGC